>JAXIVH010000021.1:5191244-5305291 GCA_036785325.1 Urophycis tenuis
AGTTACATCATTCCAGTACAAGGTAATTTTCCCTTCTGTTTTTACTGTGAAACATGGACCATTTCCAAAACACATGTAGGGTGTGTTTAGTGTGTTTCTTATTGTGTTTCTTATTGTTTCTTATTGTTTCACAGAACAGGATCAGGATCTTGTAGCTGATCAGCTACAAGATGACTACATGTACGTTTCTACCTTCACTCACCACTTCATCTTCTTGTCATACGATGGTCATGAAGTCATGAAGTCATAATCGAATCCTTATATTGACTTGTATGAAGTTCACTGATGTTGAGGCTTTGTATTTTTCTCTCAGCGAGGTCTTGGAAGACCCACCTCCTCCAACCGACACCCTGAGTGTGGACACGCAGAGTGTGGACTCTGGATCAGGTACTGCCTTCCCATTACGCCAAACCCTAACACCGGACCCCTACCTTAACCCTCGCCCTAATCCTACTGCCCCTAGTACTAACCCTTTGATCCTAAACCCACTTCTACTATTACTAACCCTACTGCTGCGATGAACTGCCATGCTGCGCTGGCATCATGATTACAACTCAAGTCTTCAAATTACTTTTTGTTCTCAGCGGCAGAGGCCGACTATGTGAACTGGCCCAAGGAGAACAAGGGATCAGGTGGGTTCTGACAGCACATCCCGTGGATTCAGCAGGGCTATGACATCAAGAAGTGTTTGTTATTCTTGGACGACGTCATCACCACTGTGATTGGCTGCAGAGTGTTGAAGCTTACGCTCGGTCGGGTCAGCGGACGTTGCTTTTAGCGATGCTGAAGCTTACGCTCGGTCGGGTCAGCGGACGTTGCTTTTAGCGATGCTGAAGCTTACGCTCGTTCGGGTCAGCGGACGTTGCTTTTAGCGATGCTGAAGCCGCTCTCCGTGGTGCTACTGTCGGGTTCTCCGCGACCCCGGGGGTCCGGGACAGGTGGGTTCCTCAGCGCGGACGACGCAGAGCGCTGACCCCTCTTTCTGTGTTCTCCACAGAGGACATGAACTACATCAACATTGAGCCTCGGCTGGATTCAGGCAAGTTGACTCCGCAACTCACTCTGGAACAAGTGACGTTTCTCTCACGGAGGATCTTGTTCTGATTTGCATGGCCAGTATTTCTGGTTTATTAAGTTGACTATGAATAACCCTTTGATGAAATTAAAAAAGGGCTTTTAACTATCATTGAATCATGTAAAGTAACCCAGCCCTACCTCTATAATCGCCCAGACTCACCTCCCACCTCACCCCCATCCCAATCTACCCAACGAAGTTTGGATGAATGCTAATATTAACGGTGAATGATACTACTATTTCATGAGAAAACTTTTATTATTTACTCCACCCCAGCAAGGGCTGACACCTCAACCACAGACAGCGACGACGATGAGGGGAACTACGTCAACCAGCCGGTAGGACTACACCCCAATGACCACAACTTAGCGTCGTTCTTCTACCGACCACAACCCAACCGTGTCCCGCCCTGCTCTCGTTTCAGGTGATCGACATCCAACTTGAAATCTGATTGGACGAAAAAGTATCGGCACAGAAGATGGTTCATATTTTCTATTTGAAAACCAGTCTTCCGCTGGTTGTGGCAGAGGCAGATAGGACATTATGGATCATAAATCCCCTTACACACGCACACTATGTAAAGCACTTTGAATAGTGCTATATAAATACAATTAGTTATTATTTGTTCACCTTGTGGACAGACGGCATTTACCTGTACACGTCTTAAAGGAGAACCAAAATCCAGACACCGCATCCAGGTTGATTTGCATCCGAGGAATCCCTCTGCCATTGCATGTGTCGCCTCTGATTGGCTGATGGGGTTAACTGATGGGGTTGCCTGGTCATGGGGTTACCTGATGACGGACAGGTGTGCAACACATCTGTCCTTCCTTATTGAAGCTGAATTGAGCCCCAGGAGGAACACTCCCTGGAAGTAGTGTCTCGGGTTTTGGGTTGTCCTTTATAGAGCAACCGGTACATTTTTTTAAATTAACTCACATTGTGTGCTCTAAGAGAGAGGACATCAAGGATTATTGTTTTTGTTGTGTTGTAGTAGTGAAATAATGTAGTTATGTGGGTTGGGTGTGATTATATATCATAAGGGGAACACCTACGTAGGCACCCTGACACAAAGCAGGGTTGTCAATCAGCTGCCAAGGTGTGAAATGTAGCGAAAGGCGCATGAATGAAAGCTCACTGATTGGCTGTTGGGACGTGACTGCTTGGATGCTAATGCTTTACTATGGACCTGCTGACTCTCCTGAGAATGTTCAGAGTTGAACCTGTCGTATTTATATGTTGTTGCGAGCGCTAGATCACTAGAGGGCTCACTAGAGCAAAAGAACAAAATAACTTTTGTCCTGCCAATTAAACTCCTCAAACCATCCTGTCCAGCTTGTGTTCACTTAGAATAAAACACTTGGGGAAACAATGGGTTGAGATTGAAAAGTGTATTTTTTTATTTGTCATTATTTATGAAGAGGTTTCTGCTCTTCGTCCTCGTCTTCCTCTTCCTCTCTCTAGCTCCTCTTCAACCCCAGAGGAAGACACTTTCTACTCTCTTTAGTAAAAGAACGACTAAAATGAATTAAAATGAGTTTGTTTTGTCAGGAGTTGGAGAGGCGGGAATGTGGAGAGTGGGTGGGGGGGGTGGGTGGGGGGGTGGGCGGAGAGTGGGTGGGGGCGTGGGAGGTTGGTGGGGCCGGTAGTGTTGACACTCCTTCTGGGGTCAGAGGTTACGGGGGAGGGGGGCTCAATTTCCAGCCGGGTGGAAGGACAGCTGCTGGGAGGGGTGACCCTGCACCTGAACAGCTGGGGGGGGAGATAGAGAGAGAGAGAGAGAGAGAGAGAGAGAGAGAGAGAGAGAGAGAGAGAGAGAGAGAGAGAGAGAGAGAGAGAGAGAGACATTAGATATCAAAGAGAGGGGGCGCTTCAGAAACCGTCACAATCTACCCCCTAGTGACATCACAAGTGGGAGTGGCCACCCAGATGTATGACGGCTATATCGTCCCAACCAGCCGACCCGACTGGCGGGCTGATCTACCCATCATGCACCTGGGTGATGCATGACGTCACCCAATGGTTGGATTTCCCCCCCCCCCCCTCACCTTGGTGGGGTCCCATGTAGAAGTGTTGGTGCGCCGCCTGCTGGTGGGGGGTGCTGGGGTGCTGGGGGGCGGGGCTAGCGGCGTGCTGGGGTGGCCCGTAGTGCAGCATGACGGGCGGCGGCCCGTGGCCCCCCGGGGGGTGGTGGTGATGTCCGCTCATCCCCCCCGCCACGTGGGCCTGGGGGGGTCAAACACACGGACACCAGGGTCAAACTCAACGCCCGACACGGCCATGAAAGGTCACATGTAAACCACGGCAAAAAAAACGTAAACAAATGACCGGGGGGGGGTGGGTACCTGAGCCAGCTGGCTGATCTGGGTGAAGGAGTGGGGGAGGTTCTGGTGCGGCGGGAGGCTGTAACCCTGCATGGAGAAGGAGGCCTGGGGGGAGCTGTGCCCCGGGGCCCCAGACAGCTGCCCCGTGTGGTAGAGAGCGTGGGGCTGCGGGGCCCCCGGGCCCGACTGGAGGGGCAGGACCATCAGGGTCAGTCGGACGGTACACACAGAGCATGCTTTATGTACTGTGCTGTTCTGCTACACCACCCGCTACTACTACACCACCCAGTACCACCCTCCACCTCTACACCACCGGCAACATGAGTGGTTCTCTACATGGTACAACCCAGTACTATATGATTCTCTACTTGGTATGACCCAGTACTATATATACAGTATATATATATATATATATATGATTCTCTACTCAGGTAGACCTTTAACTTTGTACGTTCCCTACTTTCCTCCACCCTCTACTCCTATACTGCTGGTGTACTGTACAGCCCTCTACTTTGTAAGACCCTTCAAGTCCGGGGCAGTGGAGCACCTACCTGGGAGTGGGCAGGGCTTGGAGCAGCATGCTGAGGTGGGGGCTGACTTCCTGTGGGGGTGCTGGAGGGCTGGGGGTGATGCAGAGGTCCAGAGAAAGACTGGGGTGCTGAGGGACGGATTCAGCTCTGTTACCACTTGGTCGTTCAGAGGCTTTTATATTCTGATACAGGTCAGTTAGGACAATCAGGAGAACGGTTTCAGCTCCAATTCCGGTTCACAGGAGCGTCGACCGAGAGGGACCCCTCCCACTGCTTACCATACATGGGCTGTTGAGGCCCCTGGGAGGCCTCAGCCTGGCCCGGGTACTGGGGGCCGGCGGGGCCCATGGCCTGCGGTGGGGCCCCGGAGGTCAGCATCCTGGCGCCCCCTGGAAGAACTGAGTACACGGGCTGGAGGAGAGAGAGAGTGAGTGAGTGATCCTGAAGCGTCGGTTATGGTTCCGCGTAGTGATCACTTGCTTGGACACAGTCATGAGACCGTGATGGTTCCGCTTGGGGTTTACGTGTCGAAATGCAAATCAATGCCACACTGGTAGAGGGACCAGAATGACCATTCTGGTGATTACATACGGATTACTAGCAAGTAAAAAAAAGTTTACAGACATGAAGGCAAAAGTTTTATATATATATATATTGTATATATATATATATATATATATATAAAACTTATATATAAAACTATATATATGTTGTTGCCAATCAGTCAAAGCATTTATCACACCGTGGCGGTGTTTATGAGTGGAAACCGGAAAAGCGTGTATGTAGTTAGCGGACCAATCACAGCCAATGCCGCTGCGTTGGTGTTGCGTCGCCTCGACGCACATCTAGGGTTTTTGGGAGGTGCACGTCAGGCCCTTGCGGTGGGCACAAGGGGGGTCCGCAAGGACATAATGGGTCTGTAAGCCCCCTAGCGTTGCCTCAACATGGAAGCATAACTTAAGCATAAGTGTCCAGGGTAGTGTGTGTGTGTGTGTTTGTGTGTGTGTGTGTGTGAGACCCTACCTGTCCAGGGTAGTGTGGGGGCAGGGCGTACTGCAGGTAGGACTGGGTGTAGGGGGAAGCCACCAGGGAGGGGCCGGCGTGGAGCACCGGGGACCCCATGGAGCCGTGCTGGTCTGGACGGGAGCCCAGCATGGGACCTTAACACACACACACACACACACACACACACACACACACACACACACACACACACACACACACACACACACACACACACACACACACACACACACACACACACACACACACACACACACACACACACACACACACACACACACACACACACACATTAACAACACAAAAATACAAGATGGAAGGAAATATGTGTGTGTGTGTGTGTGTATACCTTTAGCCCTGGGGTATTTGTTCTGGTTGACGGTGGACATGGTGTACTGATACATCTGAGGAGCCTGAACACAACATTTACATTATTAGAACCAACAACTTGATTATTATTATTATGATGCAATTAAACAAAATAACTGCTAAATATTCTGATGTCATTAACTAAACCACTGGTGTTAATCAGACCCGAGTGTGTGTGTGTGTGTATGTGTATGTGTGTGTGTGTGTGTGTGTGTGTGTGTGTGTGTGTGTGTTACCTGTACTGCGGGGCCCTGCAGGGGGATGGGGGACAGGTAGGACAGGTAGTGTCCCACCTGTCCAGGACCCCCGCTGTAGACGGAGTGCTGGCCGGGGGGCGGCAGCACCACGGAGGGGGAGGGGGCGCTGGGGCGGGGGGGGGTCGGCGTGGGCGACGGCTTCTGCTGGGAAACAAAAACAACAAGACGCTTTAACACGCGTGTGTGTGTGTGTGTGTGTGTGTGTAATACCAGGGATACAGTAGGGTATATTAGCGTGTGTGTGTGTGTGTGTGTGTGTGTAATACCAGGGGTACAGCAGGGTGTATTAGCGTGTGTGTGTGTGTGTGTGTGTGTGTGTGTGTGTGTGTGTGTAATACCAGGGGTACAGCAGCAGGGTTGATCTTAACTGGCTGGAACTCCTTAGCGTTGGGGTTCAGCGTGGAGCTCTTCACCTGCCTGCACCTCATGAAGCACAGATAAAGACATTAAATGATACCATGACGGACCCTCTAAACCATAGAACCTCTGGACCATGGATCCTCTCAACCATGGACCAGAGCATCATCGCCAAGAACAGCATCAGCAACTATGGCTGCTGGCTGTTCAGAGACAGGGAACTCACACTGCAGGTACGCCAGCCTCTCTGCTCTCCAGCAGGGCCTCCTCTCCGGGGGTGCCGATGGTGGTCTGGGGGGCCCCAGGTGGGACCCCCAGGGTCCCGGCAGCCGAGCCGGGGCCAGAGGCAGGGGAAGTGGGGGTGGAAATCCCGGGAGACTGCTGCAGGACCTGGGGGGAGGAGGAGGGCGGGTGGGCCAGGGTGCTGGGGGCGGAGTCTGGGGCCTGGACAGGTGCTGAGGCGGAGGCGGGGCCGGCGGAGGGGGAGGAGCTTGACTGTAGCTATGACAACGAGAGGCAGAAGAGAGGAAGGGGTCAGGTTTCTCATGCAAGGATGTACGTCATATACATGTAGATGAACCACATGAACTCACTTGTGTTTCATGGATGCTCTAACTAGTGAGGACAGAGGATGTGTTAAAAAGAGCAGGGAGTTTGAAAGCTGCCTTGCTCATCTTACCCGGAACTCCTTGCCAAACTTCCTCAGCTCCTCCAACTGGGACCTCTGCTGGACTGTTGGGGGGGGGGTGGCGAGAGCAATGCAGAGGGGGGTTAGCTAAATATTAGGTTAAATATACCTAGAGATTATTGCTAGATGGGATAAAGAGCTATAGATTAAGAGAGATAGAGAGACAGAGAGCGATAGGGAGAGGGACAGAGACAGTCAGATCGAGGTAAAGACGTAGAGAGACACGTTGAGAGGTCAAGATTTAGAGAGAAAGAAAGATAGAGAGATGCTAAGAGGTTGAGAGAGATAGAACGAGGTGAAGAGGCAGAGAGAGAGAGAGACCTTTGTTAGTCTTGGGGTCCTGAGGGCTCCCGTCTGGTCTGTCCTTGATTGCCGAGTTCAGGATCTCGTTCACTACAGGAAGAGCAAAGCGACGGTCACATGAACAGCCGGCTCCACTGTGTGACTCTAGAATGGTGAAGCCTCCATGTTTAATGCAGAACTTGTATTAAAGGTTGTCAACTCCTATCTGCTGGCCAGCTCTCACCATCTACAGGAAACAGAGGGGTGGGGCCAGAGGGTTTGGCCGTTGGCATGGTGACGGATGGGTGGGAGGAGTCAGCTGCAGGAAACTCCTGCGGCAGGGTATCGGGCTTCGGTGAGCGAGAGACTAAAGGAAACAGAGAGAGAGAGAGCGTGAGGAAAAGCTATCTGGTGCAAGTTACAAGCTGTACTCTACTGTGTTTTATGATATCGTACTGCCATGGCGGTCAGACTGCCTTGCCCAGAGGCACAGGGTACCGCCGACCCAGGTTCTGCTGACTTACCTGGAGGCTGGGTGTTGCGCAGGTGTCTGTTAGTCGCCTGTCTCTGGGCTTTAGGAGAAGTCCGGGATACGACTAGGTTTGAGATGGACAAGACGCCAAAACACAAACACAAACTATCAGACCAATGGAAGGTTCATGGCGGAAAACAGGAAAATCATCAACGCTTGTTGTTGTCACGACAACAAGCACGGCCCTACCTCCGTTGAGTGAGGAGCGGGGGGCGTCGCCGGTGAACGGCGGAGGCGCGTGATTGGAGCAGGGGGGGCTGCCGGCCGCGGGGGGGCTGGCCTGTGATTGGTGGGGAGAGTATGCGGTCCGGACCGACAGGGGGCTGCTCCTATCGGTGGACGGCTTCGGGGAGGAGGAGTTGGGGGCGGGGTGTCTGGAGGAGGCGGGGCCTCCGGGGCGGGCTGAGGCTCCACCCCTCAAGCTGCTGGGAGACACGCCCATCTCTCTGGCTCGCTGGGGCAGTGGGATGTAGCGGCCTTCCCTGGAGGGAGGAGGAGAGGAGGAAGGGAGAAATGAGGAGAAGAGGTAGCGGCAGGGAATAGAAGAGAGGGGGGGAGGAGGAGAGGAAGAGAAGACAGGAGATGAAGCAGGGAGGCAGGAGAGAGGGGAGGAGAGGAGAAGAGAGGACGGGAGTCCAGTGACGAGAAGAAGAGGCATCTTGTGAGCCTGACAGACAAGCAGCAGCAGTGATGGACGACATTTCTGTGATTGTATTTTCACACTGGACACAGTATGCCATGGTGTACTACGGTTCATTACTAACACTAAGTCACGCACTCATCACTGTCGTCTTTATGACACAACTGGTCTTAGCTCCTTAGGTCTGCGTAGATGGCTTCACTGGCACATTTTTATTTATAAAGCTATTAACGATAATCTACCTAGCTATCTCGCGAGTCTATTGACCTGGAATCACTGCATATACAATCTCCGCTCCGTTAACACACTGAATATTCCACGTATTACAACCGAATTTGGTAAGACTGCTTTGAGTTATGCTGCTCCTTGGTGTTGGAATCTGCTCCAAAAAGTTTTGAAGCTTTCTGTTTTTATCCCACTTGGACATTTTTAACAATTACTCAAACAATCCAAATCTGACCAATGCACATGTTTTCAATGACCCCCCCCCCCCCCTCATTTTTGAATTGTTTTTACATGTACTATATGTAAATCTGTTTTGTTTTGTTGTGTTGGATTGTGTCGCTTTTTTTTCTTTTCCGTTGGTCTGTTTTGTCACCACGTCTCTCTTCCATGTTATTCTGTCCTTATCAGTCTGTCTGGTCATCAATGCTTCTGTGTAATTTGTATATATACTAGACTTGTTTTTCTGTTGGCCTGTTATTTTTGTCCTTATCAGTCTGTTTTGTCATCAATGTTCCTGTGTAACTTGTCTATTTGTTGCCCCAGGGCTCCCTTGTAAAATAAATTTTAATAACTCAATGGGACTTTGCCTGGTTAAATAAAGGATAAATAAAGACCCGCACGCAAACTGCATTTCGTTGTCCCTGTACTTGTATTCTGCACAATGACAATAAAGTTGAATTGAATCTAAAACACACACACACACACACACACACACACACACACAAACACACACACACACACACACACAAACACACACACACACACACTCGCACTCGCACTCGCACTCGCACACGCACACGCACACGCACACACACGCACGCACACAAACACGGGGCGCTGCCGCGGCGACGGCTACCTGGTGACGGAGGAGAACCCCGGGCTGGCGCGGCCCTCTCTCTCCCGCGTCACGGCGCTGTACTTGTCCTCCTCGCTCTTCCCGTCGTCGTTCTCCAGGGACACGCGGCGGCGGAACTGAGCGCCGCCCTCGATCTCGTGGGCCAGCCGGGCCGCGCGCGCCTCCCGCTGCCGGAACGACTCGGAGGAGCCGCGCTCCAGGGGCACGCTGGGAACACAGCATGGGGGTGATGCAGCCTGCAGGTCTCTCCATCCAGCTCCCCATCCATCTCCATCCATCTATACATCCATCTCCCCTTCCATCCATCCATCTATCCATCTATCTATCTCCATCCATCTATCCATCCATCCATCTACCCATTCATCAATCTATCTATCCATCTATCCATCCAGCTCCCCATCCATCTCCATCCATCTATCCATCCATCTCCCCATCCATCCATCCATCAATCCATCTATCTCCATTCATCCATCCATCTATCCATCCATCAATCTATCCATCCATCAATCTATCTATCTCAATCCATCTATCTATCTCCCCATCCATCCATCCATCTACCCATTCATCAATCTATCTATCTCCCCATCCATCCATCCATCTATCCATCTATCCATCTCTCCAGCTAGCTCCCCATCCATCCATCCATCTATGAAGTATATACTGTATATGTTCATATGACATACATCAAATATCTATGGCTTTATGCATATGTGTGTGTGTGTGTGTGTATCTTACGTGTACATGGACAGGTTGGAGTCGTAGGTGGACTTGATTCCGTACGTTTCCTCGTTGAACTTGAACATCTCATTAGCATCCCAGCCGTTAGACTGCACCGCATATGCGCACACGCACACACACACACACACACACACACACACACACAGACACACACACACACACACACACACATAAGGAATGCAAATATATGTAAAGCCTGTGTGTGTTTATGTGTGTTTGAGTGTGCTTACAGTCAGTCTCCAGCTGTGTGTGTGTGTGTATGTGTGTGTGTGTGTGTGTGTTTAGAGAGTCTGTCTCCAAGTGTGTGTGTTTACAGAGTCTGCCCCCAAGTGTGTGTGTGTGTGTGTTTACAGAGTCTGTATCCAGGTGTGTGTGTGTGTGTGTGTGTGTGTGTGTGTGTGTGTGTGTGTGTGTGTTTTAGGGGTGGCACGGTTTTTGAAAACTGCTCCGAACCGTGCGGATGGCATGTCACGGTTCGGAATGTGTGTTCGTCGTACGGTCCTACGGTTCAGGCTAGGGCTGGGCGATTAATTGAATTTCGATTTTGATTACGATTTTGGCTTCCCTCGATCATTAAATCAAGATAATCGTAATAAAACGATCATTCTGCCATCCGCCGTGTTTTGTGTGGTAAATGGAGCGAACCCTATTTTCTCCACCTGCGCACTCCGCTGCGCCCCGCCCCCGCCTGAAAACTTGCAAGATATGTCACGCGACCGTGTCTGCACCTCAAGCGAATACGACCAATACGATCTATTTAACCACTTAAAAGTCCGCACACAGAGTAATACATGACCAAGCAATGAAGGAAAAAATGAAAAGCTCCTCCACTCCTGCCACCGCAACACAGTCCTCAATTAAGGAGACCCTATACAATGCCACCCCATATCCAGCCAGCTCCCGCAGGCAAAAAGAAATAACAGATGCAATCGCATACACGATTGCCAAATACATGTGCCCTATCAGCACCGTTAGCGACCCGGCGTTTAATAAACTGATAAACACATTGGACAAGCGGTATGTGTTACCACCACGTCACCATTTCAGTAGAATTGCGCTGCCTGCCCTTTATGACGAATGTCGCGGAAAAGTTTGTGCATTATTACATGATAACTATTCTTTAAGTACTCTAGCCTAATTGTGGATGATTAAGCTATACATGCTGAAATATGTTTCTGGAGTGTTAAAGATTAAAAGAAAAAAAATAACAACAAGAACCGTACCGAACCGAAAACCGTGACCCTAAACCGTGATACGAACCGAACCGTAGATTTTGTGAACCGTGCCACCCCTAGTGTGTTTACAGAGTCTGTCTCCAAGTGTGTGTGTTTACAGAGTATGTCTCCAGGTGTGTGTGTGTGTCATGGGGTTTGTGTGTGCATGTGTGTGTTTACAGAGTCTGTCTCCAAGTGTGTGTGTGTGTGTGTGTGTGTTTACAAAGTCTGTGTGTGTGTGTGTGTGTGTGTTTACAAAGTCTGTTTCCAGGTGTGTGTGTGTGTGTGTGTGTGTGTGTGTTTACAGAGTCTGTCTCCAGGTGTGTGTGTGTGTGTGTGTGTGTGTGTTTACAGAGTCTGTCTCCAGGTGTCTGTGTGTGTGTGTGTGTGTGTGTTTACAGAGTCTGTCTCCAGGTGTGTGTGTGTGTGTGTGTGTTTACAAAGTCTGTCTCCAGGTGTGTGTGTGTGTGTGTGTTTACAGAGTCTGTCTCCAGGTCCAGTCCCTCTCCGTTGGGGTCTCCTCCGTCCCAGCGCAGCAGAACCTTCTCCCGCTGCTCCCCGTTCACACGGCCGCTGCTGATGGCCGAGTCTGTGAACGCATCTGCACACACACACACAAACCCCATGACACACACATTTAACCTCATAACTCACACAGACATGGTTGTTACTGTGCAACTGAACTAAATTCCATAACCTGGTTAAACGTGTTAAACGTACTGGAAACACCACTTTCATGTGTATTCACACGCACACGCACACACACACACACAGGTTACACCAATTCCCCGGGAAGGACTCATCATATACATGGCCCCTAACGTAACCTGGTCGGGGTTAACAGGGTTACGGGGTCAACCGGGGTCAGGTGAGGGAGGGACAGGCGTCATGCTACGAACACCACATCTCTGGACTCATGATGGCGCGGCGAGGGGGGGGGGGGGGGGGGGGGGGGGAAATCGGTGGGAGAGTGGGCGGAGCTACCTCTGATGGCGAAGCTGAGGTCCACGTTGCGGCAGGTCATGGTGACCAGGTCTGACGGGCTGAAGATCATGGTGTCTGTGATGTCCTCGATCCGGGGTCCCCCGCCCCCTTCCCCGCCTCCCCCGCCCTCATCGCCTGGACCCCCCTCGCCCCTCTTGTGGACCGCGTCCACCGCCAGCTCACACTGGGAGGTAGAGACATGGCGACGGACGGGGAGAGAGAGACAGACAAGGAGATAAGAGGGGGGAGGAGAGAGGTGGGGGTTGGGGGTTGGGACATAGAGAAATACAAGAGGGGAGACAGAGGGACATGCACTGAGTTGGATAACTCTCCATCTTCCAGAGGATTCTCAAGACCCACTTGTTCAGAGTTCACCTGAACCCTGCATAACCCTACCCTCAAGCTCTTATTTGTTGTATGCCTTGGCACTTTAATCACTCTTTGTAACTTGGCACTTAGCCAGAGATGTTGTATACCAGCAATGGTTAACCCAGCAATTTAAATGCTTGAAACTTGTTCTGGTGACTTTCTTACTGTATTAGCAGCAATTAAATGTTTCACCTTCTTATGACAAATGTAGTCTTTGTAAATTGGATAAAATGCCCTAAATGTAAATAACTGAAATGTCCCCATAAACTAGCCTAACATTTCAGATGACTCTGTTAGTGTCAGGTCAACAGACAGTGGCTGTGATTAAGGGCCACACAAGTAACGTTGCCTTGACACAGACCGAGAGACGGCCAGACCCACCGGCGAACAGGAGGGTGCAGAGCAGCTTTTTACCTGGGAACTGAGTGTCTTGAAGATCCCTTCGTACACGGCCCCGTTCTTGACTCTCACGTCACACGTGGCGCCCTGGAGAACACAGAACACCGGTTTAGAGGTGTGGGGAGGTGGAGACAGAGAGAAGGACGAGACAGAAAAGAAGAGGGGAAATGGGGGAGGACACAAAGAGGTGAAGACAGAGAAGGAGGAGCCAGAGAGAAGAAGGAGACCGAGTGGAGGAGGACACAGAGGTGAGGAGACAGAAAGAAAGAGGGGAAACTGAGGAGGACACAAAGAGGAGGAGACAGAGAAGGGGGGGGGGGGGGGGGGGGGACCGAGAGGAGGAGGAGGAGACAGAAAGGAAGGAACACTCACCACCACGGAGGTGAGGATGTGAAGCATCCCGGCATTGTTGTACACACCTTCAAACACCTGGGGACCAAACACATGTAGCACTATAACACCACTGGAGGGCTGTAATCAGCTTGCTGAATACAAAACATATATGCAGCAGTGCAATGTATGCCTCTTTAGGAACCATAGAAATTATAGAAACAAATATTGCATAATTACATAATTACAGTCAAATTATGTGTCAAAGCCTTAACAAAAACTTTTATCATCATTTCCTTCCCAATATTGATGAAGGCTGCCGTGTCTGAATAACAAGTTAGAAATTTGGTATCAGAGTGCCAACCAACAACATCAGAGTGACAACCACTGTTGAGTTCAGAACTGTCTTTAACGCGGTACTTAGTGTTGATGTTTAACACAATTATTAAATACAGTAAAATACACAGCTTTAATTTACAGCTTAAATACAGTATTGATAGTTTGTGCTTCATAAAATACACAATAGGCCTACTTATTGTTGGTGTTTAATAGTTCAACATAACACAGTAGGCCTTCTTACTGTTGGCGTTTAATAGTTCTACATAACACAGTAAGCCTACTTACTTACTGTTGGTGTTAAAGCAATGCATAATAAAAACCATTAGGCCTACTTACTGTTGGTGTTAAAGCAATGCATAATAAAAACCATTAGGCCTACTTACTGGCGATGACTGGGACTGTGACGGAGGCTTCATTGTGTTTCTTGTCCTGAAAGGTCAAAGGTCAACACGGGGTTAGTGACAGCGCTGTCCGGACGCCAGGACAGTCTACTGTTTCGGGGGTTCGACTCACAGACGAAAGGTTCTGGGTTCGAAACCCGGTGTTCCCAGTCTAATTGTAGGCTTCCTACTCTCACCCCTACCAGCACCATCATGACATGTTATCTGAATGATTGTAAGCCGCTTTGGATAGCAGCGTCGGCTGAATGACTATGTAGAAGAAAATTAGTACCCTATAAGTATATAATAGAGGTGTCTCATGTCTTAAACATGAAGAATTTAAAACCCGGCGGCGACCCGATCAATAGCTTTCTAGATTAGCATGTAAGCTAGCGAGTCGCACCATAGCAGGGCTGGACAAGGATTGACATCGGTCATGTTTGGCAATATCTTTAAAAGCTGAAATCGCCGCGGATATTGTACTTCTGATCACGTAAATACGGTTTAGTCGTTTACATGATCAGTACCGTTGTCGTTGTTGTGGCTGTCAGCTAGCTTTAGTTAGCTTCAGTTACATTGTCTTGCCGCAGTTAGCCTAGTTAGCGAAGCTCCTCAAAACCAACAATGACATCTTCCGGTCAATCGCATCATAAGGCACTCATAGTGCTGGTGATGGTTTGGTAGTCAATACATACTTTTTAGTCATGTGCATCCCTGTGTTTCCAGGCTTCATAAACCGTCGAAAACAAAAACAAAACACCGCTCTAGGGTGCGCTCGTTTAGTTCTAACCGGGCAGCAGGTTCACAAGTGACGTGAGTTACCCGGGTGGGGTTAAAAGCAGTTATCTGGCCACATCTTTAGTTTCGTAAACATACTCCTCTTTCTTATTGTATTGCAAGTTAAAGAGTTTAGTATTCTGTTCAAACAGCGTAGCTCTGAAAATCTAGACAAATTAAGGAAAACTTAAATTATATTCCAGTTTGTGACCCCCGTGATAAGTGCACAACTCGGCGAGAAATAACAAGCGCACCACGCTTAAGCCACTCCCTCATCTGCGATGAAAGGTGAATGAACAATTCCTCCATCACTCTTTATTTACTTAAATCCAATTGGCTAGCTAGACCTGTCGCTTGTAAACAGCACCATGAAATTTGCCTAAATTTTAATAAATTTTAATGATATAATGTGTGTGTGTATATATATATATATATATATATATATATATACACACTATATTATATTAATGAAATTGACGTGAACGTATTGACAGATTGTTTTATGGCCTTAAATGTCAGATTGAGGTTCCCAGCCGTGGGGGACAGTTGCCCTGGGAAACGTCAGTGATTAATGATGTTATCTTGTACAAGGAAACTGAGGCTGCAAATTAAGGCTAATATTTTGTTCACGTCTTCGAATGGTGAAAACACAAAAGGACATTTTGCATTCAATATGGTCCGGTGTTCTGCTCTACCAAATTATGACAAAGGTGAGGCAAAAGAAAGACAAAACGCAGAAGACGAATGTGTTTCACTATATTTATATTATATCATTATCATTAAATTCAATGTAGTACCTGAAACTAACCACACGAGGGGGACAACAGCGCCCCACCCTCAACACACGGTCCCAGCGAGGAGAGAAAAGACAGAGAAAGGCACGAACAGTTTTCAAACTGAGAACAAAAACACACAGAGAGCGGGAAGAAACGGAGAGAAAGGTGCATATAGGGAACAAATACAAGACCGAATAACGTAAGAGAGACAAAGAGAAATGTCAACAGGTTATGGTCTGGAAGGATGGGGAGCAAACCAAAACGACAGGAGCAGATTTACAGACGCAAGATGGATAGATACAGAAAGGCACGAGTAGAAAAAGTATTTTCCGTGATTATTATTAATTATTAATATTATTATAGCCATTTTCTTCCGATCAAGTGTTTTTTTTAACTGAACAAGAGGATGCAATGTCATAACACAACTATCTTCTCTCCAGGAAACAAATGTTTTTTTCTTTTCTTTTTTTAAAAAGGCACAAAGAAGTGTGAACTGAAACAGGGTGTAGTTTGAATAGATGTTACATTTACATACAAAATAAAAAGGTTTCATAAAAACAAAAATAAAATTAATACCATTTTCTTTAACAATATTATTATTTGTTTTACCATCATCATCATCATCATCATCATCATCATGGCTAACAGTTTGTCACTGAAAGAAAGCGAATCTCTCCCAAGTTTGACCCGGTGTAGTGAAATTAGGATGACAGAGAGAGATGTAGAGAGATAGAGATAGACAGAGTTGCCACGGTATTCCTTATCCGAGGTAAAGCCCGCTTCCTGGCTCCGTTCTCAGGTTAGCATGCCTGATTAGCCGCTGGATAGCATACAGTTTGGCCTGTTAACTAGCTAGAGTTAGCCGCTAGCTGCTATGGTACCTGCTAACTCGGGTTAACCACTAGCTGCTCAGGTACCTGCTATCCCGGGTAAGCCGCTAGCTTGTGTTAGCAGCTAGGGTACCTGCTAGCTAGTTAGCAGCTAGGGTACCTGCTAGCTCGAGTTAGCAGCTAGGGTACCTGCTAGCTACATGAGGTATCTTAAAGGTTTCCACTATGAGAGGACCAGCAGCTGAACAAGAGGGGTAAGAAGCCCATCAGTCTAAACTAAAGGTTAAATTAGTCCACCATTATGTAGTGTTAGGTCATAGTCTCTCTCTCTCTTTCTCTCTCTCTCCCCCTGTCTGTAGCGTGCTAAAGTCATGGGTTGTTTAATAGGGTTAGTACCTCCTGCTCCTCCTTCAGTCTAAAACAAAACACGCCTCCTCCACACTAGCTCCGCCCACCCTCACAGTTATCCCGCCCCCTTCAGAAGAAGGAGTATTGGTTATCCACGGCCCTGGGAGCTCTGGTTGCCGCTTCCCTCTCCTCCCCTTCGCCTCCGCCTCCTCCTCCACCTCCTCCTCCCTCCAGCTGCAACAGAGCAGCATCCCTCTCCTCCCAGTCCTCTGCTCCCCCATCACTGCTCCCTGCTCCTCCTGCCGGCCCCGGAGCTACTCCTCCTGTTGCTGCACCTCCTCCTGCTGCTGCACTTCCTCCTGCTGCTCCTCCTGCTGCTGATGCTGCTGCTGCTGCTGCTGCGGCTGCTGCTCCTGCACCTCCTGACAGGTCTCCTTCACTCCCTCGCTCCTGCGGGGGAGTTGGGGGCGGGGGGCGGCCAGGTGGCAGCGGGGGAGGGGGGGGCTGGGGGGGGCTACGGGGTCTGCTGGTCAAGTCTACCACACATGCCCAGAGAGAGAGAGGGGAGGGAGGGAGGGAGAGGGAGATCATAAGTAATATGAACAGAGACAGAAAAGGGGAGAAAAGAAAGGGAGAGAGGGAAAGAGGGAAAGAGAGAAAGAAAGAGAGAAAGAAGGAGCACGACTGAGAGCAGGTGAGCCTGTGTCGGGCAAGAGTCAGCAGTCATGAGTCTTAAGAGTCATGGAATCAGTCCAGACCCCATGCATGCGCACGCGCGCACACACACACACACACACGCATTTTCTCAGAGGTCTCCCTCTCTCTTGGCCCGGGGGTCTCTCTCTCACTTACACACAGTCAGAGATGGGGGTCGATGGAGAGTCAGGATGACGAGTGCTGATGACATCACAAACTGTTGGCCGGCTGCCAGCCCTGTCCCGGCCTGCAAAGGATGATGGGACGGATACACAACAACAACAACAGTGAGGTCAGAAGCATGACGGAGGTGGGGGGGGGGGGCGCATCACATCGGAACATTTTTCTGCTGGTCCTGATGATGTGAGAGGATGTCAAACAACGACTCAAATCATGTGGTCTCTGCACACACACACACACTGACACACTGAAACAAGTGTTCAATCTCCTGTCAACAGAGCATGTGCATGAGCAGCAATCAAGCGTACAGTGACTACAAGAAACCATTTCACGTTGTACCCGGCTGTCTGTTTCGATCTGCATGTCTCTCTCTCCGTGTCTCTCTGTGGCGGTGTGTGTGTGTGTGTGTGTGTGTGTGTGTGCCTACCTGGCTGTCTGACGGCGGTAGCTCCTACAAAGCTGATAAGTGTGACGTCAGAGGCGCCCCCGGACTCCAGGGGGATGGGGTGAACCCGGAAGTGCTCCAGCATGTCAAAGATGGACTGGAACCACAGGTGCTGCACCCGGCACTGGCCGTCCTCGTTCAGGGACAGACGCAGGTGCTAGGGGGTGGGGGGGTGGGGGGGGGGGGGGGGGTGGCACGGTGGGTTAGCACACTTGTTAGCCCACCCGATTAGCACACCGGGTCAAAGGTCAAACCTGACTTGGTTGTAGCTTTGCCCCGAGCTCTAATACTCGCAACCTCACAACACGCAGCACCTTACAAGACACACAACCCTCCACAACCGACCCATTACAAAACCCCACCACTGAACCTTCCCAGGTGACCCTTTATCAATCGGATCGGTCCGTTTAACACAGGCCAAGTCAAAAGGTCGAACAGGTACCTTGGCCTTGCCCTGGAAGTTGAAGGTGAGGACGTACTCCCCGCGGCGCGTCTCGCTTTGGCGCACCAGGAAGACCCCGTGGCTGGCCAGCCCCCCCGCCAGCACCAGCTGGGCGGCCTTCAGTCGAGACAAGGTCCCATGGAACCACTGGCACTCACTCAGAGGGTGCTCCACCGTCTCAGAGGAAGTGACCTCGGAGAACAGGAAGGAGCCTGTGAGGGAGTGGAGAAGAGTTGGTGAGTCTACAGTACGGTACAGTGCAGTGCAGGTGTTCACCTGTACACCACAATACAGTACATCATAGTAGAGTACAGTGGAGTGCAAGTGTTTACCTGTAGCGTCGGGGGTCTCTGCGAAGGGCGTGCCAAGACTAGCCCCGCCCCCTCCGAGGAGCCGGCCGTCTGGTTCGTCGAGTGGAGCGCGGGGTGGCAGCTCGGGTGGGAGGGGCTCCATTAAAGGGGAGGAGCCTCCAATCCCTCCATAACACACTGGCGATAGTTTGATTGGTTACTGATCATGTCTGACTGCATGAGAGATTTGACACCTTGCTACAGGAGTTAAATTCACTGTTTTGAGTCATGAGTCATTACAAGCCATTTAAAAATCACAAGTGGGAGTGTCCACCCATGTGTATGATGGATAGATCATACTACTACTTGGGACCTTCCACTGGGTACACTGGTAGATCCAGCCGTCATACATTAGATGTGGGATAGGTCCCAGAAGAGTAAAATCTTACATAGCTTGTGACGTCCTATCACAACGGTCTGTAAAATGGGCGGGCCCCTAAACAGAAACCAATCACAGCCGGTCTGTGCTCCTAGGCAGGCAGAGCAGCGTTGTGATTGGATGCCGGGGGCAGGAAGGTGGACTCACCTTGGGACAGGCGGTCGCCAAACTCGGGCGTGCCGCTGATGTCCAGATGGGCCCCACACCGGCCTTCCCCCTCCTCCTGCTCACTGGCGGAGACCAAACACAACACAACTTTACACACACACTCACTCACCTTTACAAACATACTACTCTCCATAGACAACTTCACAAAGACCAAACATCACAAATACACACCTTCATAAAATGAGTGACCCTTTATCATTAATGAGAAGGAATGAGACAGATCATGATCATGTTTGATGTCCCCGTTGCCAGGCTACCTCAGACAGATGCCGTTCCTGATGTCACTGAGCCACGCCCTCATCTGCACGGCATCCCGCGTCTCGATCACATACTGTACCGCCCCTTCCAGCTGAGAGACACACAGAGACACATACACACGCCGAGGCAGACACACAGAGAAACACAGACACACACAGAGAGTGAGAGACAGTCGGACAGAAGAGCGAAAGATTGGGCGTGAGAGAGAGAGAGAGCAAGTGACAGACAGACAGACAGCAACAGAGAGCAAGAGAGAGCAAGAGAGACACAGAGAGAACCAAGAGTTAAGGTTGATCAAAATACATTTCAAAAAGGAAACTAGGTGGTGTAACGAACTCCTGGGTTGTGCTTCAGGGGGAGGAGGGGGATACCTGCAGCAGGAAGGTGTTCTCCTTGTCTGGGACCTCCAGGGCTGTGGTGCTCCTCACGTCCATGATGGAACAGCAGGCCACCGTCACTCTGGGCTTAGAGGCCTGGAGGAAGAGTTTAAATAAAGTTAGAGACCTGGAGGAAGAGTTTAAATAAAGTTAGAGACCAGGAGGAACACAGTTTAAATAAAGTTAGAGACCTGGAGGAAGAGTTTAAATAAAGTTAGAGACCAGGAGAAACAGTTTAAATAAAGTTAGAGGCCTGGAGGAAGAGTTTAAATAAAGTTAGAGACCTGGAGGAACACAGTTTAAATAAAGTTAGAGACCAGGAGAAACAGTTTAAATAAAGTTAGAGGCCTGGAGGAAGAGTTTAAATAAAGTTAGAGACCTGGAGGAACACAGTTTAAATAAAGTTGGAGGCCTGGAGGAAGAGTTTAAATAAAGTTACAGACCTGGAGGAACACAGTTTAAATAAAGTTAGAGACCTGGAGGAACACAGTTTAAATAAAGTTGGAGGCCTGGAGGAAGAGTTTAAATAAATTTACAGACCAGGAGGACCACCGTTAAAATATAGCCAAGCCAGGTGGAACTTGGTTTAATTCAAGCTACAAACCTGTTGGATCAATTTAACTAAAGTTTGAGACCTGCACGAACATAGTTTAAATAAAGTTAGAGGCCAGGAGGAACACAGTTCAAATAAATATAATTTGGTCCCTATGGAAACATTCCTGACACTGGAATACAGCAGGAAAACAATGATCCTTTAGCTCATTAAATACCTCTTATTTATTATTTAATTATAGTAGATTCTTATAGATTCTAATAGTAGACATTTAGAGAATGCTATCATGATAATATCGTGTGAAAGGCTAGTCTTCATCTATGAATATAACATATGTTATGATAATCATCTGGGATATTGCTCATCACAATATATTAGTAGCATGACACATCATGACACAGCTAAAAAGGCTCACAGCTGTGAGGTGATCCAATATCCTGCACTTAAAATTAAAAGGTTCTGAGAGATGGACCATTAAATGAGTCTACCAAGGTTATCCCATCCTGATCAATAAATATCGCAAAATAAATAAAAGCCAACAATGGTCCGAAACCAATATATACAATCTCAAATCAATGCGTTATGTCTATCAGAAACAAACAACATGGATACACAACATGTGCTTCAACCACTCCAAATGAAAACCTTTTATTATTGTTGTTGTTGTTGTTGTTATGATGTACTGCTAGAGTATTTTGTATGTACGGTATCTTTAATGCATAAGTAATGTTATGATCATATTGGGTGTTGTATCACAATAGTAATGGTATAGTAGTAGTATTGTTGCTTACTCTAAGGGAGCATTATGAGGCATTAAGGTCCTGTACGAGTGTTCTAAACTAAGGGTTAAGGTTCTGAAGTCAGGGATGGGTTCCGAGGGACACTGACCTTTGGAGGGATGAAGAACTCCAGGTAGTACTCCTCCCCCCGCTCCGCCCCCTCCTTCTCCCTCTCCTTCAGGACCAGCCGACACTTGTGCCAGCGCCCGCCCCTCCAGGGCACGCCTCCTCCGCCGGTCAGAGCCGGCGTGGGCGCGGCCTGACCCGAGGCCCCGTTGCCGTCGGTAACGGCAGTGGAGTGGTGCAGCAGGCCGAAGGAAAAGCCCGGGAAGCCGTGGCTTCCCACCAGGTCGTCGCTGGTGGTGCTGACGCTGACCCCGCCCTCCCTCACCAGCCGGCCCACCCGCCGGGCGGCCCCCAGGGCGTTGGCCCCCAGGGAGGAGGCCCCCGCGCTGCTGGGGGGCAGCGAGGCCGAGCCGGGGAGGCCCACAGAGGGCGGCGGAGAGCGGGACAGCCTCAGCTTCTCCAGCCGGTGGCTCCACTTCTCCTTCTCCCCGCCCTCGCCGTTGCTGCGGCGACGGTCTCGGGCCGCCTCTGAGAGGGAGAGGGAGGTGGCGCTGCTGGAGGAGGAGGGGGGCAGCGAGGAGGAGGAGGAGTGGGGCAGGGACAGTGGCAGGGAGAGGGAAACCGGCATGGAGGAGGTGGGGGTGGGCGGCTGCGTGCCAGAGGTCCGTTTGGTGGAGGAGGCGACGGCGTCGTGGACCCCCATGGTGTAGCTGTAGCTGGAGGGGAGGGGGCTCTGGGGCGCGTCGCTGGAGGAGCTCCGCCAGTGGAGGATGCCACGGACGCTGCCACGGACGCTTCGGCCCACGCTGCGCAGCGAGAAGCGCTTCTTCAGCTTGCTCTTGGATGCACTCTGCGTGCCGTTGCCCTTGGAGCCCGGAGGGGGCGTGGTTGAGGAGAAGGGGGGAGGGATCTGAGAGGAGACGGAGGAGTCGGCGTTGTCCTCTGCAGACTCCGCCTCCCTCTCGTCCAGATGTTCGCTGTCCTCGCCGACGGGCACCCCGCCCAGCCAGCTGTCCTCCTCTTCCTCCTCCTCCTCCTCCTCTACCGGGGCCTCCTCGCTCCCAGCCGCCACGCCTCCCCTCTCCTCTCGCCGCCCGTTGTTCCCTCCCACAGAGGAGGAGCAGGAGGAGGAGGAGGAGGGAGGGAGCATCTGGGTGTGGGCGTACGAGTCCTGGAAGCGGTCTCCTCCGCGGTGTTCCAGCACCAGCCGGGCCGGGGGATGCTTGGCCCCGGGCCTCGGCAGGCCCCCGGGGGCCCCGGGCCGTGGCAAGCCCCCGGGGGGGGGAAGCAGGCAGACCACCTCCTCCTCCAGGGAGGGGGGGTCTATCTGGGGAGCCCAGCTCCCCATGTCCTCCCTGCCGGAAACACAGTTGGGCGGGCCGGTCCCCTCCAGCTCGCTCTGGAAATGGCGGACGAAGCGGTCAGTGAAGCGGCGGCAGAAGGCCCCAGCGGCGTCGGGGGAGTAGTGAGGGTTCTCCTGGAGGAACGCCCGGAAGTGGCGGGCGAAGTCGCCGGCGGCGACGCGGGCGTGCAGCTCACAGAACTCGGTCCAGCTGAGACACGGGGAGGGAGACGGGGTGGGGGTGTCGGACAACGAGGAGGTGGGGCCCTGTGGGGGTGGGCTGACGAGAGGGGGCAGAGGCGGGGGTCTGGAGGAGAGAGGGAGGAGAGAGGGGGAGGGAGGGGAAGGGGACGGGGAAGGAGGCAGGGAGGAGGAGCTGGCTGCCCGTGGGCTGGGCGGGGTCAGGAGTGAGCCGTTCATGCTCCCGATTGGCCGGGGGCTGTGACTGAACGAAGGAAGGATCCAATCACCTCAGACCGGCGAGGACAGCGTGGAGGGCTTGCACAGCTGGGCTAGGGGAACGGGGGTAAACAGGGCACATCCGTCTAGTAATTTACGCGTGGGTGTGATCTCTAGTGTTGCCTTCATTTCCGTTTAAAGCTGAATCGTTAGAATACACCGCAACACAGCCACACGCGGCAGGCGTTTGGAGAGGCCCAGGTTTCCAAAAGACAATGCTACGCCCTACATTCTCTTCTGAAATAAGACTATGGTTTTGACAGGAATAGTTGTCTGTTGTTTGGGAGTAAGGGGAGTGGACAGGGGGGCACACGAGATGAGAGTCCAAGGCCAACTCTGTCTTTACAGATGACCACACACACAGAGTACGGACACAGCCTGTGGAGAAATCACAGTAAACACAGAACGCATTAGATGGACACATACATAAACTCTGCTACTGCTTCAGGGTGCACACAGATGAGTGTATCTATGTAAATGAACAAAACGTCAAAACACAATTTGTTGCCGAAATTGACTGGTATTTAATGTATGAAACGGGTATTTTTTCTTACCATAATCATGACATCTTGCTCAGCATTGAGTGGTGGAACCCCGCTGGAAGGAAAAAGGAGGAGCAGTTCAGATGAAGCAGCAGGTTACATGTTGAACACACACCAGAGGTTAGGTCGGGTTATTACAGGTGATGATTTGTGATCGGCGGGTCGCCACCATTGTGTGTGTAATCTAATCTCTGTGTTTTCATCATCTTTCTGTAAGACGTGTAGCGCTAGCTAGCTAATAACAGCTACACAGCATTACCTTGCCGTTATACCGCACATCTAAACACACTAGTCTGCGCTGACTAACACAAACAACAGCAGCCACCAGGGAATAGTGAACTTAAGTCAACCTTAAACATCCGCATTTTAAATCAAAAAAGAAAAAGATTCTTTAAGAGATGCGCTAATGAGACGCTAGCTAGCCCGCTAGCTCGCTATTAATAAACCAGCAAGATTTGCTCCCACAACAATGCATTTCTCCGCATTCTTTCACCTGTATTTCGTAATTCCTGTAACTCCAATCTGTTGTTTCAGTGAGATTGCACCACGATTTTCTACGTCTTCGTCATAGTTAACGCAAATAATCAATTAATAATGCTTGTTGTTGTTAAATATGAATATTGCTGTGCCTTGCCTGTGTCCGTTCTTCTCGTGCTAGTCGTCCTCCTCTCGCGAGAGTATAGAGGGGAGGGCCTGTTTTTCTCGCGTTGCAGCCGCTGACAGATGACGTCAGAGATGAACTGTTGAAGAACTGATTTATTTGTATTTTACTATTAATTTAGTAGACCCTTTGATGCAAAGTGATTTACATTGAAATACTTCTTAAATGGAAGTGATGACGTAGCAATTAGGACATCATGATGGTGACAAGTAGACAATTGACTTTGGGGTTTGAACCAGGAACCTTTCGGCTGGGAGTCAGACACCCTAACCACTGAACAATCCTACTCCCCATACACCTCTGTGACGTGTATTTACCCTTGTATGGCGTTCAGGTCTATGGGACCCGTTTAAAACAACAACAACAACAATAATAATAGTAATAATAATAAAAAATATATACATACAACATATCTTATTGTTGAGTATTTTAACGTAAAATTGTTTGATTGTGTTGAATTAAAACCCCACAAGCACTGGCTGAATAACAAAAATATGAACACCACACAATGGTAAAATAACAATCTAAGAGCACTTGAAGTGTGGTTTAAAAGATGGAAATTTAGAGAGAGATACATAATATGTATCTCTCTCTAAATCTCCATCATAATATATCTCATTATGAAAACCCTATTTCTTTGTATGTATGTATACATACATACAAAGAAATAGGGTAGGCCTATTCATAAACTTAAGTGGATTTCATATAACGGACGTATAGTGTATCATTGAATTGAACGTGGTTCAAACACTGAGAAACGTCAGAAGCTGACGTAGCATGAGCACGTCTCGCTTTCAATCATATTCGTGAATATTCCAAATATTACTCCAATATTCGGGACGATTCGGGAACATTCGGTAACCATCCAAGACCGAGGGCGATGGTGACGTCACACACCGGAAACAAAAACGTCGCTCGTCGCTCCCATTGGACAGACGGGATGCAGCGTCGAGAAGCGTCCACAAGGCACAGAGGCGCACATATAAAGTTAGACGAGGAGAACACGGTAACACGCACAGCAATAGGAAATCTCCGAATCCAACAGCGAACTCAGAGAGACGAAGAGACAGAGCAAGGGCTCTTTTCCCCACGGAACACTTAGCGATAACTAGTAAGTAGACCTACTTTACAACCTTCTTACTGCGCAACAGGTCTGCAGCCTACGTTTAAATTGGTACTGCGCCAACCGATTAGAAATACTTTTCATGTTTTTAATGATTCACTAACATTCAAATTAACAAGTACATTTTAAGCTATATTGTGAGGCCAAACTAAACACATTTTCAGTTGAGTTCTGTTGTATTGTAAGAAAAAAAAAAACAGGGCGGTGCCCACCCTGTAAAAATCCAATCAAAATCCAATCAAAATTACGATTAAATATTTAAACTATTACAAAAAATATTACACGTAAAAGCAAACTGTTTTCTAACATTTCGTGTTTTTAATGGTCCTTGTGTTTTTGCCCAAAATTCCTAACATTTCTAAAACGACATCTGTCAAGATCTGGCGTCAGGCGCCCGGGCGCACATTGGCCAGGGCACGCGCATAGCTCTTCTGCCTGCCTTCCCCTGGATGCCTCATTTAGGAGATTTCACCTGGTTAGGGCAAGCAGCGGTTCGATGTGCATGTCCTGGCTAAGATTGCATTTTTTCTGTGGGCGTGTCTGAACCCGAGCCATAACTGCTAAACTCCTGCACATAGACGTGATTATTTCTTTTTAATGTGGTGTTATACTGATAATTTGTCTAATATGCTTTTCAGAACACATGCATGTATGAATGCATGGGCAAACATTTTCTTCCATGAGGCAAATGTTCGTCGTGATAGTTTCACGTCTTTTCCTGCGTTTGTAGATTTTTGGAAAGCTTTGAGTATGATTCTTAACTGAGATGTTTGTGTAAGCTGCGCTGCGTCATATTAGAATACCTCTGGCGTCCCTATTTAACGACTTTAAGAATCTCGTTTTAAGAATTACCTAGCCTCTGATCTCACTGCATTTCACTGGTCAAAGCCGAATTATAATGGCAACACATATCTGCGATCTTGTCGGCACTGCAGATTTCATTGCAGATTACGTATTTATTTTACCTCAAACTTTAAACATTACTTTACTTTCTACTTCGATTACTTAAATTTTAAGTAAGTGTACATTGTGTGATATTAGGAAAACATCATTCTAACCCTTATCTTTTCACCCCCAGACTGCTATCCCGCAAGATGTGTGCTGCTAAGGGTGTAGCGATCGGCATAGACCTGGGCACGACCTACTCCTGCGTGGCTGTGTTCCAGCACGGCAAAGTAGAGATCATCGCCAACGACCAGGGCAACCGGACCACGCCCAGCTACGTGGCCTTCACAGACACGGAGAGACTCATCGGAGACCCGGCCAAGAACCAGGTGGCCATGAACCCCAGCAACACTGTGTTCGACGCCAAGCGCCTGATTGGCCGAAAGTTTGACGATGCGGTGGTGCAGGCGGACATGAAGCACTGGCCGTTCACGGTGACCAGCGACGCGGGAAAGCCCAAAATCCAGGTAGACTACAAGGGGGAGAACAAGTCTTTCTACCCCGAGGAGGTGTCCTCCATGGTCCTGGTGAGGATGAAGGAGATCGCCGAAGCCTACCTGGGCCAGAAGGTGTCTAACGCCGTCATCACGGTTCCAGCTTACTTCAATGACTCCCAGCGCCAGGCCACCAAGGACGCTGGAGTCATCGCCGGCCTCAACGTCCTGAGGATCATCAACGAACCCACGGCAGCCGCAATCGCCTACGGTCTGGACAAGGGCAAGAGCAGCGAACGCAATGTCCTGATCTTTGACCTGGGTGGGGGCACCTTCGACGTCTCCATCCTGACCATCGAAGACGGCGTCTTTGAGGTGAAGTCCACGGCTGGAGACACTCATCTGGGCGGAGAGGACTTTGACAACCGCTTGGTCAACCACTTTGTGGAGGAGTTCAAGAGAAAGTACAAGAAGGACATCAGCATGAACAAGAGGGCTTTGAGGAGGCTGCGCACGGCTTGTGAGAGAGCCAAGAGAACCCTGTCATCCAGCTCCCAGGCCAGCATCCAGATCGATTCCCTGTATGAGGGCACCGACTTCTACACCTCCATCACCAGAGCACGCTTTGAGGAATTGTGCTCAGACCTCTTCAGGGGAACCCTGGACCCCGTGGAGAAAGCCCTGGGGGACGCCAAGATGGATAAGGCCCAGGTCCATGAAATCGTCCTGGTGGGAGGCTCCACACGCATCCCCAAGATCCAGAAACTCCTGCAAGACTTTTTCAACGGCAGGGAACTCAACAAGAGCATCAACCCAGACGAGGCGGTGGCTTACGGTGCCGCCGTGCAGGCCGCCATTCTCAGCGGCGACACGTCGGCAAACGTCCAGGACCTACTGCTCCTGGACGTGGCCCCTCTTTCCCTCGGCATCGAGACGGCCGGAGGAGTCATGACACCCCTGATCAAACGCAACACCACCATCCCCAGCAAACAGACCCAGATCTTCACTACCTACGCCGACAACCAGCCTGGGGTCCTGATCCAGGTCTTTGAAGGCGAGAGAGCCATGACCAAGGACAACAACCTGCTGGGCAAATTTGAGCTGTCTGGAATCCCCCCTGCTCCGAGAGGGGTTCCTCAGATCGAGGTGACCTTCGACATCGACGCCGACGGCATTCTGAACGTGTCCGCGCAGGACAAGAGCACGGGCAAACAGAACAAGATCACCATCACCAACGACAAGGGCCGCCTGAGCAAGGAAGACATTGAGAGGATGGTGCAGGAAGCAGACCAATACAAAGCAGAAGATGAGCAACAGAGGGAGAAGATAGCGGCCAAGAACGCACTGGAGTCCTACACCTTCAACATGAAGAGCAGTCTGGGGGAGGACAAACTGAAGGATAAAGTGAGCGCGGAGGACAGGAAGAAGGTGGAGGAGAAGTGTGAGGAGGTCATCCTCTGGCTGGAGAGCAACCAACTAGCGGAGAAAGAAGAGTACCAACACCAGCTGAAGGAGCTGGAGAAGCTGTGTAACCCCATCATCTCCAGGCTGTACCAGGGGGGAGCGCCAGCAGGTGGCTCTGGAGAGCAGGCCAGAGCTGGCACCCAGGGGCCCACCATTGAGGAGGTGGATTAAAGCACACTGTGGGAATGAATGGAATACGATTAGTATGTCTGTTGTGGATTAAAAGGTTATTTCTTCAAAACATTCCATTATGCTTTAGCACTTCAGCCAAATGTTGAATTGAGATGTTTAATGCAAGGCCAAAAAGTTCCTGTGTAAAGTTTTCCATATTTGTTTTGCTTTTTACATGATCTGAGTTCTACCTGGAATAATACAAATGCATATATTTTATATTGTTTGCTTACTCTTTAACTGTCTGAGGGAGTAAAAGTATGTTCAGATGCTTGGCAAAATGGCGAAGTAGCTCAAAGTGTTCTGGCAATAGCTTCATCCAACTCTGTGTTGGTTATTTTTTATAGGTCTGGTAAACATCAGCCTTCATTTAACAGCTTGACTACGGTTAAGCATTTGATTATGAAAAGGTCAAACATAAGTATTAAACTTTCTTAGGTCTCAGATTCAGTATTCTGATTCGGATAGATCGGATTTCACTTGTATGTAATTAGGCAGTAACTGCACATCAATGCACATCAATGTCTATCTAATGTACTGAACTAATTCTTCAGAATATGATAATGATGTGCCTAAAGGTAGACCACGACTCAGCTGCCTCAAAATTAATGGATGCATTTGTCAACGCTCTGCTCTTTGAAAAACTCTGTCAAGACCACTCAGGTTTTTAATAAAAACGTTTCTTCTTTCAGAAACATCATGCTCAACACACATTGTTCTGTCATTCTTAAGCTCCTTGAATACAGACAGACAGACAGACATACTTTATTGATCCCTGAGGGAAATTGTCTTCGTGACAAAACTCCAGTAGAAAAAAAAGAGGACACTCTACATATAGTAGAGTGTTAGAAAATATAAATATAAATATATAAGGAAACCTATGTAAAAATATAAAACCTATGTAAAAATAAAAGTATAAACCTATGTACAAATATAATTTAACCTATGTAATAAAATATATAAAAATGTACATAAAGAAATGATAATATACATAAATGTACATACATCCAGGCATACACTACAAGGTAATAGCATACGCTAGGATGTAGCATGATTTTTGTAAAAACCAGTTGTGCAGAGATGACCAGATGACCAGTTGTGTAGTAAATCACAGTAATGCAGTGAAATGACCAGTTATGTAGTGATATTACAGTGAAATGAAATGACAGTCATGTAATAAGATATAGTGTAGTGGACCAATTATGCAGACGACAGTGACAAATTGTAAAGTTTGATGACCACAGGCAGGAATGATTTCCTATGTCGCTCTGTGGTGCATCTAGGTGAGAGGAGTCTTCTGCGGAAGGTACTCCTCCGCTGAGCTAGGGTGGAAAAGAGAGGGTGAGAGGCATTGTCCATGATAGTCCGTAGCCTGGACAGCATCCTCCTATCTGCCACGGTAGTCAGAGTGTCCAATTCCTCACCCACAACATCACCAGCCCTCTTGATGAGTCTATTGAGTCTATTGGTGTCCGCGACCCTCATCCCACTGCCCCAGCATGTGACAGCGAAGAAGATCGCACTGGCAACCACAGACTCGTAGAACATCCTCAGCATTGTCCTACAGATGTTGAAGGACCTTAGCCTCCTAAGAAAAAATAGTCGGCTTTGGCCCTTCTTATAGATAGCCTCTGTGTTCCTGGTCCAGTCCAACTTGTTGTTGAAGTACACCCCCAGGTACTTGTACTCCTCAACAATGTCGACAGGAACCCCCTGGATGAACACAGGGCCCACCGGTGTTTTGACCCTCCTTAGGTCCACAATGAGCTCCTTTGTCTTGGTAGCATTGAGCTGTAGATGGTTCAGCTCACACCAAGAGAAAAAGTTGCCCACAACAGTCCTATAATCACCCTCATCACCCCCCTCAATACAGCCAACTACTGCAGAGTCATCAGAAAACTTCTGAAGGTGGCAAGACTCAGTGCAATAGCTGAAGTCTGAGGTGTAGAGGGTGAAGAGAAAGGACCGTCCCCTGAGGGGCCCCGGTGTTGCTAACCACCCTGTCAGATACACAGTTCTGTAGGCGTACAAACTGTGGTCTGCCCATCAGGTAGTCAACAATCCAGGACACCAAGGGGGCATCAACCTGCATCGCCGCCATCTTCTCACCTAGGAGACCAGGCCGTAAGGTGTTGAAAGCACTGGAGAAGTCAAAGAACATGACTCTCACAGTGCTCGCCGGCTTGTCTAGATGCGAGTAGACTTTGTTCAGCAGGTAGATGATGCAGTCCTCGACTCCCAGGCGGGGCTGGTAGGCGAACTGCAGCTGGTCCGAGAAGGGTCTGACCATAGGCCTGAGCTGCTCCAAGACAAGCCTCTCCATAGTCTTCATGATATGTGACATCAGAGCCACCGGTCTGTAGTCCTTAGGGCTGCTGGGGCGCAGCGTCTTTGGGACAGGAACGAGGCAGGACGTCTTCCACATCAGAGGGACCTTCTGGAGGTGCAGGCTCAGGTTGAAGACATGATTAAGAACTCCACACAGCTAGGGGGCACAGGCTTTCAGTACCCTGGGGAACACACCATCAGGGCCCGCCGCTTTGTTGGAGTGGAGTCTAATCAGTTGTCTTCTCACCAGTTCAGGCGTGAAGGACACTGTAGAGGTGTCAGTGGGGGGAGGGATAGGGTCCTCAGGTAGTGGAGGACAGTATGCAGAGCAGGGGGGAGGGGTGGGGCAGGGTGTAGGTGTGAATAAAATATAATTAAGGAATAATTCTGTTTTAAGAGATAAAGCAGATGCTACAAGAGAACCTCTGAAGGATGTGATATTGTACACTCCTGACTCACACCAGCCATCCCAAGGTGTGGTGTTAATAATAATCACAGCATTGGAGTAACTATTTTAGCCCATGCCAGAAGAAGCATCTGGAAAGAACCATATATAAGTGACTTTAAAACTCATTGTCAAATGACACCAGGTGTACAGGTATGCAGGCAGCCTGCAGCAGGCTGTAGTTTTCTTCACCTTACATTGGAACTTGCGTGTTGTCCACATCTAGACAGAGGTACAACCTGTGTGTGTGTGTGTGTGTGTGTGTGTGTGTGTGTGTGTGTGTGTGTGTGTGTGTGTGTGTGTGTGTGTGTGTGCGGATCGACGGACCAACAACAGCGTCCTGGACAGTAGCGGTTCTACATTGAATTACGCCCCGGGCGTGGTAAGGTCCTCAGACCCAGCAGCCGGATCCAGTGCGGCAATCCGGAGCTTCTGATTCACAGTCTGCGGTGTTATGACCTTGGGCAGAAATGCCGGATTAGGCCACAGGTCGACCCCTGAGCCATCGGCCTTCCACCTCATACAGTCGGGACTGATTGACAGCGCCTGCAATTCCCCCACGCGTTTTGCCGAAGCAAGCGCCAGGAGGAGTGCAGTCTTGCGAGACAGGGACCGGAGGTCAGACTGATCAATGGGTTCATATGGAGCCTTGGTAAGAGACTGCAATACCAGCGGAAGATCCCATGCGGGAGCTCGCAACACACGCGCAGGGCGCAGCCGATGGACACCATGCATGAAACTGATGACGTCCTCGTGCCTCCCCACCGGCCGCCCATCCACCTTCACATGGTGGAGGGAAATAGCCGCAACATAACCCCTTAGAGTGCTAGCTGCCCTGCCAGCATTCAGAAGGGACTGAAGAAAACGTAACACGACTAGAACAGGACAAGCGACAGGGTCCACCTGATTCGTTCTGCACCAGGTAGCAAACAAATCCCACTTGTAGCCGTAGTTTACCCGAGTCGACAAGGCTCTGGCGTTCTGCATCGTGTCACGGACGCCCTCATCTAAGTCCCTAAAGAGGGGCTCCGGAGAGGCCACGCCCAGAGCTGCAGAAACGCCGGCTTGGGGTGCCAAATCAAACCCCTTGCCTGGGACAAAAGGTCTGCTCTGACTGGCAGAGGCCATGGAAATCCGGACACCAGCCGCAGCAGATCCGGAAACCAGTGTCTCCCTGGCCACCGGGGTGCAATCAGCAGAAGCCTGTAGCGGCCCAGTCTGACCCGATGCAACACCTGAGGAATCAGGGGCAACGGGGGAAAAGCATACAACAAACCGTCCGGCCACTCTGCGGACAGAGCATCCAGGCCCAAAGGCCCCCCTCGGCCCATCAGGGAGAACCATAGGTCGCAGTGAGCGTTCTCGCAAGTCGCAAACAGATCGGCTTGGGCCACGCCGAAACGGGCCCACAGCTGCCAAATCACCTGTGGGTGAAGCCTCCATTCCATGGAAGGAGGCGCACCTCTGGACAACAAGGCCGCTGCCGTGTTCACCACACCTGGCACGTAAATCGCCCTGAGCGAAGCCAGGCGGGGTGCTGCCCAAAACAATAGCTCCTGGGACACCTGTAGACACCGAAGAGACTTCGTGCCCCCCTGATGGTTTATGTAATAAACCGCAACCGTGTTGTCGGTTCTCACCAAGACGTGCCTGCCTCTGATGAAAGGGAGAAGAGCTCTGAGGGCAAGGTGGACCGCCCTTAGCTCCAACACATTGATGTGTTTGGCCGTCCATGGGGGAGACCAACGGCCTCTCACTGACCTGCCCTGCCACACAGCTCCCCAGCCTGTCAGGGAAGCATCCGTTGTCACAACGGCCCTCCTGAAAGGGAGGGTCTGCAGGGGGACCCCTTGTCTCAACATGTTCTTGTCCCTCCAAGGCCCCAGCGCCTGGAGACAAGACCTTGTTACCATCAGCTTCACCCGCCTGTCCCGCTTGGGATCGAGACGGAAAGAGTTTAACCACCTTTGCAAAGGCCGAGCTCTGAGAAGGCCCAGCGGAATGACAGCCGTGGCCGAAGCAATCATTCCCAGCAGGCGCTGTACCAGACTCATCTGGACACGCTTGCCGAGACGGAAATGCGGTAGGAGAGAAAGGATCCGGAGAACCCTCTCCGGGGACAAAGAAACCCGCATGGCCACGGAATCCACCCATAGGCCCAGAAACAACGTTTGTTGCCTGGGCTCCAGATTGCCTTTCTTCAGATTGACTCGGAACCCGAGGGCCTGGATATAAGCCAGCACCCGCTGAGTATCCGCCACCACCTGGCTGCGTGACGGGGCCACTATCAGCCAGTCGTCCAGGTATGGTAATACCTTCAGACCCGACAGTTGAAGAGGGTGCAGGGCAGCCGCCACCACCCTCGTGAATACTCTTGGCGACAGCGACAGTCCAAATGGAAGCACCCTGAACTGATACGCCTGCCCCCGAAATGCGAACCTCAGAAATGGCCTGTGGCCCGGCCAGATTCTGATGTGGAAATATGCGTCCTTCAAGTCCAGAGTGGCGAACCACTCCCCTTGGCATATAGTCTGCAGGATGTCCCTGGTGGTCAACATCCTGAATGGCAACACTTTCACATAACGGTTCAGTCGTCTGAGGTCCAGGACTGGGCGGAATCCGCCGTCCTTTTTTGAAACCAGAAAATAGGTCGAATAAAACCCTGTCATCTGCTCTGCGGTACTCACTTTGGTAATGGCACCCTTCCGCAGTAGAGTTGACACCTCCTCCGCCAGGGCAGCTGCTTGGACAGGGTCCCTGACCATCGTCATGCGGACCCCCAGGAAAGGGGGTGTACGCCGTCGAAACTGGATCTTGTAGCCCCTGGCTACCGTATCCAGTACCCAGGGGTCTGATGTGTGCTCCACCCAGCTGTCCAAGCGGAGCTGGGAGAGCGGTTCGACGGCGGGCCCCAGCCCATCACATAGAGCCCCCCTGGCGCCCTCTGCCCCTGGCGGGACGGCGCCCTGAGGGCCTACCTCTGGGATTTCCCTTGGCCTGCTGTCCTCGGGACCGGGAACCATCCTGCTGCGGCACGCCGAAGGTCCGAAACGTCCCTTCGTGACGGTTGCCGCGTGCCCAGTGGCCAGGACGCTGCCCTTGAAAGGAGGGCCAGCGCGAGCCACCGTAAGACCCCAACCTGGATGTCACCGACCAGCGACCAGTCCGCCCACCGCGTTGGTCCTGGGTCTGGAGTTCGTGCTCATGGCGGTCCAGGACCCCCGGAGTGTCCGGATGGAACACCTGGGTTGGCACCACCGGCTTCTCCAGCAGCTCCTTCCTGACGTTGTCTGGCAACGTCGTCTGAGCCAACCAGACCTGACGGCGAGTCAACATAGCTGCACTCATTGCAGCCCCAATGTCCCGGGTCAGCTGAGCATGGATCGTCACCGCGGAAGCAAACAAATCCGAAGAGTCGCCGTCCACGTTATCGTACCTCCTGCGCAGGGCCGCCAGCATAATAGCCAGGGCATTCCCACAGCGCGCTGCACGTGCCGCTGCATTATAAGTGCGGGTCAGGTGCCGTTCAGTCGCCTGGCACAGCGACCAGGGACAGGCCGAGTTATCAGTCACCTTAGAAGGGTCCAGAGACGTCCATGCGGGCACATGCCGTCCGACTGACGGCATATCCCCCAACCCTGAATCAGGAGGATACGCCATCTTCGCCAGACCTCTACACCCAGCATTGTAAAATGAATTACTCATGGGTGTATTCCATCCCTTCATCAGCATATCTGAAAACTGCTGCGGTGCCGGAATAATAGGCTCCGAGCGAGGTTGGGACACCCCGTCCCAAATACCCCCCGTAGGGATGGGTTTCGGGTCCGGTACCGTAATGCCAAGCACCTTCACTGCCGTCAAAACACGGTTCACCAGAGGTACGCTCCCCGTGTCCGACTCATTATCCCTGGTGCTTCCTGCCTCTGACACCACCTGGTCTGAATAGTGCCCAGACTGCCCACTGCCCGTAAGGGAGCCCTGAGCATACAAGGACATTTCGTCTGGGTCACGCTCTCGGAAGGTCTCCCCACTCACTGGGGACATATGTGAGGCGCTGGAGCCACGTGACACCGATAGTGACGTGCGCTCCGACTCAACCCTTCCCAACCGTTCATTAAGGGTTTTAATAGCCCTCAACAGCTTCTCCTGATTACCTCCCCGAGGATCAGCAGATCTATGAGAGCGGTTAGAACGTCTATGTTTATGACCTGGGTCACTTGAATGGCGGTGCTGGTCACCTGAATGCCGGCGTTTACGTGAACGTGAACGCCTAGAATGCCCGTGTTCCCGGTCCGGTACCTGAGACCGAGGCTCTTCCTGCCCCAGTCCAGCACGTCGGACCCTCTCAGCATAGGGCAAGTCCAATGCTCCATCGCAGGGGTCGTCAATGTCCCCCAGCAGATGAGCCTTACCCAAACACCTTGGACATTCCCGGTGGCCGTCACGGGGGTCCAGACAGGCCTGGCAATATCGGCAAGCCACAGTTGCCATAGCCATAGTAACCCAACTCGCCTAGCGCGAACGCAGGAGAGGGAAAGACCACAGTCCACTAGCTGCGCACAGCTAGCACCCGGACAATTATGTTACCGCAACAATTCAGGAGGTGATGTCGGCCACAGCCCTAGGCAGCACACGCGAACGTAGGCAAGGGATGACCAGAAAACCACAGACCCACCAGCTGCGAACAGCCAGTACCAGGGCAAGGTGATAAGACTGACAGTCACACTGAAAATAGTAAAAACTAACCCCCAAACTGGACGCGAACGAACCCGGGGATGAGTGGAAACTGAAATAACACAGCTCTCTACCTCCTAACAATACACAGATGTAAGAGGGATACTGTACATGAATCAAAAAACGTTGTCAACAGCAACGTGATAATTACCACCAACACTCCCGCGAACGGGGGCTAGTGATGTAACACATAAACACCCAGTCCGAAGACGGGATTACAACCAAAACCCGGCAATACTGCGTACAGCGCCCCAGGGCTAACCACTTAACTCAAAAACACAGCGAGCCACAACGGCCGCTTGGTCCGCCGGACCAGAGCCCACCTGGAGGGGGTCCCCCCCGCAGGTAGCAACACAAACACGCTAACAGTCCTTAGCTCGACAGGCGAAGTTACTGCAGCAACAAAAACAGCGGCAAAGTCACACTGCACAACCCACAGGGGCTCAAGGCGCCTGCACTTAACAGAGTGTACGGGTTGACAACAGCAGCGTGACAAACTGTAAATACAGACTTCCAACACAACGTAAGTGAAACGGGTACTCACCGATACTTACCGTGCGGTCTCTATCAGCATAAAGGCGAGTAGAGGTAAGAGGATGCGGCGCGCTTACTGGGCATACTTTATGGTAAGCCACGCCTCCTTCCGGGTCACGTGGTCGTGACAATGTGTGATTTAATCTCGGTATAGGTGACGATGAGGGCATCATTCATAATTATGACCGTGGTGACGGTCAGAAGTGAGGGCGAAATAGATCGAAGATCGGACGAGGGGGGAATCGTAGTCGGGGACAGGCAGGATCGGAAAACCGGGATCGTAGGCAGGAGAATTGCCGGAGAGACTTGCATGAATTAACAGCGAAGAACAATCTGGCACCAGGTGAATAGTGAAGGGCTAATTTGTAGCCTCCACTAATCACCTGATGCAGCCCAGCTGCGAGGTTCAATGAATGTTGAGGGGGCGTGGCAGACAGACCGTGACGCTATGTGTATAAAATAAATAAATACGCATTTTTTTTAATTACCTGGATATTAATTAATATTTTTAGTAGGCTACATGCACTGTAAAAACAACCTATAGAGCTAACAATTTATCTAAGGTAACAGTTTGCATCTGCCTTGGTTGTGTAAATTTAAACCCGATATTTACTAAATAATAGCCTACTAAAAGCAATCAGGCAAACTTAAGATTTTTCAATACAAATGACTCAAAATAATTGAGTACTAATATTAATTTAAGATTGTTAGGCATTCACAATCTACTTAATAGTTATTAGTAATAATGATCTAATATGACTAATAAACGATTACCTATTCAGGGAAGGTAAGATTTACTTGAAATTATTTTCAAACACAGCAGACAGTATTGATGAAGTGAACTTGTTTAATCAACCAAATAACCAACCCCATCAAGCCCTGGTGGAGTTCTCACACCTGGTCAGGACTTTGTTGCCCTTGATCACAATAGACACATGATTCTCCTTGCTCATGGGTACCAATCACCTTCATGGTGTGTTCCACGTGTTCCTCACAATGGTCCTCCGTGTTAAAAAGAAAGAAAATAAAATTATTTGTCTGAATAAAAAGTCTGACAAAGAGGGCCGAGCCACTTGTTAGCATTACTTGAAAACAGTTAGAAAATTAAAAGCTTTCTGGACGAACATTTGTGTTTGAATGAACGTGGGTCGTTGTTTAGATATCACGCAAATTTAGTCAGGGCAGGTAGACCATTATTATTGAGGGAGCTGAGTAGTGGTCTACTAACATGATAGATCGTTCTCCCGCAAGCTGGTGGTCAAGAGCGATGAGTCAATCAAGATGTTGATAAAACCATTAGGCTCAGCATTATCATCTTCTGAGGACTTCCTCAAATACACTAAATAGACAGTGATGTGCAGTTACTGCCTAAGATACAACTAAACTAGGCTTTTTTCCTAATCAGAATACCGAATCTGAGATCTTAGAAAGTTTAATACATTTGTTTGTTTTCATAAGCAAATCCCAAACCATTGTCAAGCTGTTAAATGAAGGCTGATGTTTACCAGACCAATAACCTCCTCAGAGTTGGATGAAGCCATTTTCAGAACACTTAAAGCTACCTCTGCAAGCATCTGAACAAACTTTTACTACCTCAGACCTACCTCAGAATGAAAGAAAAACACAAAAATATGAAATATTTTCTTTTTTTATTCCATATAGAACTCAGATAATGTAAAAAACAAAACAAATATGTAAAACTTTACACGGGAACTTTTTGGCCTTGCATGAAATATTAACATTACATCTGAACATTTGGCTGGAGTGCTTAATCATTACATAGTGTCTTAAAGAAATAACCTTTTAATCCACAACAGACATACCAATCATATTCCATTCAGTCCCACAGTGTGCTTTAGTCCACCTCCTCAATGGTGGGCCCCTGGGAGCCAGCTCTGGCCTGCTGTCCACAGCTGCCAGTTGGCGCTCCCCCCTGGTACAGCTTGGAGATGATGGGGTTACACAGCTTCTCCATCTCCTTCAGCTGGTGTTGGTACTCCTCTTTCTCCGCTAGCTGGTTGCTCTCCACCCAGAGGATGACCTCCTCACACTTCTCCTCCACCTTCTTCCTGTCCTCCTCGCTCACTTTGTCCTTCAGGTTGTCCTCCTGCAGGCTGCTCTTCATGTTGAAGGCGTAGGACTCCAGGGCGTTCTTGGCCGCTATCTTCTCCCTCTGTTGCTCATCTTCTTCTTTGTATTGGTCTGCTTCCTGCACCATCCTCTCAATGTCTTCCTTGCTCAGGCGGCCCTTGTCGTTGGTGATGGTGATCTTGTTCTGTTTGCCCGTGCTCTTGTCCTGCGCGGACACGTTCAGAATGCCATTGGCGTCGATGTCGAAGGTCACCTCGATCTGAGGAACACCTCTTGGAGCGGGCGGGATTCCAGACAGCTCAAACCTGCCCAGCAGGTTGTTGTCTTTGGTCATGGCTCTCTCGCCTTCAAAGACCTGGATCAGGACCCCGGGCTGGTTGTCGGCGTAGGTGCTGAAGCTCTGGGTCTGTTTGGTAGGGATGGTGGTGTTGCGTTTGATCAAGGATGTCATGACTCCTCCGGCCGTCTCGATGCCGAGGGAAAGAGGGGCCACGTCCAGGAGCAGTAGGTCCTGGACGTTTGCCGACGTGTCGCCGCTGAGAATGGCGGCCTGCACGGCGGCACCGTAAGCCACCGCCTCGTCTGGGTTGATGCTCTTGTTGAGTTCCCTGCCATTGAAAAAGTCTTGCAGGAGTTTCTGGATCTTGGGGATGCGTGTGGAGCCTCCAACCAGGACAATTTCATGGACCTGGCCCTTATCCATCTTGGCGTCCCTCAGGGCTTTCTCCACGGGGTCCAGGGTTCCCCTGAAGAGGTCTGAGCACAATTCCTCAAAGCGTGCTCTGGTGATGGAGGTGTAGAAGTCGGTGCCCTCATACAGGGAATCAATCTCGATGCTGGCCTGGGAGCTGGACGACAGGGTTCTCTTGGCTCTCTCACAAGCCGTGCGCAGCCTCCTCAAAGCCCTCTTGTTCTTGCTGATGTCCTTCTTGTACTTTCTCTTGAACTCCTCCACAAAGTGGTTAACCAAGCGGTTGTCAAAGTCTTCTCCACCCAGATGAGTGTCTCCGGCCGTGGACTTCACCTCAAAGATACCGTCTTCGATGGTCAGGATGGAGACATCGAAGGTGCCCCCACCCAGGTCAAAGATCAGGACGTTGCGTTCGCTGCTCTTGCCTTTGTCCAGACCGTAGGCGATGGCGGCCGCCGTGGGCTCGTTGATGATCCTCAGGACGTTGAGGCCGGCGATGACTCCAGCGTCCTTGGTGGCCTGGCGCTGGGAGTCGTTGAAGTAAGCTGGAACCGTGATGACCGCGTTAGACACCTTCTGGCCCAGGTAGGCTTCAGCGATCTCCTTCATCTTCACCAGGACCATGGAGGACACCTCCTCGGGGTAGAAGGACTTGTTCTCCCCTTTGTAGTCCACCTGGATTTTGGGCTTTCCCGCGTCACTGATCACCGTGAACGGCCAGTGCTTCATGTCCGCCTGCACCACCGCATCGTCAAACTTTCGGCCAATCAGGCGCTTGGCGTCGAACACAGTGTTGCTGGGATTCATGGCCACCTGGTTCTTGGCCGCGTCTCCGATGAGTCTCTCCGTGTCTGTGAAGGCCACGTAGCTGGGCGTGGTCCGGTTGCCCTGGTCGTTGGCGATGATCTCCACTTTGCCGTGCTGGAACACCCCCACGCAGGAGTAGGTGGTGCCCAGGTCGATGCCGACCGCTAAACCCTTAGCAGCACACATGTTGCTCAGGATGGCTGTCTGGGGCAGGACAGTTAAAAGACAAGTGTTAGAATTATTATACAAACAAATAAATCGTCAAAAATATAATTATATTTAAGAAACAATGTAATGTGCAAAGAAGTATGTTATAATCTATTTGATATTGATTTAATAAATGAGGTATAAATTATACATTTTTGTATATGTCTGCTATGGGAACTGTTTGATATAGAATAACGGTTTGCACTGAACAAAGGTAATACAATAAAATTAACATCGTAAAAGAAATAGGCCTACCACTAATCTTTTCAGCAAAATTTCAATTTGATGAATCTAACGTAAATCTCATGGATACAGTCTCGAGTGCATGAAAGACCTATTGAAATAGTCACGATTAACGAAGCCTATAATGTTGAAATAAAGGGTTACTTACAGTTAGGAAGCGATGAACGGTAATGAAAAGTAAAGTGGCGTCTGATCGCCTCTCAGGCTCCTCTCTCACTGCTCTGTGCGTCTTTCTTTCTCCCGACACCACTGTCGGTCTATATAGGCATGCCATTGGTCTTCCCGTGGGTTCTGGAGCATTCTGACCAATCAGCGCCCACTTTCCGGTGACGCGTACAGAAACTCGCTCAAAGAAAGTTATCCAAGGTTGGAGTGGCTTCTAGACGCGCGCTCGAAGCTTCCAGTTTCTCGAGTCCCATTCAATCACTCAGGAATATTATTATTAGACTATATATTTAAATTTTATATGAATTAATCTGTCAAAAACAGAAATCAATTCCATAATGACTTACTTATCTGTTGCTCAAGTACGAGTGAGTTTTGGACAAACGAATAAAACAAAAGCTTGTTGTTTAATGTTTTCAATACACTGACCATTATTACACACTATAAAATACGTTTTTTACATACACTAAATGTTTTAACTACCTGGATTAAAATGGGTATTTGTAATACTGCCATTTGACAACCAAAAGTCACAAACGGAGTAATAAGCAGACTAAATTCCTTGTAATAGTATATTATGAGTTTGAACAAAGGGTGTCTTGTGTTAAAGTTAACGTACATATCGCTTTTAGAGTCGGCAGGTATAAGGACAAATAGTTTATGGCTATTTGTAAACAAATAACACCAAATTCAGCCCTGAACATATAAGCATAAAGCCACTCTAAAATGTTTGGCGCACGCACGCACGCACGCACGCACTCACACACACACACACACACACACGCACACACGCATACACACACACACACAAACACACACACACACACACACACACACACACACACACACACACACACACACACACACACACACACACACACACACAAACACACACACAGTCACAAATGTAAATGTAATCCAACTAATTTTCTTCATAGAAAATCGTAATTGTATTTTTATTTTTATTTTTGGACTTTATTAGTTTGGACAAATGGTTTTTATTTTTCTAATTTTTAATTTTTTAGTTTCATGCTTCTTTTTTATAGAAACAGTAGAGAATACAGAGGACATGCAGGAATCGATCATGGCTGGAAATGAACTGACGAGGACTAATAAGCCTTAATGCTGGTGAACTTTAATGATATGCAGTGGCGGCTGGCCCATAGAGGGCGCTAGGGCACCGCCCCCCCTTGACCCACAATAAATAAATAAATACATAAATACAACTAATAATAATAAGTTATACAAATTGTTAATATGTGTGTGTTTGAAATATGACTGTACCCAGTAATATGTGTAAAATATGATAGAAAATCATCTGTGCAAGATGTATGCTTTTCCTACACGTCCCGTGTCCCATGTTTCAACAGCTCTGGGGCAAGGAGGCGGGTAGTGTAACTGTTTAGCCAATTACTAATTTAAGATGTGAAAGCGTGACATAAAATTTGGCCAATCAGCGTCCTCAAATCCAAGCCGATATGGGCAATTACTTTATCGCCCCCAAGCGAGCGAATGCAGGGGCGAGTCAGGACGAGTCTGTATATAGTTGTATACAGTTGTATATAGTTGACCTTAGTATTTTCTAGTCCTTAATTTTCACTACCTGTTAATCTGCTGATTATTTTCTTGATTATAAAATGTTTACTGTAATTTCATAGAGCCCAAAGTGACTACAAATTCAATTTCAAATGAAAAAATCGAAAGCTTGTGTTTGTGCAATATGTTGTTTATGTTTTGTGTTAGAATGCCTCAATTTTTTAATATTGGCATTAAATAATTATTGACTATTTCACGGAGCACTCGTTTGTGTTCAAAGTATTGGGATGGTTACTGAAATTGACTGAATATGGCACAGCCCCACCTAGAATATTCATCACCTACCGCCACTGATGATATGCATACAAATGGCAAAGAGAATCCAAGATGCTGTGATTGTTCGCGCCACACCTTGGGATGGCTGGTGGGAGTCAGGAGTGTACAATATCACATCCTTCAGAGGTTCTCTTGTAGCTGCTTTACTGCTTTACCTCTTTAACCGCAATTATTCTTTTGTAATTCTTATTTTACTCAAGGAGCCTTGATAGGTGAAAGGTGTGTTCAGCATGATGTTTCTGAAAGAAGAAACATCTTTATTAAAGTTGATCTATTTTAACTGACATCCGAGTGATCTTGACAGTGTTTTTCAAAGAGCAGAGCGTTGATGAACTGATCCATTAATATTGAGGGAGCTGAGTAGTGGTCTACTAACATGATGGATCGTTCTTCAGCAAGCTGGTGGTCCAGAGCGATGAGTCAATCAAAGTTAATAAATATGTTACACTTATCATTATCATTTTCTGAGGACTTCCTCAAATACACTAAATAGACAGTGATGTGCAGTCTAATAAGATATAAGTGAAATAGATATTTTTTTATCCTAATCAGAATACTGAATCTGAGATCATAGAAAGTTTAATACTTTGGTTTGACCTTTTCATAATCAAATCCAAAACCATTGTCAAGCTGTTAAATTAAGGCTGATGTTTACGAGAGCAATAAGAAGTAACCTACTCAGAGTTGGATGAAGCTATTGTCAGAACACTTAGAACTACCTCTACAAGCATCTGAACTTACTTTAACTACCTCAGACATCAAGGAGAAAGACAACAATATGGAAAAAAAAAATTTATTCCATATAGAACTCAGATCATGTAAAAAACAAAACAAATATGGAAAACTTTACACGGGAACTTTTTGGCCTTGCATGAACTATTTACATTACATCGGAACATTTGGCTGGCGTGCTTAACCATTACATAGTCCATCCATCCATCCATTTTCTGTACCGCTTATCCTCTAGAGGGTCGCAGGGGGGCTGGAGCCAATCCCAGCTACAACGGGCGAGAGGCGGGGTAAACCCTGGATAGGACACCAGCCAATCACAGGGCTAACATATAGAGACGAACAACCATTCACACTTACATACGGTCAATTTAGAGACACCAATTAACCTAATCCCCAACCTGCATGTTTTTGGTCTGTGGGAGGAAGCCGGAGTACCCGGAGAGAACCCACGCAAGCACAGGGAGAACATGCAAACTCCACACAGAAAGGTCCCAGGTGGATTCGAACCCAGAACCCTCTTGCTGTGAGTCGACAGTGCTAACCACTGCACCACCGTGCCGCCCCCATTACATAGTGTTTTAAAGAAATAACCTTTTAATCCACAACAGACATTTTAATCATATTCAATTCAGTCCCACAGTGTGCTTTAGTCCACCTCCTCAACGGTGGGACCCTGGCTGCCAGCTCTGGCCTGCTGTCCACAGCTGCCAGTTGGCGCTCCCCCCTGGTACAGCTTGGAGATGATGGGGTTACACAGCTTCTCCATCTCCTTCAGCTGGTGTTGGTACTCCTCTTTCTCCGCTAGCTGGTTGCTCTCCAGCCAGAGGATGACCTCCTCACACTTCTCCTCCACCTTCTTCCTGTCCTCCTCGCTCACTTTGTCCTTCAGGTTGTCCTCCTGCAGGCTGCTCTTCATGTTGAAGGCGTAGGACTCCAGGGCGTTCTTGGCCGCTATCTTCTCCCTCTGTTGCTCGTCTTCTTCTTTGTATTGGTCTGCTTCCTGCACCATCCTCTCAATGTCTTCCTTGCTCAGGCGGCCCTTGTCGTTGGTGATGGTGATCTTGTTCTGTTTGCCCGTGCTCTTGTCCTGCGCGGACACGTTCAGAATGCCATTGGCGTCGATGTCGAAGGTCACCTCGATCTGAGGAACACCTCTTGGAGCGGGCGGGATTCCAGACAGCTCAAACCTGCCCAGCAGGTTGTTGTCTTTGGTCATGGCTCTCTCACCTTCAAAGACCTGGATCAGGACCCCGGGCTGGTTGTCGGCGTAGGTGCTGAAGCTCTGGGTCTGTTTGCTGGGGATGGTGGTGTTGCGTTTGATCAGGGGTGTCATGACTCCTCCCGCCGTCTCGATGCCGAGGGAAAGAGGGGCCACGTCCAGGAGCAGTAGGTCCTGGACGTTTGCCGACGTGTCGCCGCTGAGAATGGCGGCCTGCACGGCGGCACCGTAAGCCACCGCCTCGTCTGGGTTGATGCTCTTGTTGAGCTCCCTGCCATTGAAAAAGTCTTGCAGGAGTTTCTGGATCTTGGGGATGCGTGTGGAGCCTCCCACCAGGACGATTTCATGGACCTGGCCCTTGTCCATCTTGGCGTCCCTCAGGGCTTTCTCCACGGGTTCCAGGGTTCCCCTGAAGAGGTCTGAGCACAATTCCTCAAAGCGTGCTCTGGTGATGGAGGTGTAGAAGTCGGTGCCCTCATACAGGGAATCAATTTCGATGCTGGCCTGGGAGCTGGACGACAGGGTTCTCTTGGCTCGCTCACAAGCCGTGCGCAGCCTCCTCAAAGCCCTCTTGTTCTTGCTGATGTCCTTCTTGTACTTTCTCTTGAACTCCTCCACAAAGTGGTTAACCAAGCGGTTGTCAAAGTCCTCTCCACCCAGATGAGTGTCTCCGGCCGTGGACTTCACCTCAAAGATGCCGTCTTCGATGGTCAGGATGGAGACATCGAAGGTGCCCCCACCCAGGTCAAAGATCAGGACGTTGCGTTCGCTGCACTTGCCTTTGTCCAGACCGTAGGCGATGGCGGCCGCCGTGGGCTCGTTGATGATCCTCAGGACGTTGAGGCCGGCGATGACTCCAGCGTCCTTGGTGGCCTGGCGCTGGGAGTCGTTGAAGTAAGCTGGAACCGTGATGACGGCGTTAGACACCTTCTGGCCCAGGTAGGCTTCAGCGATCTCCTTCATCTTCACCAGGACCATGGAGGACACCTCCTCGGGGTAGAAGGACTTGTTCTCCCCTTTGTAGTCCACCTGGATTTTGGGCTTTCCCGCGTCACTGATCACCGTGAACGGCCAGTGCTTCATGTCCGCCTGCACCACCGTATCGTCAAACTTTCGGCCAATCAGGCGCTTGGCGTCGAACACAGTGTTGCTAGGGTTCATGGCCACCTGGTTCTTGGCCGCGTCTCCGATGAGTCTCTCCGTGTCTGTGAAGGCCACGTAGCTGGGCGTGGTCCGGTTGCCCTGGTCGTTGGCGATGATCTCCACTTTGCCGTGCTGGAACACCCCCACGCAGGAGTAGGTGGTGCCCAGGTCGATGCCGACCGCTAAACCCTTGGCAGCACACATGTTGCTCAGGATGGCTGTCTGGGGCAGGACAGTTAAAAGACAAGTGTTAGAATTATTATACAAACAAATAAATCGTCAAAAATATCATTATATTTAAGAAACAATGTAATGTGCAAAGAAGTATGTTATAATCTATTTGACATTGATTTAATAAATGAGGTATAAATTATACATTTTTGTATATGTCTACTATGGGAACTGTTTGATACAGAATAACGTTTTGCACTTAACAAAGGTAATACAATAAAATTAACATCGTTAAAGAAATAGGCCTACCACTAATCTTTTCAACGAAATTTCAATGTGATGAATCTAACGTAAATCTCATGGATACAGTCTCGAGTGCATGAAAGACCTATTGAAATAGTCACGATTAACGAAGCCTATAATGTTGAAATAAAGGGTTACTTACAGTTAGGAAGCGATGAACGGTAATGAAAAGTAAAGTCGCGTCTGTTCGCCTCTCAGGCTCCTCTCTCACTGCTCTGTGCGTCTTTCTTTCTCCCGACACCACTGTCGGTCTATATAGGCATGCCATTGGTCTTCCCGTGGGTTCTGGAGCATTCTGACCAATCAGCGCCCACTTCCCGGTGACGCGTACAGAAACTCGCTCAAAGAAAGTTCTCCAAGGTTGGAGTGGCTTCTAGACGCGCGCTCGAAGCTTCCAGTTTCTCGAGTCCCATTCAATCACTCAGGAATATTATTATTAGACTATATATTTAAATATTATATGAATTAATCTGTCAAAAACAGAAATCAATTCCATAATGACTTATCTGTTGCTCAAGTAGGCCTACAAGTGAGTTTTGGACGAACGGATATAACAAAAGCTTGTTGTTTAATGTTTTCAATACACTGACCATTATTACACACTATAAAATACGTTTTTTTACATACACTAAATGTTTTAACTACCTGGATTAAAATGGGTATTTGTAATACTGCCATTTGACAAACAAAAGTCACAAACGGAGTAATAAGCTGACTCAATTTCTTGTAATAGTATATTATGAGTTTGAACAAAGGGTGTCAAATTCAGGACTGAACATATAAGCATAAAGCCACTCTAAAATGTTTGGCGCACGCACAGATGCACGCACGCACACACACACACACACACGCACGCACGCACACACGCACGCACACACACACGCACGCACGCACGCACACACACACACACACACACACACACACACACACACACACACACACACACACACACACACACACACACACACAAGTCACAAATGTAAATGTAATCCAGCTAATTTTCTTCATAGAAAATCGTAATTGTATTTTCATTTTTGTACTTTATTAGTTTGGACAAATTAGGGACCGAGCCTGTGAAACAGGACGAGGTCCCTTTTGAAATTGATTCGTTTATTAGGGACCGAGCCTGTGAAACAGGACGAGGTCCCTATTGTTTTTGTTATTTGGGGATCTTTGACGTTGATTTTAACCCCCTGAACATATACGAAAACTCAATTTTTTTTGACAGAGTTATCACACCTGGTGAAAAATTATTTATTCTATGCGACACGTTCATGTCTCACCTATAGGTGGCGCTATTTTAAAAAAAACACTGTAATGCTAATAACTCCTGCATACTTTGGCGCACACTCAAAATGTTTATATCCACACATGCGGGCAAACATGCTGCACCTCCTGATGTAGGCCACGCCCATTTCCGCCATGACTTTTTTTTGGCTACAATGCAAAAACTCAAAAAAGTGCGTCCTAGACATCTATTGCATGTGGCTTTCACCGATTTGCACGAAACTCCACATGTAGCATCTACATTCTGTATCATGAAAATAACTAATTGGAAGTTTATTGAAATTCCCGAAGATAAGCGTGTTATAGTGCTTTATATATTTTTATAGATGTCTACATTTTACGTAAAAAACGTAAGTGGACAATTTCTCCACATTTCTATGTCCGTTCGACACCAAACTTGGAGCCCTACTTCTCTGTACCTCCTGTATGCATCTCACAAAATTTGGGGTCATTTCCACCAGGTGGCGCTCATTAAAATCAAGAAGTTTATATCTCAACATTGGCAATTGATATTTAAATGAAACTTGGTATGCGGCTAGCTCATGGGGCCCTGAGGCGTGGTTCAAAACGGGGAAAAAATTCTGCCAGTGGATGGCGCTCTAAAAGCAGCGTAAATTACTGTGCAAACACCGTAATAGTTACGAATATGAAATTCACTGGACACATGTAGAGTGCTGCCCAAAGCTCACAGACCAAAAATCGTGCTTGTCGTGGTAGTAGCGCCCCCTACAGGCATTAAAAACAACAGCCCCGACACCACGTTTCACCTACATGTATGAAACTCGGTAGGCACGTTATACAGCCCCAGACCTACAAAAAAGCCTCTTGGACCCATACCCCTTAAAGCACCGGAAGTCAGATATTTGCATTTGACCTTTGCAATTTTCGCGTTGTATTTGAACGAACTCCTCCCAGGGGATTTGTTGCTTGGGCTCCAAATTTTTTGGGTAGATTCAGAAGATGGTTCTTACCAAAAGTTGTGCTATTTGGGACTCTACCTCAAAGGGCGTGGCCACGGCGTTCAATCAAAATCGGCCATAATCAATTTTGTCGTTTTTTCCACGACACCGACTTTAACCGATATGTTTGAAACTTGGTATGGATGTTACCCTTGCCTAGCCCTACAAAAAAGCCTATTGGACCGATACCAAAAAACCCACCGGAAGTCAGATATTTTCATTTTAATTTTTGTCATTTTCGATTTTCGCGTCCTATTTGAACGAACTCCTCCCAGGGGATTTGTCGCTTGGGCTCCAAATTTTTGGGGTAGATTCAGAACATGATTCTCACCAAAAGTTGTGCTATTTGCGACCCTACCTCAAAGGGCGTGGTCATGGCTTTCCTTCAAAGTCGGCCATATTCAATTATGTCATTTTTATACCCATGTTTGTGAACGAACTCCTCCCATGGGATTTTTCCGTTCTGCTTCAAAATTGGTCAGTGCATTTAAAACGTGGTTCTTAACTAAAGTTGTGCTATTTGCGACCCTACCCCAAAGGGCGTGGTCATGGCTTCCCGTCAAAGTCGGCCATATTCAATTATTTCGTCTTTTATACCCATGTTTGTGAACAAATTCCTCCCAAGGGATTTTTCCGTTCTGCTTCAAAATTGGTCAGTGCATTTGAAACGTGGTTCTTAACTAAAGTTGTGCTATTTACGGCTCTACCTCGAAGGGCGTGGCCAGGGTGTGCCGTCAAAGTCAGCCATACCGCACAGTGCGTGGACAGCCACAAACGAGAACCTGTCACGCCATCCTTGAGCAAACGACGACCTGTCACGACTTCATCCATGTGAACGACGAACTGTCACGACGCCATCCACGTGCCGACGAGTCAATTTTTTGTTATTATTAGGGACCGAGCCTGTGAAACAGGACGAGGTCCCTTTTGAAATTGGTTCGTTTTTTATTATTATTATTATTATTATTATTTCAGGGATCTTTGACGTTGATTTTAACCCCCTGAACATATACGAAAAGTCAATTTTTTTTGGCAAAGTTGTCAGGCCTGGTGAAAAATTTTATATTCTAGGAATCACGTTCATGTCGCGCACTAGCAAAGCCTCTAGGTGGCGCTGTTTATGCGAAACCTCTGTAACGCCTATAACTTCCGCAAAAGTTGGCGTACATTCAAAAACGTTACATCTACAGATTCGGGCAAACGTGCTGCACCTCGCTGTGTCAACGTGTTGGGAGTCCGCCTGCCTTCGTTTTCGCGCAAAATCGCAAAAACTAAAAAACAGCGTTTACAGCCTCAATCCATCAGGCTTTCTCCGATATGCACGAAAATTGACATGTAGCATGTCCCAACTGAAATATGCAAAAACACCATATAAAGTATGTTGAAATTATCTATAGTCAGCGCGTTACAAAACTTTAAAGATTTGTCAATTTTCTGTAAAAACAGGAAATGGACCATATCTCCACAATGCTATATTCTTTCGACACCAAATTTTGGTCCCTACCTCGGAATATGTCCTCCATGCTAGCTACCAAATTTCGAGTCATTGCCACTAGAGGGCGCTCTTTAAAATCAAGAAGTTTATACCTCCATATTGGCAAGTGCTATTAACACAAAACTTGGTAGCCACATACCTCAGGGCTCCCTGAGGCAGGGGTTAAAAGGACACAAAAATTCTGCCACGGGATGGCGCTCTAAAATCAGCATAAATCACTGTGCAAACACCATAATAGTTATGAATATGAAAATATGAAATTCACAGGACACGTGTATACCTCTGCCAAAACCTCACATACCAAAAATCGTGCTTGTCGTGGTAATAGCGCCCCCTATAGGCTTTAAAAACGACAGCCCCGACACCACGTTTCACTTACATGTATGAAACTCGGTATGCCCGTTAACCTCGCCCAGACCTACAAAAAAGCCTCTTGGACCTATACCCGTTAACCCACCGGAAGTCAGATATTTGCCTCCAAAGTTGCGATTTTTTGCGATTTTTGCTTCCTATTTGAACGAACTCCTCCCAGGGAATTAGCCGGTTGGGCTTCAAAATTTTTTTCTAGGTTCAGAACGTGGGACTTACCAAAAGTTGTGCTATTTGGGACTCTACCTCAAAGGGCGTGGCCACGGTGTTCCGTCAAAATCGGCCATAATCCATTTTTTGCCTTTTTCCAAGACACCGACTTTAACCGATTTGTTTGAAACTCGGTATGGATGTTACCCTGGCCTAGCCCTACAAAAAAGCCTCTTGGACCGATACAAAAAAACCCACCGGAAGTCAGATATTTCCATTTTAATTTTTGCCATTTTCGATTTTCGCGTCCTATTTGAACGAACTCCTCCCAGGGGATTTGTCGCTTGGGCTCCAAATTTTTGGGGTAGATTCAGAACATGATTCTCACCAAAAGTTGTGCTATTTGCGACCCTACCTCAAAGGGCGTGGTCATGGCTTTCCTTCAAAGTCGGCCATATTCAATTATGTCGTTTTTATACCCATGTTTGTGAACGAACTCCTCCCATGGGATTTTTCCGTTCTGCTTCAAAATTGGTCAGTGCATTTAAAACGTGGTTCTTAACTAAAGTTGTGCTATTTGCGACCCTACCTCAAAGGGCGTGGTCATGGCTTCCCGTCAAAGTCGGCCATATTCAATTATTTCGTCTTTTATACCCATGTTTGTGAACAAATTCCTCCCAAGCGATTTTTCCGTTCTGCTTCAAAATTGGTCAGTGCATTTGAAACGTGGTTCTTAACTAAAGTTGTGCTATTTATGGCTCTACCTCGAAGGGCGTGGCCAGGGTGTGCAGTCAAAGTCGGTCATACCGCACAGTGCGTGGACAGCCACAAACGAGAACCTGTCACGCCATCCTTGAGCAAACGACGACCTGTCACGACTTCATCCATGTGAACGACAAACTGTCACGACGCCATCCACGTGCCGACGAGTCAATTTTTACGGCGAGGTCCCCCCAAATGTCCCGCGGGACATTAACCCAATTTAGATATATCAATCAATCAATCAATCTATCTATCTATCTATCTATCTATCTATCTATCTATCTATCTATCTATCTATCTATCTATCTATCTATCTATCTATCTATCTATCTATCTATCTATCTATCTATCTATCTATCTATCTATCTATCTATCTATCTATCTATCTATCTATCTATCTATCTATCTATCTATCTATCTATCTATCTATCTATCTATCTATCTATCTATCTATCTATCTATCTATCTATCTATCTATCTATCTATCTATCTATCTATCTATCTATCTATCTATCTATCTATCTATCTATCTATCTATCTATCTATCTATCTATCTATCTATCTATCTATCTATCTATCTATTTTTATTATTATTATTATTTCAGGGATCTTTGACGTTGATTTTAACCCCCTGAACATATACGAAAACTCAATTTTTTTTGGCAAAGTTGTCAGGCCTGGTGAAAAATTGTATATTCTAGGCATCACGTTCATGTCGCACACTAGGAAAACCTCTAGGTGGCGCTGTTTATGGGCAATGTCTGTAACGCCTATAACTTCCGCAAAAGTTGGCGCACATTCAAAAACTTTATATCTACAGATTCGGGCAATCGTGCTGCACCTTCATGTCTCTAGGAGGTCTCAGTCCGCCTGCCTTCGTTTTCGCGCAAAATCGCAAAAACTAAAAAACAGCGTTTACAGCCTCAATCCATCAGGCTTTCTCCGATATGCACGAAACTTGACATGTAGCATGTCCCGACTGAAATATGCAAAAACACCATATAAAGTATGTTGAAATTATCTATAGTCAGCGCGTTATAAAAATTTTAAGATTTGTCAATTTTCTGTAAAAACAGGAAATGGACCATATCTCCACAATGCTATATTCTTTCGACACCAAATTTTGGTCCCTACCTCGGAATATGTCCTCCATGCTAGCTACCAAATTTCTGGTCATTGCCACTAGAGGGCGCTCTTTAAAATCAAGAAGTTTATATCTCCATATTGGCAAGTGCTATTAACACAAAACTTGGTAGGCACATACCTCAGGGCTCCCTGAGGCAGGGGTTAAAAGGACACAAAAATTCTGCCACGGGATGGCGCTCTAAAATCAGCATAAATCACTGTGCAAACACCATAATAGTTATGAATATGAAATTCACAGGACACGTGTATACCTCTGCCAAAACCTCACTTACCAAAAATCGTGCTTGTCGTGGTAATAGCGCCCCCTATAGGCTTTAAAAACGACAGCCCCGACACCACGTTTCACCTACATGTATAAAACTCGGTAGGCCCGTTAACCAGGCCCAGACCTACAAAAAAGCCTCTTGGACCCATACCCGTTAACCCACCGGAAGTCAGATATTTGCCTTCAAAGTTGCGAATTTTTGCGATTTTCGCATCCTATTTGAACGAACTCCTCCCAGGGGATTTGCCCGTTGGGCTCCAAATTTTTTGGGTAGATTCAGGAGATGGGTCTTACCAAAAGTTGTGCTATTTGCGACTCTACCTCAAAGGGCGTGGCCACGGCGTTCCGTCAAAATCGGCCATAATCCATTTTTTGGCTTTTTCCAAGACACCGACTTTAACCGATATGTTTGAAACTCGGTATGGATGTTAACCTGGCCTAGCCCTACAAAAAAGCCTCTTGGACCCATGCCATAAAACCCACCGAAAGTCAGATATTTTCGTTTCAATTTTTGCCATTTTCGATTTTCGCGTCCTATTTGAACGAACTCCTCCCAGGGGATTTGTCGCTTGGGCTCCAAATTTTTGGGGTAGATTCAGAACATGATTCTCACCAAAAGTTGTGCTATTTGCGACCCTACCTCAAAGGGCGTGGTCATGGCTTTCCTTCAAAGTCGGCCATATTCAATTATGTCGTTTTTATACCCATGTTTGTGAACGAACTCCTCCCATGGGATTTTTCCGTTCTGCTTCAAAATTGGCCAGTCCATTTGAAACGTGGTTCTTAACTAAAGTTGTGCTATTTGCGACCCTACCTCAAAGGGCCTGGTCATGGCTTCCCGTCAAAGTCGGCAATATTCAATTATTTCGTCTTTTATACCCATGTTTGTGAACAAATTCCTCCCAAGGGATTTTTCAGTTCTGCTTCAAAATTGGTCAGTGCATTTGAAACGTGGTTCTTAACTAAAGTTGTGCTATTTATGGCTCTACCTCGAAGGGCGTGGCCAGGGTGTGCAGTCAAAGTCGGCCATACCGCACAGTGCGTGGACAGCCACAAACGAGAACCTGTCACGCCATCCTTGAGCAAACGACGACCTGTCACGACTTCATCCATGTGAACGACGAACTGTCACGACGCCATCCACGTGCCGACGAGTCAATTTTTATTATTATTATTATTTCAGGGATCTTTGACGTTGATTTGCGCTATCTGAACATATATGAAAACTCATTTTTTTTTGGCAAAGTTGTCAGGCCTGGTGAAAAATTGTATATTCTAGGCATCACGTTCATGTCGCACACTAGGAAAGCCTCTAGGTGGCGCTGTTTATGTGAACCCTCTGTAACGCCTATAACTTCCGCAAAAATTGGCGCACATTCAAAAACGTTACATCTACGGATGCGGGCAGTCATGCTGCACCTCGCTGTGTCAACGAGTTGTATTTCCGCCTGCCTTCATTTTCGCGCAAAATCGCAAAAACTAAAAAACTGTTTTTACAGCCTCAATCCATCAGGCTTTCTCCGATATGCACGAAACTTGACATGTGGCATGTCCCGACTGAAATATAGAAAAGCTCCATATAAAGTATGTTGAAATTCTCTATAGTCAGCGCGTTATAAAAATTTTAAGATTTGTCAATTTTCTGTAAAAACAGGAAGTGGACCATATCTCCACAATGCTATATTCTTTCGACACCAAATTTTGGTCCCTACCTCGGAATATGTCCTCCATGCTAGCTACCAAATTTCGAGTCATTGCCACTAGAGGGCGCTCTTTAAAATCAAGAAGTTTATACCTCCATATTGGCAAGTGCTATTAACACAAAACTTGGTAGGCACATACCTCAGGGCTCCCTGAGGCAGGGGTTAAAAGGACACAAAAATTCTGCCACGGGATGGCGCTCTAAAATCAGCATAAATCACTGTGCAAACACCATAATAGTTATGAATATGAAATTCACAGGACACGTGTATACCTCTGCCAAAACCTCACTTACCAAAAATCGTGCTTGTCGTGGTAATAGCGCCCCCTATAGGCTTTAAAAACGACAGCCCCGACACCACGTTTCACCTACATGTATAAACCTCGGTAGGCCCGTTAACCAGGCCCATACCTACAAAAAAGCCTCTTGGACCCATACCCGTTAACCCACCGGAAGTCAGATATTTGCCTTCAAAGTTGCGAATTTTTGCGATTTTCGCATCCTATTTGAACGAACTCCTCCCAGGGGATTTGCCCGTTGGGCTCCAAATTTTTTGGGTAGATTCAGGAGATGGGTCTTACCAAAAGTTGTGCTATTTGCGACTCTACCTCAAAGGGCGTGGCCACGGCGTTCCGTCAAAATCGGCCATAATCCATTTTTTGGCTTTTTCCAAGACACCGACTTTAACCGATATGTTTGAAACTCGGTATGGATGTTAACCTGACCTAGCCCTACAAAAAAGCCTCTTGGACCCATGCCATAAAACCCACCGAAAGTCAGATATTTTCGTTTCAATTTTTGCCATTTTCGATTTTCGCGTCCTATTTGAACGAACTCCTCCCAGGGGATTTGTCGCTTGGGCTCCAAATTTTTGGGGTAGATTCAGAACATGATTCTCACCAAAAGTTGTGCTATTTGCGACCCTACCTTAAAGGGCGTGGTCATGGCTTTCCTTCAAAGTCGGCCATATTCAATTATGTCGTTTTTATACCCATGTTTGTGAACGAACTCCTTCCATGGGATTTTTCTGTTCTGCTTCAAAATTGGTCAGTGCATTTAAAACGTGGTTCTTAACTAAAGTTGTGCTATTTGCGACCCTACCTCAAAGGGCGTGGTCATGGCTTCCCGTCAAAGTCGGCCATATTCAATTATTTCGTCTTTTATACCCATGTTTGTGAACAAATTCCTCCCAAGCGATTTTTCCGTTCTGCTTCAAAATTGGCCAGTGCATTTGAAACGTGGTTCTTAACTAAAGTTGTGCTATTTATGGCTCTACCTCGAAGGGCGTGGCCAGGGTGTGTAGTCAAAGTCGGCCATACCGCACAGTACGTGGACAGCCACAAACGAGAACCTGTCACGCCATCCTTGAGCAAACGACGACCTGTCACGACTTCATCCATGTGAACGACGAACTGTCACGACGCCATCCACGTGCCGACGAGTCAATTTTTACGGCGAGGTCCCCCCAAATGTCCCGCGGGACATTAAACAAATTTAGATATATCAATCAATCCATCCATCTATCTATCTATCTATCTATCTATCTATCTATCTATCTATCTATCTATCTATCTATCTATCTATCTATCTATCTATCTATCTATCTATCTATCTATCTATCTATCTATCTATCTATCTATCTATCTATCTATCTATCTATCTATCTATCTATCTATCTATCTATCTATCTATCTATCTATCTATCTATCTATCTATCTATCTATCTATCTATCTATCTATCTATCTATCTATCTATCTATCTATCTATCTATCTATCTATCTATCTATCTATCTATCTATCTATCTATCTATCTATCTATCTATCTATCTATCTATCTATCTATCTATCTATCTATCTATCTATCTATCTATCTATCTATCTATCTATCTATCTATCTATCTATCTATCTATCTATCTATCTATCTATCTATTTGTTTTTATTTTTCTATTTTTTAATTTTTTAGTTTCATGCTTCTTTTTTATAGAAACAGTAGAGATTACAGAGGACATGCAGGAACGATCATGGCTGGAATTGAACTGACGAGGACTAAGCCTTAATGCTGTTGAACTTTAATGATATGTACATAACTGTAAACAAATGGCAAAGAGAATCCAAGATGCTGTGATTGTTCGCGCCACACCTTGGGATGACTGGTGTGAGTCAGGAGTGTACAATATCACATCCTTCAGAGGTTCTCTTGTAGCTGCTCTACTGCTTTACCTCTTTAAACGCAATTATTCTTTTGAAATTCTTATTTTACTCAATGAGCCTTTTGGTGAAAGGTGTGTTCAGCATGATGTTTCTGAAAGAAGAAACATCTTTACTAAAGTTGGTCTATTTTTAACTGACATCCGAGTGGTCTTGACAGAGTTTTTCAAAGAGCAGAGCATTGATAAACTGTTCCATTAATATTGAGGGAGCTGAGTAGTGGTCTACTAACATGATGGATTGTTCTTCAGCAAGCTGGTGGTCCAGAGCGATGAGTCAATCAAAGTTAATAAATATGTTACACTTATCATTATCATTTTCTGAGGACTTCCTCAAATACACTAAATAGACAGTGATGTGCAGTCTACTAAGCTACACGTGAAATAGATATCTTTTTTTGTCCTAATCAGAATACTGAATCTGAGATCATAGAAAGTATAACACTTTTGTTTGACCTTTTCATAATCAAATCCCAAACCATTGTCAAGCTGTTACATTAAGGCTGATGTTTACCAGACCAATAAGAAGTAACCTACTCAGAGTTGGATGAAGCTATTTTCAGAACACTTAGAAGTACCTCTATAAGCATCTGAACATACTTTAACTACCTCAGACATCAAGGAGAAAGACAACAATATGGATTTTTTTTTTAATTCCATATAGAACTCAGATCATGTAAAAAACAAAACAAATATGGAAAACTTTACACGGGAAATTTTTGGCCTTGCATGAACTATTTACATTGCATCGGAACATTTGGCTGCCGTGCTTAACCATTCCATAGTGTTTTAAAGAAATAACCTTTTAATCCACAACAGACATTTTACAATACAAATGACTCAAAATAATTGAGTACTAATATTAATTTAAGATTGTTAGGCATTCATAATCTACTTAATAATTATTTGTTATAATTCTCTAATACGACTAATTAACGATTACCTATTCAGGGAAGGTAAGATTTACTTGAAATTATTTTCAAACACAGCAGACAGTATTGATGAAGTGAACTTGTTTAATCAACCAAATAACCAACCCCATCAAGCCCTGGTGGAGTTCTCACACCTGCTCAGGACTTTGTTGCCCTTGATCACAATGGACACTTGATTCTCTTTGCTCATGGGTACCAATCACCTTCATGGTGTGTTCCACGTGTTCCTCACAATGGTCCTCCGTGTTAAAAAGAAAGAAAATAAAATTATTTGTCTGAATAAAAAGTCTGACAAAGAGGGCCGAGCCACTTGTTAGCATTACTCGAAAACAGTTATAAAATTAAAAGCTTTCAATGAACGTGGGTCATTGTTTAGATATCACGCAAATTTAGTCAGGGCAGGTAGACCATTATTATTGAGGGAGCTGAGTAGTGGTCTACTAACATGATAGATCGTTCTCCCGCAAGCTGGTGGTCAAGAGCGATGAGTCAATCAAGGTGTTGGTAAAACCATTCGGCTTAGCATTATCATCTTCTGAGGACTTCCTCAAATACACTAAATAGACAGTGATGTGCAGTTACTGCCTAAGTTACAACTAAACTAGGCTTTTTTCCTAATCAGAATACCGAATCTGAGATCTTAGAAAGTTTAATACATTTGTTTGCCTTTCTCATAATCAAATCCCAAACCATTGTCAAGCTGTTAAATGAAGGCTGATGTTTACCAGACCAATAACCTCCTCAGAGTTGGATGAAGCTATTGTCAGAACACTTAAAGCTACCTCTGCAAGCATCTGAACAAACTTTTACTACCTCAGACAATTAAAGAAAAAGACAAAGATATGAAGTATTTTCTTTTTTTATTCCATATAGAACTCAGATCATGTAAAAAACAAAACAAATATGTAAAACTTTACACAGGAACTTTTTGGCCTTGCATGAAATATTAACATTACATCTGAACATTTGCCTGGAGTGCTTAACCATTACATAGTGTTTTAAAGAAATAACCTTTTAATCCACAACAGACATACTAATCATATTCCATTCAGTCCCACAGTGTGCTTTAGTCCACCTCCTCAACGGTGGGACCCTGGGAGCCAGCTCTGGCCTGCTGTCCACAGCTGCCAGTTGGTGCTCCCCCCTGATACAGCCGGGAGATAATGGGGTTACACAGCTTCTCCAGCTCCTTCAGCTGGTGTTGGTACTCCTCTTTCTCCGCTAGCTGGTTGCTCTCCAGCCAGAGGATGACCTCCTCACACTTCTCTTCCACTTTCTTCCTGTCCTCCTCGCTCACTTTGTCCTTCAGGTTGTCTTCCTGCAGGCTGCTCTTCATGTTGAAGGCGTAGGACTCCAGGGCGTTCTTGGCCGCTATCTTCTCCCTCTGTTGCTCGTCTTCTTCTTTGTATTGGTCTGCTTCCTGCACCATCCTCTCAATGTCTTCCTTGCTCAGGCGGCCCTTGTCGTTGGTGATGGTGATCTTGTTCTGTTTGCCCGTGCTCTTGTCATGTGCGGACATGTTCAGAATGCCATTGGCGTCGATGTCGAAGGTCACCTCGATCTGAGGAACCCCTCTCGGAGCGGGCGGGATTCCAGACAGCTCAAACCTGCCCAGCAGGTTGTTGTCTTTGGTCATGGCTCTCTCGCCTTCAAAGACCTGGATCAGGACCCCAGGCTGGTTATTGGCGTAGGTGCTGAAGCTCTGGGTCTGTTTGGTGGGGATGGTGGTGTTGCGTTTGATCAGGGGTGTCATGACTCCTCCGGTCGTCTCGATGCTGAGGGAAAGAGGGGCCACGTCCAGGAGCAGTAGGTCCTGGACGTTTGCCGACGTGTCGCCTCTGAGAATGGCGGCCAGCAACGCGGCACCGTAAGCCACCGCCTCGTCTGGGTTGATGCTCTTGTTGAGCTCCCTGCCGTTGAAAAAGTCTTGCAGGAGTTTCTGGATCTTGGGGATGCGTGTGGAGCCTCCCACCAGGACGATGTCATGGACATGGCCCTTGTCCATCTTGGCATCCCTCAGGGCTTTCTCCACGGGTTTCAGGGTTCCCCTGAAGAGGTCTGAGCACAATTCCTCAAAGCGTGCTCTGGTGATGGAGGTATAGAAGTCGGTGCCCTCATCCAGGGAATCAATCTCGATGCTGGCCTGGGAGCTGGACGACAGGGTTCTCTTGGCTCGCTCACAAGCCGTGCACAGCCTCCTCAAAGCCCTCTTGTTCTTGCTGATGTCCTTCTTGTACTTCCTCTTGAACTCCGCCACAAAGTGGTTAACCAAGCGGTTGTCAAAGTCCTCTCCACCCAGATGAGTGTCTCCGGCCGTGGACTTCACCTCAAAGATGCCGTCTTCGATGGTCAGGATGGATACGTCGAAGGTGCCCCCACCCAGGTCAAAGATCAGGACGTTGTGTTCGCTGCTCTTGCCTTTGTCCAGACCGTAGGCGATGGCGGCCGCCGTGGGCTCGTTGATGATCCTCAGGATGTTGAGGCCGGCGATGACTCCTGCGTCCTTGGTGGCGTGGCGCTGGGAGTCGTTGAAGTGAGCTGGAACCGTGATGACGGCGTTAGACACCTTCTGGCCCAGGTAGGCTTCGGCGATCTCCTTCATCTTCACCAGGACCATGGAGGACACCTCCTCGGGGTAGAAGGACTTGTTCTCCCCTTTGTAGTCCACCTGGATTTTTGGCTTTCCCTCGTCACTGATCACCGTGAACGGCCAGTGCTTCATGTCCGCCTGCACCACCGCATCATCAAACTTTCGGCCAATCAGGCGCTTGGCGTCGAACACGGTGTTGCTGGGGTTCATGGCCACCTGGTTCTTGGCCGCGTCTCCGATGAGTCTCTCTGTGTCTGTGAAGGCCACGTAGCTGGGCGTGGTCCGGTTGCCCTGGTCGTTGGCGATGATCTCCACTTTGCCGTGCTGGAACACCCCCACGAAGGAGTAGGTGGTGCCCAGGTCGATGCCGACCGCTACACCCTTAGCAGCACACATCTTGCTCAGGATGGCTGTCTGGGGGTTGAGTTAAATGACAGGCGTTGGAATTATTATACAAACAAAGTTAAAAAAAATAAATAAAAAAAAGTCATATTTAATTTGCAAAGAAGTATAGTATAGTCTATTTGATATAAATTTTATATATGAGGTATATACTACATATTTTTGCGTATGCCTTCCAGTGTTTCCCACAGACTAGGTAGCAATGTGTGGTGCTGGGCCATACGGAGACCAGGGGCTCTGACCAAGGGGAGGGGGCGTCGCCGTCTGAACAGGAGGAGGTCAGAGGGCGACGCCCCCTCATCCTGTTCAGAGCAACAGATGATCAGCCACAACTTTCTGCAATTCATAGTTCTGCAGGGAAGGAAGACTGACTTTGGTTTGGAATGAAAGTGAGAAAACAGGACAGAGTTACATGGCTATCACTCACATTTTTCTTTAAAGCTACAGGAAGCATTTGACATTATTCAGCTCAATCTTAATTATTTAGAGTAAGTTCTTGAGGAGAAGACAGCTAAAAACATTTTACCAGAACCCTGCCTGGTTTCATTCCACACCCCAACTCCATACATTACAGGGCAGGCCAGTAGAGTAGTTTGCTCATACAAATACCTGGACTTTATGATAGAGGAAGACCTGTCTTTTAAGTTTCATGTTGATAATTACTCAACCCGAAAAGCCCGAAAGCCCTGGGCGAGGGGCGCTATCGTTGGCGCCACGACCAGGTGCTGAAGGTGATAGCAGATACCATCTCCTCGGGGATCTCACTCAGCAAGCAGCAACAGCCAGCTAGGCATTCAATCACCTTTGTTAAATCTGGCGAGAAGCCTCAACACCGCCCAGGCCAAACAGGGGGGCTCCTGACAACAGCTAGGGACTGGCAGCTGAAGGTGGACTTGGGGAAACAGCTTAAATTCCCAGAGACCATCGCAGTGACCACACTTAGCCCGGACTTGGTTCTTATGTCAGAATCAACAAGGCAGGTGATACTGCTGGAGTTGACTGTGCCCTGGGAAGACTGGATGGAGGAGGCATTTGAGAGGAAGAGGGCCAAGTATGAGGAGCTGGCAGGCGAATGCCGGCGCAACGGATGGAAGACTCGTTGCAGTCCCATTGAGGTTGGATGCCGAGGTTTCGCAGGCCAGTCACTCTGCAGGGCCCTCAAGTTGTTGGGAATAAGGGGACTGCACAGCAAGAAAGCCATCAAGAACACCACTGATGCTGCTGAGAAGGCATCAAGATGGCTGTGGATCAGGAGGGGTGATCCGTGGGCCACACAAGCTACCTAGACACAAGCCGGGGTCTGATCACCCCCGGCTGGGTCGCCTGGGCGAGGGTGTCTGATGTTGAGAGACCCGAAACACCCTATGATCTCAGGTTACATCACTGTAACCTGAGGTCATAGGGTTACATCACTGATGATGTGTCATCACTGATGATGTGTCTAGGCACCAGAGGGTGTATATTAAACCAACAAAATTGACACACTTTAGTTTTTAAAGTTCAGTTTTTACCTGAATTGTAGATTCTGTGACATTCAAGGAATGAATTGCAAAAAACAACTAAAGCTGGAGGTTTTTATTTGAAACTGAACTCAAGACCTACCTCAACCAATATCAACCTGTTCTTGTATTTAACGTTTTTGGTCAAACAAAATAAATAGTATAATGTAACAATTTAAATATAATAATACAAATAAAATAGATAAAATATTATAATTAGATATAAATAACTACTAAAGGTACAACGAGGCAACTAACTAAAATAAATGGAACAGCATTAGCCTATTTTGTGCAAAGCTTGCATGTCCTATCAATGAGTGTGTGCACTGTGCATGTATCAGTGATGTGCTGGATGATCATTAAACGGTTGCGAGTCACCATAAAATACTTTAATGATATTCGGGTCGGATCGGTTAAAATATAGATGCCGAATACACTTTTGTAATCGTTAGAGTTGGCTAGCCTATATCATATAAAAGACTGTCATATCGGCTGAATGACTTTCGCAAAGATGCAGCACGCGCTTTCTAGGTGCCAACTTAGAGACAACTTTTACGTTTCTTTTCTTTTTTTAGACCAAGTGGGCTTACTGTCTGTCTGATTTAGGACACTGTTTAATTTTGAATATGTAGCCTGTTAAGACTAGGCTATTCGTTGACCTGGTGAACAAAGGTTTAAATGTGCAATGCATGTTTTAAATGCGTTTGACTCAGGGACGTCAGTTTTACGTAAACCAATGAGGCTATGATTAAGCTAATCAAGATACCATTACAATAAGTGGGTCGGGAAGCAGGTCGGGTACATTATTTTAATATTAGGACTTGTGGTCAGAGTTGCAGTTGGGTTGGGTTGGTTGAAAACGTCAGGCGAGTGCGGGTCTTTTATAAGCGTAACCCCACTGGCAAGTGTGCGCGTCTCTCTCTCTCGCTCGCCCTCTCTCTCTCGCTCTGTCTCGCTCTCTCTTGCTCTCTCTCTGCGTGTGTGTGAACGGGAATGACAGGGAGAAAGAGTGCTGTGCGGAGATGAATGAACGGAACGATATTTATATTTCCAAATCGCGTTGGTGAAAAAAAAAATCGCTACGGAATCAATTCGTGGCGCTCGATGTTCAATCTGTGGCGCCGTGCCACACATTGGTCTATGTATGGCAAACACTGCCTTCTATGGGAACTGTTTGATATAGAATAACGTTTTGCTCTTGCGAAAGGTAATACAATAAATCCGGGGTGCCCAATACGTCGTTCGTGATCGACTGGTCGATCGCAGAGCCAATGACGGTAGCTCACAACTCAGCAAAAAAATCCAACAACAAAAAAACGCGCCTTTCCAGAAAAGCAATCCATCCTATCATGTCATTATATTACCATGTGCCCGCTGATTGATGTGTAGACAGGCCAGTCCGCTGGTTTGTAAAAAGTGTTTTACACTATGTTACCATAACAACCATAAACGTATCTACCAAAGACAGTCGACACTACAGAAAAGTGCCATTGCTTTTGTTTTAACGTTGCTTTTCGTTTCCTCTACTGCTCGTTAAGTTATCTGTATAGACAAACAAAAATTATACCACAATGAATGAGGGAGCGAAAGAAATCCAAAAGGCAAACACTTACCATTTCCATCAGGAATGGGAAGATGACTTCTTATTCACAATGTCATACTCAAAGTGTGTCTGTCTGATCTGTCGATCCAGCATTGCACTTCCAAAGAAGGGGAATGTAGAGAGACACTTTAGACTTGTTAATCGAACCTTTGATACAGACTTTCCTCCAAGCAGTGAATTGAGAAAGAGAAAGGTGAGGGAGTTGAAGTCTCAGCTTCTTGGACAGCAGTCTCTTTTCACTTGGCCAACAGCAAAAGCGAAGGCCACCACAGAGGCATCGTTCCGGGTGAGTCGGACGATCGATAAGCACAAAAAGTCTTTCCAGGATGGAGTTATGGTGAAAGGAGCCTTCATTGAGGCAGCGGATTCTTTGTTTAAAGACTTTACGAACAAAACAGAAATCATGTCTGCAGTCAAAGCTGTTCAGTTGACAAGAAATACAGTGACCAGGCGTTGCAAAATGATGGGCGACAACTTAGTGCAGCAGCTTGCTAAGGACATTGACTGCTGCGAGTGCTTCTCGCTACAGATGGACGAGTCTATGGACATCACAGACAAAGCCCAATTATGCATTTTTACTTGAATGGTCTTCCACGACATGACTGCAAAAGAGGAACTTTTAGCAGTTCTGCATATGAACGCACACACACGAGGGGATGACACCTTTAAGATATTCAAGAACTTTATCGACAAGAATAAGATTCCAGTGTGCAAATTGGTGTCAATCACCACTGACGGTGCGCCTTCCATGATCGGCCGCTCTAATGGATTTGTTGCCAAATGCCGAGAGGATGAAGCGTTTCCTGACTTTTTAAGTTATCATTGTTTCATACACCAACAAGCATTGCGTGCTCTATCCGTGCTAGGTCTCTTCAAAAACGACTGTTCCGCTTGCATCTTGAGGAGGCCGGCAGCGACCAGTCAGACCTACTGCTTCACACGGACGTAAGTTGGTTGAGTAGGGGGAAATTCCTACAATGATTCCGCGATCTCCTTCCCAAGGTAAAGCAGTTCCTATGTTACGGTTTCACCTCCACATCCCCTCCCTGCCTCCATTACTCACACCTGCCGCACTCGTTCCCAACGACCTGACACCCAGCACAGCACAGGTGCTCCCAATGGAGCTGATCAGGGGAACGGTTGGGAACTGCACACCTGCTTCCAATAATCACCTCACCTTGCTGCCTACAAAGACCCGGGTCTTCCACTCACACATCGCCAGATCTCTTGATAGAAACGCCTGGCAAGTATCTCACTGAACTTTGCTATTCTCACATGCTAAATCTAATTCCTTTGTCTGGTTTGGAGCTTGTTGCATATATACTCATCCACGTCCTCTGTGTTTCCCGCAGCACCTGCCCAGGTGTGCCAGCTGAACCCAGGCATCCTGCCTGCTCCATATCCACCCCTGATCACTAAATAAAGCGCCCTGCGAGGCATTAATCCTCTCCTGGCCGTGCGCTTGCTTCCTTGCTAAACACCACCATTACATCCTACATGACATAAAACATACGGAATACACGCAACTTAATGATGATCGTTGGCTGCTTGATTTGGCGTTTTTAACTGATCTGGCGAACTCGCTCAATGAGCTGAACGTGGAATTACAGGGCAAAGAGAAAACCGTGATTAATATGAAAAGCTCAGTGAACGCCTTCAAGGGAAAACTTAAACTGCTTTCTTCAAAGATCCAACGCCATGATCTGGGGAACTTTAGAAACCTTGCATCTGAGCTGAATAATCAAGGAAAGGACTTAAAGGGATATTCCGCCATTTTTGGAAATAAGCTCATTTTCCACCTTCCCTCGAGCAAAACAATCGATCTTTACCCTTTTCCCGTTCATCCAGCCGTTCTGTGAGTCTGGCGGTACAACTTTTAGCTGTAGCTTAGCATAGATCATTGAATCGCATTAGACCATTAGCATCTCGCCCGCTTAGAAGTGATATGACGCGCCTCAAAGTATAGTCCCGGTATACCACCGGTAATAGCAGGTAATCACTTTGGTTGTATTGCCGGAAGAAGCCTACAGGGACTATTGAGGCGCTGTGTCATATCACTGCGCCCATGGTACCTTTGCAACTTTCCTTGATTATTACGCCAGAATGAGAGTATAGTTCCGGCACGTTTCATTTTCCGTCAGTCTTATTGCACTTTCAAACTTGAGAAGAGACAAGTTTTAAATGGGAAAAATTCCGGAAATCATAGTCACTTCTAAGCGGGCGAGATGCGAATGGTCTAATCCGATTCAATGATCTATGCTAAGCTACAGCTAAAAGTTGTACCGCCAGACTCACAGAACGGCTGGATGAACGGGAAAAGGGTAAAGATCGATTGTTTTGCTCGAGGGAAGGTGGAAAATGAGCTTATTTCCAAAAATGGCGGAATATCTCTTTAACGGAGATTGACAGTGCATTTTATGCAGAACAGATTGACACGGTCCTGTCAGACTTTGACAGGAGATTTAAAGACTTCGCTCTACTCGAGCCAGTTGCCACGTTTATGTGTTTCCCTTTTCGGGCGAATGCTGAGGTCGATGTCCTCGCTTCCAAAATCGCAACAATGTTTCAGCTCAGTTCTGCTGAAGTTGAGGATGAGATCTTGACACTGTTAACTTGAAGTCTAGGGCCCATGAACAATTCTGGAGTTTACTCACAGAAGAAAAGTATCCCAACATGAGAAAATGTGCAACATCACTGACTGCAATGTTTGGGTCTACTTACCTGTGTGAATCGACCTTTTCACATATGAAATTTATCAAATCCAAATACCGCTCCACCCTGACCGACGATCATTTGGAGGCCTGTCTTAGACTGGGTATCAGTAGCTATTGCTCGGACTATGCATCCCTAGTGGACTCCATCCAATGCAAGTCATCATCTGAATAAGGTACATCCCAATGTGTATGCAAGAAAATTACTATTGTACATAAAGTTAATTCACTGTCTGAAAGTTTCAATGTTTAACCAGTGAATTGTAGTGTGATATAGTGTGAGCTGATTGGGCGCATGCGCACGCTGCGACTGGCAGAGGGTTGTTTCGGCGTCCTATGTTTAATGTTGTAAGTAATCGTATGAATTGTTTCTTATGTTTCTATGCTTTGATCGTCACGCACAAGTGCTCCTAGGCATTTTTTCATTACCTGCTGGGATGGATCTGTTTATCCTCGTTGCATTATGGACTTTGTGGACTTTGAGCAACCTGTCGCTGGGGCTCGGCGGGGTTGCACTTCCTCGTCCAAGGATACAATATACTTTCTGCTACAGTGGACCACACAGATCCCAATCGCTGAGTCAACTTCAACCTTTCATCTGACAGAGTTACCAGATGAGATCCGACGAGGTGTCAATGTGAATCTTGGCAGCAATTACAAGAGGGGGGTCAAAATACGGAAGCGGGGTAAAAGGGGAGGGGTCAGGCTGCGCCTGAAGAAGCAGCAGCTTACTCGTCTTCCCCTGCCCTCCCTGATCCTGGGGAACGCACAGTCTTTGAGGAATAAACTGGATGAGCTTCAAGGAAACGTTCGTTTCCTCCGCGACTGCAGGGACTGCTGTGTCATGGCCTTCACGGAGTCCTGGTTTACAGAGCAGGACTCGGACACCGATCTTTCTATTGATGGATTTGGAGCCCCATTCCGCCAGGATCAGAATGCGGATCACCGGGAAATCTCAGGGAGGGGGTGTGTGCATGTACGTCAACAAGCGCTACTGCAGCTCTATGACAGTAAGGAATCGCCTCTGTTCGCCTGACGTGGAACTCCTGTCAGTTTCGCTCCGCCCATTCTACCTGCCCCGTGAATTCCCCCAAATATTCATCACAACTGTGTATATTCCCCCCAAAGCAAATCCGTCTTTTGCAACAAGCACTGTTTTTCAGGCAGTGCAGAAATTACAGTCAACGTCACCTGAAGCACCACATTTCATATTGGGAGATTTTAATCATGTGTCACTCAATGTTTGAACAGTGAATTGTAGTGTGATATAGTGTGTAATGTAGGCCAAATGCCACTGTATGTTAAAAGAAAATCCTAGTGCTATAAAAAGAGTTAAATTTCAATGTGAGTGATTGAGTGTGTGTGTGTGTGTGTGTCTCTGTCTGTCTGTCTGTCTGTCTGTCTGTCTGTCTGTCTGTCTGCCTGCCTGCCTGCCTGCCTGCCTGTCTGTCTGTCTGTGTGTGTGTGTGTGTGTGTGTGTGTGTGTGTGTGTGTGTGTGTGTGTGTGTGTGTGTGTGTGTGTGTGTGTGTGTGTGTGTGTGTGTGTGTGTGTGTGTGTGTGTGTGTGCTACCTGAATGGGTAAAGTTACATTTCAATGTGTGGATTTAAGTTTAAAAAAAGTTACATGTCAGTGTGTGTGTGTGTGTGTGTGTGTGTGTGTGTGTGTGTGCGCGCTACCTGAATGGGTAAAGTAACATTTCAATGTGTGGATTTTGATGTAAATGTACTGAATTGTATGGGAAATATAATGTAAGTGCCACTGTATGAAATCACATGCATGTTGATTAGTCTATTGCAGATGTTACTGTTGTTACTGTATTTTTAGTGTTGTTAGGGAAATTAAACTCAATCATAAATAACTAATGATTTACTGTAAGTGTGAAACATTAAAGCTATATAGCAGCCAATATGACACTGTGTGTTCGTTTTGGTACATTAAAAAATAAACGTAATGTGAGTAGTAGATCATTCTGACCCAGTCACTTAAAAGGTAGATCACCATTCAGAAAAGTATGGGCACCCCTGCAATAAATCAACATTGTAAAACAAATACCTCTAATCTTCTCAACAAAATTTAAATATGATGAATCTAACGTAAGTCTCATGGATATCGTCTCGAGTACATGAAAAATCAACGGAAATAGTCACGATTAACGAAGCCTATAATGTTGAAATAAAGATTTACTTACAGTTAGGAAGTGATGAACGGTAATGAAAAGTAAAGCGTCGTCTGTTCGCCTCTCAGGCTCCTCTCTCTGTTCAGTGCATCTTTCTCTCTCTGTCGATACCAATGTCGGTTTATATTGGCCTACCATTGGTCTTCCCGTGGGTTCCGGAACACTCCTCTCAGACAACCAATCCACTCTGGACTATCACAACACAGTCACTCACTTCGCCAGCTGGTGCACAGACAACCATCTCCAAATCAATGTCAATAAAACAAAGGAACTATTTTTCAACCCCCCCTCACCCCAGCACCCCGCCATCATAAACACCCTAACAGTCGAGACAGTAAATACATTCAAATACTTGGGAATAACTCTGGACAATAAACTCACCTTTGACCAGCACACCACCGACATTCAAAAAAGAAGCCAACAGAGACTGTCTGCCATCCGAAAACTTAAAGGACTGTATGTCGCACCTCACCTCCTGTTGTTACTCTATCAAAGCATTATCCAACCCATCCTTCTGTAAGATAAGATAAGATAAGATAATCCTTTTTATTTAGGAGAAATTCACAATGACCAGCAGTACAGGGGATAGACGAGTGCAAAGAACCTGACTATAGTCAATAACAATAAACAATAAGCAATAAATAGATCTACCTAGAAAGATTATTTTAAGTTAAATTAAGTTAAATGGGAGCTCTTAGAGTCAGGTCGATGAAAAGTTAGAACCTGTATGCATACATGGTAAACATCCTTGGTTGCTATTTGTAGTGCAAAAATGTGTGCGTGTGCAAATGTGCGGAGTGTGCAAGATGCAAGATGTGCACATTTATACAAGGTATTCCAGGTACGACATATGAATAGACCTAAAATAACGACGGCTAGAAGACAGACCAAGATGTGTGGTGTGGTGTGTGTGTAGTGTAGTGTGGTGTTCAGTCCATTGTTCAGTCCATTGCCTGGTGGTGTTGGGGCTTCCTGGAGCCTGATGGCTGATGGGATGAAGGAGCCCCCCAAGCGCTTTGAGGCACGTGGCTGAGTGAGCCTGTGGCTGAACGTGTTCCTGGGTTGCTTCAGTTCGGCATAGAGAGGGTGAGAGGGGTTGTCCAGGATCGCCTGCAGCTTTCCCCTCATCCTCCTCTCTCTCACCGCCTCCACACAGTCCAGCTTCATCCCCACCACAGAGCTCGCCCTCCTCACCAGCTTGTTCAGCTTACTGTTCCACATGCTTCTTCACCATGCTCTCTGTCTCCAATCGGACCAAACTCACACGCATCACAAACACAGCCGCTAAAATCATTGGTCTCCCCAAACACAACCTCACAGAACTAAATAAAAAATCCATCAACCGCCTAGCAAACTCAATAGTACAAGACACCACTCACCCACTGCACCAATACATCACCCCGTTACCCTCAGGGCGCAGGTACAGAACAATCAAGTTCAGGAGGGCCCGCCTAGGAAAAAGCCCTGTTGATCTGTCTGTCTGAAGAATGTCTGTCCACTGTCTCACTGTGTCGTCATGTATGTTGCCACCAGTGTTGTGTATGCTGTCACTGCTATATGTATAACCACTCTCAGCTTAAGAACATATCCAGAGTGAAAGGTTTTATGTCTCAAACAGACCAGGAGAAGTTGATTCATGCTTTCATCTCAAGTAGACTCGACTACTGTAACAGCCTTCTGACTGGACTCCCACAAAAAAGCATTAAACAGCTGCAGCTCATTCAGAACGCTGCAGCTCGAGTGTTGACCAGAACAAAGAGATCAGAGCACATTACTCCAGTTCTAAAGTCTTTACACTGGCTCCAAGTCAGAATGGTTTAGGTTCAGAATATATGAATGACATGTTAGTAGAATATAAACCCAGTAGGGCTCTGAGATCTACTGACTCAGGTCAGATAGTTAAGCCCAGAGTTCAAACTAAACACGGTGAAGCAGCTTTTAGCTGTTATGCTGCACACAACTCGAACAAACTACTAGCAGAACTGAAATCAGCCCCAACTGTCAACATATTTAAATCCAGGTTAAAAACACTTCTCTTCTCCTGTGCTTATGATTGAGCTCTTTTAAAGCACTTTACATTTTAATCTTTTATTTGGGGGGGGGGGGGGGGGGGGGGGTAATTGTATGTATTGTGTATGTTCCCAAATCTCACTATTAACTGTTTGTTTTATGTAAAGCACATTGAGTTGCCATTGTGTATGAAATGCGCTATACAAATAAAACTGCCTTGCCTTGCCTTGCCTTGCCTTGTGTAACCACCGCAATTGTCTGTTCCGCTGTTTGTGATATAATGTGCAGTCTGTGAAGACAATTTTCCCCATGGGGACAAATAAATCTAATCTAATCTAATTGTGGCCAATCCACGCCCACTTCCAGGTGAAGCGTAGCCTACAGAAATTCGCTCTGAAGAATGTTGTCCAAGGTTGGAGTGGCTTCTAGGCGCACACTCGGAGTCCCATTCAATCACTCGCTTGATATCATACATTTGACTATATAATTTTATATTACATTAACGAATCCGTTGAAAACCAAAAACATTTTCATAATGACTTATCTGTTACTTGAGTACGAGTGACTTTTTAGATGAACAAATAAAACAAAAGCTTGTTGTTTTCAATACACTTGCCGTGTTCTTTAAGAATGACACACTGATCATTATTAGGCCCAATCTCAATTCTCTATCTTACCTATCTGACACACTGTTATTAGGCCCAATCTCAATTCTCTATCTTACTCTATCTCTATCGTAATGACCAGAATTGTCATTTTGGTCCCTCTACCGGTGTGGCAATGAATTGCATTTCGAGACGTAAACCCCACGCAAACCCTCCGCAGAAGTATCATGGGCTCATGACTGCGTCCGAGCAACGGCGTGGCCATTGCGTGATCACGACGCAATCCCTACGCAGAAGCATAAACCAGCCTTAAAGGCTGAGTTATGCTTCCGCGTAAGGATTACGCGGAGTGGAAACCGGAAAAGCGATCTCCAGCGAATGTAGTTCGCGGACCAATCACAGCCAAAGCCGCTGCGATGGAGTTGCGTCGCCTCGACGCGCGTCTAGGATTTTTGGGAGGTGCACGTCAGGCCCTTGCGTTGGACGCAAGGGGGACGTAAAGGGTCTGTAAACCCCCAGCGTGGCGTCAACGCGGAAGCATAAATTAAGCATAACCCAGCCTTAAAGGCTGAAGCCTAGTTTATACTCCTGCGTAAAGTGCCGTACGTCGGTTACGGAGAGCCCTCTACGTTGACGGAGAGCCTGACGGAGAGCCTCTGCGTCGTCTCCGTCGGCCTGAAATATTTTTTAAGTATCCGTCACTCCGTCAACGCACAACGGAGACTGCAAGGGCTGCGATTGGTCCTCTAAACACGTCATTCAATCACATTCTATCACTATCGACTTCTATCACAACGTAAACACTGGCAGCGCCATTTACATATATATGCTTTATACGCAATATATATACGCTACATATATACGCTTTACTATATGGACACATAAAGCTCCAAAATGCAAGCCGACCTACGTGAACTTGTGAAACTTAAAAAAGACGGTGGCAAATTGCACTAAATTGTTGTAGTTTGTTTTTGTTTGTTTTTTTTAGTTTGTGTACGGTTTTTACTTTTAAAAGCATTTCATTTATAATGTATCCCCTTTTCTATTAAATAATTGATCCCCTCTTAACTATTTTTTCCTTTTGTACTTAGTTACTTGTGTGAATGTCATGGTCAGTCTTGCGTAGCGACCCCTATTGGTCAAGCGGGAAATTGCATTGCATGTCCGTCACCACGACGGAGAACTATGAGGGCTCGAGGGGTCTCCGAATTTACGCAGTTGGATGACGGATTACCCAGTCGTAGAAGTATAACCAGGCCTTGAGTTATGCTTCCATGTAAGGATTACGTAGTGATCACGCAATGGCCACGCAGTTGCACGGACGCAGTCATGAGACCGTGATGATTCTGCGTGGGGTTTACATGTCGAAATGCAATTCAATGCCACACCGGTAGAGGGACCAGAATGACCATTCTGGTCATTACATACGGATTACTAGCGAGTAAAAAAAGAGTTTACAGAAATGAAGACAAAAGTTATATCTATATGTTGTCGCCAATCAGTCGAGCCATTTATCACACCGTAGCGGTGATTACGAGTGGAAACCGGAAAAGCGATCTCCAGCGGATGTAGTTCGCGGAAAAATCACAGCCAAAGCCGCTGCATTGGTGTTGCGTCGCCTCGACACGCATCTAGGATTTTTGGGAAGTGCACATCAGGCACTTGAGTTGGACGCAAGGAGGATGTAAAAGGTCTGTAACCTATGTCCGTAACCCCTCAGCATTGCGTCAACGCGGAATCATAAATGAAGCATAACCCAGCCTCAAGGCCGCTTTAATGCACGGGATTACCTGGGCTAAAGCCCAGGGGCCTCCCAAGTTCAGGGGCCTCCCATGTTCAGGATCACGATGAGCTAAAAAGATCTTATTGTTTTGTAACTTGTCAGGTTTTCTTTTAACCACTCTACTCGCACGTTACGTGGCTGCTGATTGATCAAAATGAGGAGTGACCCACATGGCCCAGTAGCCTATGGCCCGTGGGCTCACCTATCAGAATGTCTGCAGTTAGTTTGGGGGGGTGTCGGGGGTCCGTTGTCCCTTTTTGGTTGAGTGACAGTAGGCTAAGCGGAAAATGTCGGGGCGGGCGTTTGAGAGTGGTGCCCAAAAAAGGCAAAAAATTATAAAGAAGGAGTTGCGCGAAAAGGAGCTACTAAAGAGTACCCCTAAGCTCACTGGATGTTTTAAACCAGCTGCTGCTGCTGACGATGGACCAGCAGCGGAGGAAGCCCGCTATGTCACACAAGGGGAGGAGCGGAGGAGGCTCACTAAACTCAGTACCGGAGAGTGTGTGCCCCTAAGTTTGGTCTCAGCTTTGGTAGGGACACTTAACAGACCCCCCCCCCCCCCCCCCCCACAATTCACAATTCCTGCAGAAGGCCAAGCTATGTGTTTTGGTTTGGAGAGTGAGTGGCAGATTGACCAATCACAGTTTGATTTCAAGTGGGCGGGACAAAAAAAAAAGCTTGTAGGCCTTACTCCTAGTTGAGTCTCAACCGTTCTCATCACTCTGTCGCCTCTGTGAATTACGTTGTGGCTAGTTTGATCGGATCGCCCTTTTCAAGGCGTCCTTTCACAGAAAAACTTCGAATAATAAAAAAACGGAAGACCAAGACCAACTCCAGAACTGGAATTAAAAGAAAAGTGTAAAGTGTAAAGCATTTCAAGACCGAAAATTATCAGCGATATCCATGGATGGCGGGCTATAATAAAACAAACAGGCTGTACTGGTGGAGTTGTTTGCTTTTTACAACTGAAAAGTCATCCACCTGGGTCAGCGGCGGATTTGCCAGCCTTACAAATTTGACAAAGTCAGCCCACCGACATCAAGGTTCTGCGGCAGATCTGCAAGCGACGGTCAGATGGCCTTTCAGCCAATCAAATGACATCATCTCTTGTGCACTAAAAAATGCGCTGATGTGGGCACGCCGCACGCACGTCGGCAAATATATATGCCTAATAGCCTACTACGAATAGGTTTGCCTTTTTAAAAAAATATTAAATGCATTATGTAAAATATTTTTCCGTTATTTTAAATAATAAATCTAAATATTGGTAGGGACAATCCTTTCTTTCCCAAAGTTGGTTGGGACATATCCCCCAGTCCCTATGCTAAATTACTCCCTTGGTGTGCCCAGAGAATGGCTCTGTTATTCACCATCAGTGGCGGTTCTACATTGAATTACGCCCCGGGCGAGATTCCCTCCGAGCGCAGACACACACAGACACACACAGACACAGCTTTCTGAAGTAGGGGCGTGATTTTGGAGACCGTCCCGACCAGAGTTGAACTGTCATCGCAGTCCCGTGTCCACCCCCCCCCGCAGGTGCAGAGGGCGACAATTTGCCAATTCCCCACAGAGTGACATGATAGATAGATAGATAGATAGATTATAGAAGCGCTTCGCGGCGCAGATGATTTTTTTTTTTCCTTTTTTTTTTGAAGTTCTCGTGCCGCCCCCCCCAAAGAGCCGCCCCGGGCGGCTGCCCGGTCTGCCCGTGCCTAAAACCGCCACTGTTCACCATCGGCGGGTCGTGGGCTTTGGTTTGCATGCAAAATGTTTGGCGAGAACAAGGAAAAGTTAGCATTTGTTAGTGGAAAAGCCATGATCCCTTACATCAATTGCTTACATTTTCGCTTACATTTTCATATCGTTTGAAATCATACTTTCACACATTTTGGTTTTATTATCATCATAAGTTGCTGTGTGTGGTTGTTAAATAAAGTGTCTTGTGTTTATGTTCAAGTGGGCTCAGTAATATGTTAATAACAACATCATGGTGTTTTCAGGCTCAAAGAGGGAAAACTCACTGTTGTATGTCGCGAAAGAAAGTAATGCATTTTGTGATGTAGACAGGGCCGGATTATCCATAAGGGCCGTTGGGCCAGTGTCCAGGGGCCCAACCATTCACAACCAGTTGGGGGGCCCCACATGATACAAGCTTTAAAAATATTTTTCATATATTGTTATATTATTCACTTGAAATTGTTAAAAGGCCATACATTGCTCGTTATGAACACTAATTTAATAATAATAATAGTAATAATGAAAATGATAAACAAATCAAGATTACATGAACACTCATTCCCCCCCCCCCCCCCAGCATAAATTAAGCATAACCCAGCCTTAAAGGCTGAAGCCTAGTTTATACTCCTGCGTAAAGTGCCGTACGTCGGTTACGGAGAGCCCTCTACGTTGACGGAGAGCCTGACGGAGAGCCTCTGCGTCGTCTCCGTCGGCCTGAAATATTTTTTAAGTATCCGTCACTCCGTCAACGCACAACGGAGACTGCAAGGGCTGCGATTGGTCCTCTAAACACGTCATTCAATCACATTCTATCACTATCGACTTCTATCACAACGTAAACACTGGCAGCGCCATTTACATATATATGCTTTATACGCAATATATATACGCTACATATATACGCTTTACTATATGGACACATAAAGCTCCAAAATGCAAGCCGACCTACGTGAACTTGTGAAACTTAAAAAAGACGGTGGCAAATTGCACTAAATTGTTGTATTTTTTTTTTATTTTTTTTTTTAGTTTGTGTACGGTTTTTACTTTTAAAAGCATTTCATTTATAATGTATCCCCTTTTCTATTAAATAATTGATCCCCTCTTAACTATTTTTTCCTTTTGTACTTAGTTACTTGTGTGAATGTCATGGTCAGTCTTGCGTAGCGACCCCTATTGGTCAAGCGGGAAGTTGCATTGCGTGTCCGTCACCACGACGGAGAACTATGAGGGCTCGAGGGGTCTCCGAATTTACGCAGTTGGATTACGGATTACGCAGTCGTAGAAGTATAACCAGGCCTTGAGTTATGCTTCCATGTAAGGATTACGTAGTGATCACGCAATGGCCACGCAGTTGCACGGACGCAGTCAGAATCAGAATCAGAATCAGAATCAAGTTTATTGCCAAGTAGGTTTACACCTACAAGGAATTCGACTTGGTGCAATTGGTGCAAGGGAAAAAAACAGTATTAAAAATATAAGTAAGTAAAAAAAAGTAAAAAAGTAGAAAAGTAAAATAACTATAATAAAATAAAATAAATATATATATACAATGTACAATGAATATGAGTATGAATATGAATATGGATATGGAATACAGAGCAGTAGTGCATGCAGAGGAAAATGGAAAAATGGTGGACCCGAATGAGTGCACACTGTGCGTTAATGTAACGCAGACGATCTGAAGATGCCACGTTAATGTAGCATGTAGGTCTGTGTGGGGGGAGGGAGAGAGTCAGTGTCAGTGGGGGCTCCGGGCCTTGTTGACAAGGCTAGTGGCAGACGGGAAAAAACTGTTCTTATGCCGTGAGGTTTTGGTCCTGATGGACCGCAGCCTCCTGCCAGAGGGGAGTGATGCAAAAAGATGGTGACCGGGGTGGGAGGGGTCGGCCATAATCTTACCTGCACGCCTCAGGGTCCTGGAGGTGTACAGGTCCTGGAGCGACGGCAGATTGCAGCCAATCACCTTCTCTGCAGACCGAATGATGCGCTGCAGTCTGCCCTTGTCCTTGGCGGTGGCAGCAGCGAACCAGATGGTGATGGAGGAGGTGAGGATGGACTCAATGATGGAGGAGTAGAAGTGCACCATCATTGTCCTGGGCAGGTTGAATTTCTTCAGCTGCCTAAGGAAGTACATCCTCTGCTGGGCTTTCTTGATGAGGGAGCTGATGTTCAGCTCCCACTTGAGATCCTGGGAGATGACAGTTCCCAGGAAGCGGAAAGACTCCACAGTGTCAATTGTGTAGTCGCAGAGGTTGATGGGGGCAGGTGAGGCTGAGTACTTCCTGAAGTCCACAACCATCTCCACTGTCTTTAGAGCGTTGAGCTCTAGGTTGTTCCGGCTGCACCATGTCACCAGATGGTCTATCTCCCACCTGTAGTCAGACTCATCACCATCAGAAATGAGTCCAATGAGGGTGGTGTCATCCGCAAACTTCAGAAGCTTGACGGACTGGTGACTGGAGGTGCAGCTGTTTGTGTACAGGGAGAAGAGCAGAGGAGAAAGAACACAGCCCTGGGGGGAACCGGTGCTGATGGTCTGTGAGTCGGAGATGCATTTTCCCAGCTTCACATGCTGCTTCCTGTCAGACAGGAAGTCTGTAATCCACCTGCAGGTGGAGTCAGGCACACTAAGCTGGGAGAGCTTCTCCTGAAGCAGAGCCGGGATGATGGTGTTGAAAGCAGAGCTGAAATCCACAAACAGGATCCTGGCGTAGGTTCCTGCGGAGTCCAGGTGCTGGAGGATGTAGTGGAAGGCCAAGTTGACTGCATCGTCTACAGACCTGTTGGCTCTGTAGGCAAACTGCAGGGGGTCCAGGAGGGGGTCGGTGATGCCTTTCAGGTGTGAGAGCACAAGGCGCTCAAAGGACTTCATAACCACAGAGGTCAGGGCGACGGGTCTGAAGTCGTTAAGTCCTGTGGTCCTTGGCTTCTTGGGGACAGGAATGATGGTAGAGGTCTTGAAGCAGGCTGGCACGTGACATGTCTCCAGTGAGGTGTTGAAAATGTCTGTGAACACTGGAGACAGCTGATCAGCACAGTGCTTCAAGGTGGATGGGGAGACAGAATCCGGTCCAGCAGCTTTCCGGGGGTTCTGTCTCCTGAAGAGTTTGTTGACGTCCCTCTCATGGATGGAAAGAGTCGTCACTGAGGTGGGTGGGGGGGTCGAGGGGGGGACCTTTAAGTTTGGCATTGGTGGAGGTGCCCAGGCCCCCACTGAGGTGGGGGAGGTGATAAGCTGGAGCTGTTGGGAGGTGTCATGGGGGATGGTTGCAGGACTGTCCCTTTGTCTTTCAAAGCGGCAGTAGAACTCGTTCAGGTCATTGGCCAGACGATGGTCGTTGATGGAGTGGGGGGCTTTAGGCTTGTAGTTGGTGATTTGCCTAAGCCCTTTCCAGACAGACGCAGAGTCGTTGGCTGAGAAGTGGTGTTGGAGCTTCTCAGAGTACAGTCGTTTAGCCTCTTTCACCGCCTTGCCAAACTTGTACTTCGCCTCTTTATAACTGTCTTTGTCCCCACTCCTGAAGGCAACTTCCTTATCCAACCTTAACCTTCTGAGTTTGGCTGTGAACCAGGGTTTGTCATTGTTGTAACTCACCCTGGTGCGTGTTGGAATGCAGCTGTCCTCACAGAAACTGATGTAGGACGTCACAGCCTCTGTGTACTCATCCAGACTGTTGGTAGCAGTCCTGAACACATCCCAGTCAGTAGAGTCCAAACACGCCTGGAGATCCTCCACGGCCTCACTGGTCCACTTCTTTGATGTCCTCACTACAGGTTTGCAGAGCTTTAATTTCTGCCTGTACGCAGGAATCAGGTGGACCATGACGTGGTCAGAGTGTCCCAGTGCAGCACGGGGGACGGCGTGATAGGCATCCCTGACTGTGGTGTAACAGTGATCCAGAATGTTCTCCTCTCTGGTCGGGCATTTAATAAACTGTCTATATTTAGGGAGTTCGTGAGTGAGGTTTCCTTTGTTAAAATCACCAACGACAATAACTAAGGAGTCCGGGTTGGTACGCTCCACACACAGTATCTGGTCGGCGAGCATGCGCTGTGCGTCCTGCACGCTGGCCGACGGTGGAATGTAAACACCGACCAGAATGAATGAAGCGAACTCACGGGGTGAATAAAAGGGCTTACAGTTTATGAAGTAAGATTCCAGATCAGGAGAACAGTGCTGCTGGATCGCCGTCACGTCGTTGCACCAACCACTGTTGATGTAAAAACAGATTCCTCCACCTTTTGTTTTGCCGGAGAGTTCCGCGTCTCTGTCCGCTCTGTAGAGTTGGAAGCCTGCCAGCTGCAGCGCAGAGTCCGGTATTAAGCCACAAAGCCACGTCTCCGTAAAGCACAAAACAGCGGATGAATAAAAGTCCCTGTTTTTTCCCAACAGCAGTTGTAATTCGTCCAGTTTGTTGGGCAGTGAACGCACGTTAGAGAGAAATATACCCGGTAGAGGTGTGCGTAATCCGCGCTGGCGAAGACGCACAAGCGCACCGGCACGTTTTCCTCTCCTCCGACGTTTTACTGCGTGAGCAAAGGTGAGCGCACCTTTGACCAGAATGTCCAAAATTTCCAATGTTGGGAGAGCGAAAGTAGGAAATAAATCCTCTGGCGTTGTTACCCTGATGTTCATGAGCTCTTCTCTGGTGAAAGAGCTCCGGGTGCCATCGCAAAAGACGGAGTTTAAACACAAAACAAAACAAAACAAAACAAAACAACGCGCACCAACACACCGAGGCGACCATCCGCGGCGCCATCTTGGTAAAGATGAGACCGTGATGATTCTGCGTGGGGTTTACATGTCGAAATGCAATTCAATGCCACACCGGTAGAGGGACCAGAATGACCATTCTGGTCATTACATACGGATTACTAGCGAGTAAAAAAAGAGTTTACAGAAATGAAGGCAAAAGTTATATCTATATGTTGTCGCCAATCAGTCGAGCCATTTATCACACCGTAGCGGTGATTACGAGTGGAAACCGGAAAAGCGATCTCCAGCGGATGTAGTTCGCGGAAAAATCACAGCCAAAGCCGCTGCATTGGTGTTGCGTCGCCTCGACGCGCATCTAGGATTTTTGGGAAGTGCACATCAGGCACTTGAGTTGGACGCAAGGAGGATGTAAAAGGTCTGTAACCTATGTCCGTAACCCCCCAGCATTGCGTCAACGCGGAAGCATAAATGAAGCATAACCCAGCCTCAAGGCCGCTTTAATGCACGAGATTACCTGGGCTAAAGCCCAGGGGCCTCCCAAGTTCAGGGGCCTCCCATGTTCAGGATCACGATGAGCTAAAAAGATCTTATTGTTTTGTAACTTGTCAGGTTTTCTGTCAACCACTCTACTCGCACGTTACGTTGCTGCTGATTGATCAGAATGAGGAGTGACCCATGTGGCCCAGTAGCCTATGGCCCATGGGCTCACCTATCAGAATGTCCGCAGTTAGTTTGGGGGGGGTGTCGGGGGTCCGGTGTCCCTTTTTGGTTGAGTGACAGTAGGCTAAGCGGAAAATGTCGGGGCGGGCGTTTGAGAGTGGTGCCCAAAAAAGGCAAAAAATTATAAAGAAGGAGTTGCGCGAAAAGGAGCTACAAAAGAGTACCCCTAAGCTCACTGGATGTTTTAAACCAGCTGCTGCTGCTGACGATGGACCCAGCAGCAGAGGAAGCCCGCTATGTCACACAAGGGGAGGAGCGGAGGAGGCTCACTAAACTCAGTACCGGAGAGTGTGTGCCCAGTGAATGGCTCTGTTATTCACCATCAGTGACGGTTCTACATTGAATTACGCCCCGGGCGAGATTCCCTCCGAGCGCAGACACACACAGACACAGCTTTCTGAAGTAGGGGCGTGATTTTGGAGACCGTCCCGACCAGAGTTGAACTGTCATCGCAGTCCCGTGTCCACCCCCCCCCCCCCCGCAGGTGCAGAGGGCGACAATTTGCCAATTCCCCACATAGTGACATGATAGATAGATAGATTATAGATTATAGATAGATAGATAGATAGATTATAGAAGTTCTCGTGCCGCCCCCCCCCCCCCCCCAAAGAGCCGCCCCGGGCGGCTGCCCGGTCTGCCCGTGCCTAAAACCGCCACTGTTCACCATCGGCGGGTCGTGGGTTTTGTTTTGCATGCAAAATGTTTGGCGAGAACAAGGAAAAGTTAGCATTTGTTAGTGGAAAAGCCATGATCGCTTACATCAATTGCTTACATTTTCGCTTACATTTTCATATCGTTTGAAATCATACTTTCACACATTTTGGTTTTATTATCATCATAAGTTGCTGTGTGTGGTTGTTAAATAAAGTGTCTTGTGTTTATGTTCAAGTGGGCTCAGTAATATGTTAATAACAACATCATGGTGTTTTCAGGCTCAAAGAGGGAAAACTCACTGTTGTATGTCGCGAAAGAAAGTAATGCATTTTGTGATGTAGACAGGGCCGGATTATCCATAAGGGCCGTTGGGCCAGTGCCCAGGGGCCCAACCATTCACAACCAGTTGGGGGGCCCCACATGATACAAGCTTTAAAAATATTTTTCATATATTGTTATATTATTCACTTGAAATTGTTAAAAGGCCATACATTGCTCGTTATGAACACTAATTTAATAATAATAATAGTAATAATGAAAATGATAAACAAATCAAGATTACATGAACACTCATTTCCCCCCCCCCCCAAAACCCGTCGGAGTTGTGTCGGTCCAAAAGAATGCACAAAATATCAAATGTAGTCCCAATGTAGTCAGTAAATTACATATGAGAAATCCCCTTGATTATCCATCCATCCATCCATCCATGTCCTCCGCTTATCCGGGGTCGGGTCGCGGGGGCAGCAGCCTGAGGAGAGAAGCCCAGACTTCCCTCTCCCCAGCCACTTCGTCCAGCTCTTCCGGGGGGATCCCGAGGCGTTCCCTGGCCAGCCGAGAGACATAGTCCCTCCAGCGTGTCCTGGGTCTTCCCTGGGGCCTCCTCCCGGAGGGACGTGCCCGGAACACCTCCCCAGGGAGGCGTCCGGGAGGCATCCTCACTAGATGCCCGAGCCACCGCAACTGGCTCCTCTCGACGCGGAGGAGCAGCGGTTCTACTCTGAGCCCCTCCCAGATGGCTGAGCTTCTCACCCTATCTCTAAGGGAGAGCCCGGACACCCTGCGGAGGAAACTCATTTCGGCCGCTTGTATTCGCGATCTCGTTCTTTCGGTCACTACCCACAGCTCGTGACCATAGGTGAGGGTAGGAACGTAGATTGACCGGTAAATTGAGAGCTTCGCCTTTCGGCTCAGCTCCTTCTTCACCACGGCGGACCGGTGCAGGGCCCGCATCACTGCCGACTCCGCACCGATCCGTCGGTCAATCTCCCGCTCCATCCTCCCCTCACTCGTGAACAAGACCCCGAGATACTTGAACTCCTCCACTTGAGGCAGGATCTCCTCCCGACCCGGAGAGTGCACTCCACCCTTTTCCGGCTGAGAACCATGGCCTCGGATTTGGAGGTGCTGATCCTCATCCCAGCCGCTTCACATTCGGCTGCAAACCGCTCCAGTGAGAACTGAAGGTCACGGCCCGATGAAGCCAACAGGACCAGATCATCCGCAAAAAGCAGTGACGCAATCCTGAGGCCACCGAACCGTAACCCCTCAACGCCCTGGCTGCGCCTAGAAATTCTGTCCATGAAAGTTGTGAACAGAATCGGTGACAAAGGGCAGCCCTGGCGGAGGCCAACTCTCACCGGAAACAGGCTCGACTTACTGCCGGCAATGCGGACCAAGCTCTGGCACCGGGAGTACAGGGACCCGACGGCCCGTATCAGCGGGCCCAGTATCCCATACTCCCGGAGCACCCCCCACAGGGCTCCCCGAGGGACACGGTCGAACGCCTTCTCCAAGTCCACAAAGCACATGTGGACTGGTTGGGCGAACTCCCATGCACCCTCGAGGACCGCGCTAAGGGTATAGAGCTGGTCCACAGTTCCACGGCCGGGACGAAAACCACATTGCTCCTCCTGGATCCGAGGTTCGACTATCCTACGGACCCTCCTCTCCAGGACCCCCGAATAGACCTTACCGGGGAGGCTGAGGAGTGTGATCCCCCTGTAGTTGGAGCACAACCTCCGGTCCCCCTTTTTGAAGAGGGGAACCATCATCCCGGTCTGCCAATCCAGAGGCACTACCCCCGATGTCCACGCGATGTTGCAAAGTCGTGTCAACCAAAACAGCCCCACAGCATCCAGGGTCTTTAGGAACTCGGGGCGGATCTCGTCCACCCCCGGGGCCTTGCCACCGAGGAGCTTTTTAACCACCTCGGCGATCTCAGCCCCGGAGATAGAAGAGTCCCCCCCCGAGTCCCCAGACCATGCTTCCTCAGTGGAAGGCGTGTTGGTGGGATTGAGGAGGTCTTCGAAGTATTCCCCCCACCGATTCACGACGTCCCGAGTCGAGGTCAGCAGCGCCCCGTCCCCCCCGTACACGGTGTTGACAGAGCACTGCTTCCCCCTCCTGAGACGCCGGATGGTGGTCCAGAACCTCCTCGAAGCCGTTCAGAAGTCGTTCTCCATGGCCTCACCGAACTCCTCCCACGCCCGAGTTTTTGCCTCCGCAACCGCCGAAGCCGCGCTCCGCTTGGCCCGCCGGTACCCATCAGCTGCCTCAGGAGTCCCACAGGCCAAAAATGTCCGGTAGGACTCCTTCTTCAGCTTGACGGCATCACTTACCGCTGGGGTCCACCAGCGGGTTCGGGGGTTGCCGCCGCGACAGGCACCGACGACCTTACGGCCACAGCTCCGGTCGGCCGCTTCAACAATGGAGGTACGGAACAAGGTCCACTCAGACTCTATGTCCCCCGCCTCCCCCGGGACATAGTTACAGGGTGGATGCATTATTCGGCAGCTCATATATAGCACTGCCGAATAATGCATCCACCCTGTAACTTTTTTCCTGGAGATCTTTGAATCACATGGTTTTACCAGCTCATATTTTAGGCTGTTTTAGTTTCACAGTGTGAATTTCTTACATGTGCTACTCTTCTAGCCTGGAAAAACAGGGGGATGCAATTCTCGGCAGCTCATATACAGCACTGCCGAATAATGCATCCACCCTGTAACTTTATTCCTGGAGATTTATTCCTCATATTTTGGGCTGTTTTGGCTTAACAGTGTGAATTCCATACATTTAATGTTAGTGATGTGGTAGGGCGAGCACTAGTCAAGGTCTTAGGCCCACCGAGAGAAACATGCAAAACTACAGCTCAATGAAGTTGGAACTGTTAGGATTGAAATGGGCACTAACTGACAAGTTCCGAGATTACCTGTTGGGGCAGAAATGTATCGTATACACCGATAACAATCCACTGAGTTATCTGAACTCTGCCAAACTTGGTGCTTTGGAGCAACGTTGGGCTTCACAATTGGCAGCGTTTGATTTCAAGATCTGCTACCGTCCAGGCCGTGTTAATGGTAATGCTGACTCTCTGTCTAGGCAATATACTACAGGCCTGAGCTTGGAGCGAGAGGATGGAATGGCTTTGCCAGCTGCACTTGTTGAGCAGTTAGAATGCTGCAGACCATTTGAGGCAACACAGCATGCGGTTGCAGTTTTCCCTTCTACCACTAAGGTAGACCTTGGCCAGCTGCAGGAACGAGATCCAGTTTTTGGTAAGGTTTTCCGGTTCTTCTCACAACAGCGCTACCCTACTAAAATGGAACGCCAGGCAATGCCTAAAGCATGCTTGGAATTACTCCGTCAGTGGGGAAGACTGTCCCTGAAATATGGGGTGCTTTATCGCCACATTAAGTTGCCAGGGAATGGGGAGGAGGTAGATCAGATAACACTCCCAGAGGCCTTGCAGGGGGTGGTTTTCCAGCAGTTGCACGATGAACATGGTCATCCTGGCAGGGATCGGACCTACAAACTTATTCGCAGGCGATGCTTTTGGCCTGGCATGAGTGTTGACATCGAGCGGCGGTGCCAGAATTGTAGCCAATGTGCAGTTGCTAAGTCTACTCGGCCTCCTGCTCGTGCCCCTATGGCACATCTGTTGGCTTCAAGCCCAAACCAAATCCTGGCTATTGCCTTCCCCATTTTAGAACAATCCAGTGATGGTCGGGAGAATATCCTGATTATGACGGATGTATTCTCAAAGTTTACTCAGGCTGTGCCCACTCGTGATCAAAAAGCTATCACTGTTGCTAACGTCTTGGTTCATGAGGTTGGTTTAACAGGTTTGGAGTGCCAGCCCGGATTCATTCTGATCAGGGACGGAACTTTGAGAGTGCCTTAATATCTCAGCTTTGCCAGATTTATGGGGTGCAAAAGTCTCGCACAACCACGTACCATCCACAGGGGAACGGGCAATGTGAACGCTTTAACCGGACGCTCCACAATCTCCTCCGAACGTTGCCCTTGGAACAAAAGAGATCATGGACACAGCACCTTGCGCAGGTAGTTTTTGCATACAACACTACTTGTCACACTGTAACCGGGGAACCGCCGCATTTTTTGATGGATGGGCAGGTTCCGAGGCTCCCTGTGGACTTCTTGTTGGCAAGAGTGGATGAACCCATGGGTGGTCAAGTGGTAGATTGGGTGGCAGGACACCCAATCAACAAGAAACAGGTATTACGGGATACATACACCAGGGTGAGGGCTAGGCTGACTAGGGCTGCGGAACTCCGTAAGGCAAAGTATGATCAGTCTGTTACGGATGAGGTGCTGAGCGAGGGTAGCTTGGTGTACTTGCGTGACCACACAGTTCGTGGTCGTCATAAAATTCAAAATCATTGGTCCAGCCTTGTTTATAAGGTTGTTAAGACTCCTAGTGGTGATGGTGGGGTATATACCATAATTAACCCACTTACACCCACCATTTTAAAGCATGTACACCGGTCCCAGTTAAAACTGGCCCCAAACCCAATCTCCCAACAGGCTATGCCAGACCAAGGGTTGGGTGAGCTGTGTCTGGAAAGGGAGTTTGAGGATCTCTCAGCACTAGTAATCATGGAACCTGTATTGGCTTCTGCCAGTGCAGAACCCTCTACTGCCATGGACCCACAGCATGATTCGTTGCAACCATTTGTACCCCCTATAGGTACGTCTGACACTGGCCCTCGTGAGGTAGAATCCCCCTATGACATGGGGTCGGGACATGACCTGTCTGGTAGTCCTATAGATAGATCCAGGGGAACTACAGAAGGGCCTAGTAATACTAACATCGTGGGCATCTATAGCAGGCCCCTCACTCGATCAGGCTGCTATGTCACGACGGACCACCAGGGCTAGTGCAGGACAGCATTCAAACCTACACCACCTGCCAAGAACTGTGAGTATTCGTACCATTAGCTCGTCCCCAGGATCAGAGGCCCTACAACCTTCCTGTCCTGGCCAGACCATCGATGGCCCTTTTAGACTATGGCTTTAGGTTGAATCATCGGGACGATGATTGAAAACCTAGGGACAGATTGTGGTAGGGCGAGCCCCGTTAATTTGTAGCTCCACCCATACCATTCCCGTGTCTCGGATCTCAGCACATTTAAACGTGCAGGTGTGGAGCATTACCTGGTCTGCAACACACAGTGTGAAATCCGTTTGGCGTGCTGGCCTGTTTCTGTAGGCATACGTCTGTTCCCGTGCTGGACTGTGAAAGTCATCCGAGACCGAATAGGATTTGTCGCCATAACAATCCGCTCCGAGCTTTTATCTTGTACCGGTGAGTAGTTCGTAAGGAGCCTATTGAATATCGGGAGTAGCAGGCATGGGCTAATGGGTTTAATGTTCTCTGCTGTGACCTAGGGTGAAGGCGTGTGGGCTGCTCTGCTTTACTCCTAGTATTGGTATAGAAATACCGCATCACAGGTATGTTGCCGCGACTAGTAGGTAGGTTTATCATATAATAATCACTGTAGATTAATCATGATCTCTATTTACAGAGGCTTGTTGGCTGCTACTTTGCTACGCTTGTTTGCTGCTGCTACACTTTGCTGCTACCTGCTGTGTTGCCTTCTCGATGGGCATTTGCTGTCTGCCGCTACGCTGCTTCATTTGCGACTGCTCACCCGTTACGCTTGCTTTACTGCTACTCTTGCTACACGGCCTGATCGCCGCTTGGTGTTTGACCCGACAGAACTAGCTCCAACTAGCACGTCGGTGGTAAGCTAGGCTACGACACCGGGGCATAGGCTACTCGTGGGTTGTGTGGTGTGCATCCTGTCTCTGGTTGTGGTACGTAGTTTGTCTTTTTGTCTGGTGTATTGTTTGTTTGTGATGTGTCTGTCTGTGGTTTGAATGCGATTAATTGTTTTGCTTTTAAAGTCATACACCTGCTAGTTTTAGTTTGTCTGCCTCGGAGTGAAGACTACTACGGTCTTGCTGAGTTTTCCCACCGTTCTCCCAGTATTAGTTTGCTGTGTGGTTTTATACCCAAGGTTTGAGTTTGTGTTAATTTGATTTAGGTTAAACCCCTAGTTTTCTTTATGGTTTGATTTTTGGGTTTAACCTTCTCATTTGTTTGTTTCTTTCCTTTGGTGATTATTCAGCAGGCTGTAGCTGCTTCGCCCCTCAGACGCTTTACTAGCATCAGTGTGTGTGTTTAATGTTGTCCTGTCTTCTATACTTTTGATTTACAATAAACTATAGAGTTGGGAAATCGCATCTCTGTTTTTGTCATTTAATTGACTGGCCTGTGGGTTTTATAACTACTTAATATTGTGCCACGGCACCCTTGCACAGTGACTTAGGCATAAATAATAGCTGATGCATTATTCAGCAGCAGCAATCAGTTCTGCCGAATAAAGCATGCACCCCTTAACACCCAGTGAGACTTCAAATCAAAGAATGATAGGAATCAAATGGTCTTCTTCAGCTTACTTTATTGGATCGACCATGACAGCGTGGATGACACCCCACATTAATTTTCCACATTTAAACATATTGTTTAAGCATAACTATCTGAAATCGTACGCTTAAAACACAGCCACACAGAATAGTTCGCCTTAAGAAATATCGCGACCTTAATCAGGGAACTTTTGTCAATTTCAGACACAATCATTACGGTAGTCGTTAAAAATCATTACGAGTTTTCCTCCAGCTGTGCGCGCTCCCGCGAGGTGCATGCGATTCTCGGCAGGCATGCAGAACGCGGCACAACACCGGCCGTTCTGTGATTCTTCAGATCACACAGATGGCCAGTCCGCCTAATAGTGTATGTGTGCCGCCCATTGATTGCAGAGAGACTCCGGATCCTTTTTACTGATGTTTATTGCATAAAAACACCGTGGAACTGATAGCACAGAAAGGAAAAACAATATCAGCTTCACACATTCACAGCTCAGGTTAAACAACGATGCCGCAGTTAAACACAAATTAAACAGTTAATAAATTAATACTGACCACTTTTGCCTGCTTCCGATCAATGGCGGGGGTAACTTGAAGAAATGAGGTCAGTCTTCAAACACACTGCGACTTATGTGTGAACAAACAGCCAAAAGCACCAAAAACGAACAGCGAAATCTTCTAGAAAGTTACACTGCCGTATAAAGCAAGCTGCCGCAAAACAACAAACGCGACATTTCTTCCGGTCTCAGAACTTCAAAATAAAAGCACGCAAACCACCGATCACTAATAGTGGCTGCAGTTACACTCCCCCCATCACGCAACGTGTGATTCGTAACTGAGGTTAAATTGTAAACAGCATCTTATAAGACATTGTTGCAAACAAATAAATACACTTTGAAGCACACAAAAAAAACACTTTCATGAACTGATAAACAATTTACTCTGCCTCAAGCAATAGTACTGTTTTATGTATGGCTCTTTCTAGTTAAACTGGCTTAGTTGTGCGTGTGCCTTTCGTGTCTAGTGTTGTGTCACTAAGCAATAGCTTGAGTCTTCGGACCGTTCCATCAGCTCCTAAGAAGACTTCTACTACTCTTGCCATCTTCCACTGATTCCTTGGCATTGCATCGTCTTGCAGCAGGACAATATCATTTACTTTAGCGTTTCTCCTGCTCTTGTTCCATTTGCTTCTTTGTTGCAGATTCAAAAGATACTCCTTTCTCCACCTGCTCCAGAACTCATTTGACAAGAACTGAACTCTCTTCCATCTCTTCTGAAGATAGAGATCCGCTCGTACAAACTCTCCAGGTGGTGGTGCGATGATTGACGATTTCATTGTCAGTATATGGTTCGGAGTCAGGGGTTCTGGTCCCAATGGATCATTGAGATGTTCCACAGTCAATGGTCGACTATTTACTATAGCCATCACTTCATATAGGAACGTTCTCAATGAAGAGCTGTCTAATCTTGCAGCAGACTGGTCTAGAATGGATGTGAGGACACTCCTCACCGTACGTAACTGTCTCTCCCAGACACCGCCCATGTGGCTGGAGGCAGGTGAGTTAATGACAAAGCTACATCCTAGCTCTTTAACACGCTCTTGCTCTATTCCTTTCATCAATTGCTGGAATTCGTTCCGTGCACCTACAAAGTTCGTGCCTTGGTCACTCTGTAGCTGTCTTACATTGCCTCTTATAGCAATAAAGCAACGCAACGCATTGAGGAAGGCATCAGTTGTGAGGTCATCCAAAACCTCGATGTGGATGGCTCTTGAGCACATACAGGTGAGTAACAGCCCATATCTTTTCAGTTCTTTTCTTCCATCCTTTACATAAATTGGGCCGAAGCAGTCCATACCGCTGTACACGAATGGAGGCGTGGCTTCCATCCTCTCGTGCGGAAGGTCGGCCATTTTTTGTTCTTGACTATGCTTTCTAAACTTCCTGCACTTAATGCAATTGAAGATAAGAGATGACACTTCGCTACTGCACCCCAGAACCCAAATGCCATTAGAGCGCAGTTCATTGATGGTCATTCCACGACCCTGATGTTGAATCTTCTCGTGATAGTGCTTAATCAGTAGTCGAGAGACATGATGTCCTTTTGGGAGGATGGCAGGGTGTTTGACATGGGGATGGAGTGCTGCTTGTGTCAGTCTTCCTCCCACCCTCAAGATGTCATGGCTGTCCATGAACGGGTTTAACTTGTGTAACTTAGTTGAGTTGTTCCTTTGAACCTCTTTTCCTTGTTTTAGAGATTTGATTTCCTCACTGAACGCTTCGTCTTGAACCACGTGGATTATGAATTGTTCAGCGTCACTTATTTCTTCGATAATTGCAGCTTCATTAGATCTTGTTTTCAGCCCTTTGGCTTCCTTTGCACAACTTTGAGTCTTGCTATAGCCCTTACGGCTCTTTTCCAATCTGAAAACTTCTGAAGACGATCTGACAGAGACCTTTCCTCTTTCGTTGTGGTTGTGTGAACCTGTACCTTTTTGATCTCTGGGTCTTCATCATCAAGCTCTCCTAGCTTGATCTCTTCACCTTTAGGGAGTTCCCGTTGCCACAGGAAACTAGGCCCTGTAAACCAGTTCGACTGTACAAGCTCCTTTGCGGTGAGCCCGCGAGAGGCATGGTCAGCCGGGTTATTTTCTGAGGCGACATAATGCCATTGACTTGGTTCTGTGCTAGATTTGATCCGCTGAATTCGGTTGGCCACGAATACATGGAATCGCCTTGTGTTATTATTTATATAACCAAGGACGACCTTTGAGTCAGACCAAAAGTATTCCTGTAGACCTTCCAATTCCATTTCCCTTTTAAGTAGATCACTTAATTTGGTGGCTACCACTGCAGCTGAGAGTTCCAGTCGTGGGATTGTTGTTACCTTCGTCGGCGCAACTCTTGCTTTTCCCATAACAAGAGCGCAATGCACTTCTCCAGACTTGGAAACAGCTCTGAGGTAAGAGCATGCCCCGTAGCCAGACACACTAGCGTCAGCAAAATGGTGTAGTTCATACTGCTGAACTTCTTTGACTGTCAATGGCACGTAGCATCGTGGTATTTCTACTGAGGACAGATTATGTAGATCTTTCAGCCATGCTTCCCAAAGCAGCTTGAGGTCATTAGGAAGTGGCTCATCCCAATCCATCTTGTCTTGACACATTCTTTGTAGAATCTGCTTACCCATCAAAATGAATGGGGCTACAAACCCAAGAGGATCAAAGATTGAGGCGACTGTAGACAGCGCTCCTCTTCTGGTAAAGGGATGTTCCTTTACCTCCACTCTGAACTGGAACTTGTCTGAGCTGATGCACCACTGGACTCCGAGAGCCCTTTCCATCTTCTGCTCTCCTAAGGCCATGTCCAGGTCGGTTGCATCTTGAGTACATTCTTCCTTTGGGATTGTGCTAAGCACCGTCTTGCTGTTGGTAATGAATTTGTGTAGGCGGAGCTTACCAGTGCTGCAGAGGTTTCTTGCTTCCCTAACAAGCTGGATGGCATCATCACTGTCCACACTTGCCAATCCATCGTCAACATAAAAGTTGCGTTGTATAAACCTCACGGTGGCATCGTCAAACTTGCCTGCTCCATCTGCTGCCAGGTGCTTAAGCCCAAAGTTCGCGCATCCTGGAGAGGATCCAGCACCAAACAAGTGAACCTTCATACGGAACACTGATGGTGGAGCTTTCATATTACCTCCTTCCCACCATAGGAATCTGAGATAGTCTTGGTCAGTTGGTGCGACATGAAACTGATGGAACATTCGCTCCACATCACACATGATGGCTACTTGCCCTTTCCGGAAACGACATAAGACCCCTACAAGGGTATTTGTGAGATCTGGCCCGGTTAGTAAATGTTCATTCAGTGACGTATTCTGAAACTTTGCTGAACAATCAAATACGACGCCAATCTTTCCAGGCTTTTGGGGGTGGTAAACCCCATGGTGGGGGATATACCACGTTGTCTTATTGCCTATCTCTGCCTCTGGGACCTTTTCAGCGTCGTTTCTTGCTATTATGTCTTCCATGAAAGTCACGTAATCTTTGTAATATTGTTCATCCCTTTTTAGACGTTTCTCCAAGTATTTGAGTCGACGTTCTGCACAAACCTTATTGTTTGGCAAACTTGGCCTATCTTCCTTGAAAGGCAGAGGCATTTCGTAGTGTCCATTTGGCTTTTGCTTTATGCCTTCTTTCAGCTTAGCTAAGAACTTCATATCTTCTTGTGATATTGGAACTTCTCCGCTTGTTTTGTCAGTGAAGTCTGCCTCAAGGACTCGGATTATGTCTGCCGGAGTGAACATTTCTTTTACTTGAGTTCTACAAACATAATGAACTTCAGATTTGATTTCAGAAGAAGGCTTGATGTCTGGTAGAACTTGCTTTATAATGATACGGTGACTCACGCCGATTTCATCTTCATGGTCAATGCCAGCGCTATTGTAGCCGACAATACTCCAACCTAACACAGATCTTTGTGCATATGGCTGGTCTTCAGCGCCAGTGATGACGTCTCTGGGAAGTAAGGCTTGGTGACAATTATAGCCAATTAACAATCCTGCTTCGCAGTCAAGCTCAGGAGACATTTGATCTGCCAGATGTTCTAAGTGAGGCCAGGACTTTGCGGTGTTACTTGTGGGTATATGGGATCTATTTACTGGTATATAATCCCTAGTGTAGGTTGTCGGGAGATTGATTATAGTTTCAGAGTTGACACCTCTTACTTGTAGTCCATTCACTCTTTGGCTAGACACAACCTTTGTTTTTGATGTTATTGTGGATACTTTGAGTTTGACTGGTTCCCTTTTGACATTCAGTATCTCAGCAGCATCCTTTAGGATGAAGGTGGTGTCGCTTTGTGTATCCAGCAGAGCATATACTAGAACTTCCTTGTCTGGTTCGGTTGTTGTGGAGACATAGACTGGTACAATTGAAGACGTATGAGTGCTACTCTTCTCTTGAACAACTCTGTTGGAGGTAGCCTCTGTAAAGTCTTGTGTCTCTGTTGGTTTAAACTCTTGGTCTTTGTTTCTCTTGTTATCATTTGACCTTTCTTGTTTATTTCTTGTTCCTTGTTCTTGGTCTTTCTTCTCACGATTTTGATGTAAACATGTCGAGTGGCGTTTTCCGCATGAGTCACATACACTCCTGGATGTACAGGCTTTGGAGTTATGGCCAGTCTTAAGGCAGCCAAAGCATAACCTCTCCAGTTGTACGATCTTAACCCTTTCTTCAATTGGTCTTTCCATGATCTTGCGACATCTATGGAGAGTGTGGCCTTTGTTCTTACAAAACACACACACAACACTCGTCTTTTCACTTGTACTTGTGGTAAAAGTCTTAGCACTGAAGTTGCGATTTCGTTGAGATGTAGGATTTTCTCGTTGTGTTGGCTTTGACCTTTCTTGATCCGTTGGCTTTATTGCCTGCAAGGATGTGATGGGGTTGCACGCAATTCGAGCCTCCATGCTGAGAAATCTTATGAAGTATCTTATGAAGTGAGCATACAGTGCAACAGCCCTCCCCCCCTGGGCAAATCAGATCACTGCTTGATCCTACTGTCTCCTACATATAAGCCTCAGGTTAGGAGACAGCCCATTACCACCAGGACTGTACAGCAGTGGTCTGAGGAGGCTGAAGAGGCCCTGAGGGAGTGCTACAGGACAACAGACTGGAGGATGTTTCAGGAGGACTATGGTGATGACATTGAGGGTCTCACTCAGTGCGTCACAGACTATATAAAGTTCTGTGAGGAGAGTGTTGTCCCCACCAAGAAGGTCCGTTGCTTCCCTAACAGCAAACCCTGGATCAACAGGGACATCAAAGTCCTGTTGAACCGTAAGAGGAGAGCCTTCATGGTAGGAGACAATGAGGATACACAGAGGGAGATACAAAGAGAGCTGAGGAGGGAACTGAGGAGAGCTAAGGCCTGCTATAAAAGCAGGATTGAGGACAAGCTGCAGCAGAACAACTCCCGAGAGGTGTGGGCAGGGGTGAAAACCATCACCGGCATGAAAACTGCCGGAGGATCACAGGAGGGGACAAAGGAATGGGCCGATGAGTTAAACCTGTTTTTCAACAGATTTGACTCACCAACGGGGGCCAGACCCTCAACTCCCCTTCCCCCCTCCTGCCCTACTCATCTCCCTGCTGGACCACCAGATCCGGGCATGGCAGCTTCAGCTTCTGCACCTCCCCTCCCTGCACCACCCTCCCTCTCTCTCCCGTTCCACACTCACAGGGAGGCTGGACCAATGTCCGGCCCAGAGGACAGTCACCCCCTCGCCACACCCCAGACTACACCTGTGACCCCGGAAATAACAACCCCAACCATCAGCACCAGCCACGTGAGACGGCAGCTCACAAGGATCAGGCCTAACAAGGCCAGAGGACCCGATGACATCAGCCCGAGGGTGCTCAAGATCTGCGCGGAGCAGCTGGCAGGAGTGTTCACGCACCTCTTCGGCCTCTCCCTGAGGCTGAAAAAGGTACCAACTCTATGGAAGACTTCCTGCGTAGTCCCTGTGCCGAAGAAGGTTCATCCCAACGCTCCAGGGGACTTCAGACCTGTGGCACTGACGTCACACGTCATGAAGACCTTTGAGAGATTGGTTCTGGACCATCTCAAGCCCAGGGTGCGTGACTGCCTGGACCCATTGCAGTTTGCGTACCAGACCCACATCGGCGTGGAGGATGCCATCATCTACCTGCTTCACAGAGCTTACACACACCTGGAGAGGCCACAGAGCATGGTGAGAATCATGTTCTTCGACTTCTCCAGTGCTTTTGACACCGTCCAGCCAGACCGGCTGGCTGAGAAGCTCCTGGTGATGCAGGTCGATCCTGACATGGTGGCATGGATTACGGACTACCTCACGGACAGACCGCAGTATGTCAGGCTGCGACACTGCTTGTCAGACATGGTGACAAGCAACACCGGCACACCCCAGGGAACTGTACTTTCACCATTCCTGTTCACCCTCTACACCTCAGATTTCTGCTATAACTCCCGAACATGCCACCTGCAGAAGTTCTCGGACGACTCCTCCATTGTTGGATGCATCACAGACAACGAGGAGGAGGAGTACAGGGAACTGGTGAGGAACTTTGTGGGATGGTGTGATGGGAACCACCTCCAGCTCAACACAGGGAAAACCAAGGAGCTGGTGGTGGACTTTAGACGCAGGAAGTGTCCCCCATTACCGGTTTCCATAAAGGGGGAAGAGGTGGAGATGGTGGACACCTGCAAGTTCCTTGGGGTGCACCTAAACAACAAACTGGACTGGTCTGATAATACCGAGGCCCTCTACAGGAAGGGACAGAGCAGGCTGTTCTTCCTGAGGAGGCTCAGATCCTTCAATGTGTGCACTAGGCTGCTACGGATGTTCTACCAGTCTGTGGTAGCCAGTGTCACCTTCTTCGCCGTCGTGTGCTGGGGAGGAGGCATCGGGTGCGGTGGGGCAAGTAAGCTGAACAAGCTGGTGAGGAAGGCGAGCTCCGTGGTGGGGATGAAGCTGGACTGTGTGGAGGCGGTGACAGAGAGGAGGATGAGGGGAAAGCTGCAGGCGATCCTGGACAACCCCTCTCACCCTCTCTACGCCGAGCTGAGGCAACTCAGGAGCACGTTCAGCCATAGGCTCACTCAGCCACGTGCTTCAAAGCGCTTGGGGGGCTCTTTCATCCCATCAGCTATCAGGCTCTACAATACCTCAACCACCCGCTCCCAACGTCTCGGAAGCGCCAGCACCACCAGATAATGGATTTGTATAACACACCACACACCCCAGACTGTTTTCTGGCCATTCTCATCTTATGTCTGCTCATCTCATTAATAACCACTGCCCATCTGTCATCTTTCATTGTGTGCACCAGGCTTCTACGGATGGTCTACCAGTCTGCGGTGGCCAGTGTCACCTCTTCACTGCCGTGTGCTGGGGAGGAAGCATTGGGAGCGGTGGTGCCAGGAAGCTGTACAAGCCGGGGAGGAAGGCGAGCCCTGCAGTGGGGATGAAGCTGGATGGTGTGGAGGCGGCGACAGTGAGGAAGACGAGGGGAATGCTGCTGGCGACCCGGACCTACCCTCTCAGCCTCACTGTGCCGAACTGAAGCAACTGAAGCAACTCAGGAACACGTTCAGCCACATGCTCACTCAGCCAAGTGCCTCAAAGTGCTTGGGTGCTCCTTCATCCCACCAACCATCAGGCTCAGGAAGCTCCAACACCACCAGACAAATGGAATGGACTGAACTTTCATTCACATACACCACACCACACACCTTGGACTGTGACCCAGCCGTTGTTATTCCAGGACCATTCACATATTGTACCTGGAATACCTGTATAAATTTGCACATCTTGCACCTTGCACTTTCCGCATACTTGCACTATTTTATCTACTTGCACTATTTGATCTATCTTGCATTTTGCACCACAAACTGCTATCTAGGACACTAGTATGCATACGGGTCCTCTCGTCACCGACCTGACTTAAGAGCGCGTATTTAATCTAATCTATTGTTTTTTTTTATTGTGTATAGAATTTAGCCAGGCTCTCTACTGCTCATCTATCCCCTGCACTGCTGGTCTCTGCGAATTTCTCCTACGGGGGATTAATAAAGAAATATCTTATCTTATCTTATCTTAAGTATCCAAAGTCAGGAAACATTTTGTGTTCATCTTGATATTTTGTGACTGTTCTATTCCAGCCTGAGCTCAGCCAATCAGGTAACTTGGCAGCAATCCTTTGGTTTTCCACGCAGTCATTGAGAACTTGTAACCCTTGCACATAAGGCATGGCTGATTCAACACTGCTCAGAAAATCTACAAACTCACGAAGATCTTCACCGTCTTTGGGATTAATTTTATGCCATGAGTGTATCTTGTCACGATATGATTTGCCAATAACAATGGGAATACCAAATCTGTCCTCGAGTACATCCCAGGCAGCACGATACGCACTCTCAGTTGCGACAAGGAAATGTCCTTCAATAGCCTTTTTGGCTGGGCCACCAACATACTTGCGCAGAAAGAAGAGTTTTTCTTGAGTTTGTAGGTTCTTGCGATCAAAAAGCGCACAGAAGGAGAGCTTCCAATCATTATACTGGAGAGGGTCTCCTTTGAAGACAGCAGGTTCAGGGATGGGAATTCGATTGGCTGTAATTGCTTCAGCGAGAGTTCTCACAAGGTCATTGGAAGCTCCATGAGAGGTAGTGAAAGTGGGAGGAACTTGATCAGATGAGGCTTGTTGTATGGGCGGAGGTTGAGAAAGTGGTGCTTGTTGAGGAGGAAAGAAGGGTTCACTTAAAGGGTTAAGTGATGGGTGGGGAGGAACTGGGGGTTTATGTTGGGAAGGGTAGACTTCTTGTTTCTGTTGAGGAAAGGGAGCTAACAGGCGTTTTTCTTGATTACCATGCTCTCCTTCTGCATAAACTTGCAGTCTTGCTTGTGCTGCGTTATGCTTTTTTAGTTCCTCCAGCCGTTCCACTTCTTTCCTTTTCCCTTCCAGCTTCATTCTTCTTGCAGCACTTTCAGATATCAACTGAGCTCTTTTTCTAGCATTATCTGCTTCAACCTCCTTTTCTTGAGCTTCCCTTTCAGCTTCTAACATTTCGTATTCCACCTCAAGTCTTTGGATTTCTTGCTCTTGTTGATGCTGTGCATCCATGATCTTGATAACTTCTTGTGTGGCTGCAACTTCAGCTGCAGCTAGTTTTGCATTCAGCAACAAGTTAGAAGATTGGTTGGATCCTTTGGAGGAAGTTTTGGACGTTCTAGATTTAGCTGAGACACTGGACTCTGTGCTATCAAACACTGACTCTGCACTAGGCCAGGATATGAGATCTGGATCATCACCACTGAGGAAGTGTCGAGCATTTTCTGTTGCAATCCTAGTGAGTGCTTGACAAGTGTCATTCATTCTCCGAATGTCAGGTTCAGGGCTTGAGATGTCTCTGATTTTAAGGTAAGTATTGTCAATGTCAACTTGGATGGTTTTGATTGTGTTTACAATTTCGTCAAAAAGATCTAAAAGATCATTACTCTTAATGGATCGTTTCAAGCCCTTGATGTGATACTTCCATCTTGCGTACATCTTGTTGAAATTCACATTTAGATTATTTAATTTGTCATCTAACAGAGCCTGTCCTTTTCCAGTGAGCGTTCGTGTGCGTTCACTTCTTCTAAGATCTGCAGGCTGTGGTGCGTTGTCTGCACAGGCCTGAGATTGCTTGTCTGGTGCTGTGGCTTCAACTTGCTCCTCACTGCTACCTTGCTGTGGTGAGTTAATTTGCTTTGCATCACCATCTTCTTGGAGGTCTGTCTCAGTGACCTTTGCAGCTGGCAGAGTAGCATCTTTGTTTGAGTGTGACATGTTACATGCATGAAGAGCTAAATGTTGTTGAAAGTTCAATGAAATGTATTCTTCTTTTGATATGTGCAAATGTAGATAAGCCTATTTTAATTTCTATGAAATGTCAATACTAAATGAACTGTAAATGAACTGTAAATATTTTAGATTAATTTTAACTTAATCTTTGCATAAATGCACATTCAAATATTACAATATCATATCACACACTTAGACTTGCAATGAATTATGGGATGGAAAATAAACTGTAACCAATCTTGTCACAATAAAAAATATGCAAAACTTACTTATATGCAATACTGAAATGTTAAACTTGAAATATCTTATACTTATATCTTATACAACTTAAAGAATAGTGTGCTTACTCATGTTCAGTCTCTGAGTTTTACCACAGGAAAAATGGCTACTGCCGCTTTAAGAAGAAAACATGAGAGTTCGGCGTGATAGAAACTTGATGGCGGCGAACAAATACTTGCGCTACTTCCAAGACATTATCTTAAACGTGCTTGTTTGTGTAGCTTCATCCACTGCTCCTTTAATTCACACACAGCCGCTCCCAACGGCACCTCCTCGTCACAGCGCGGTCCGCTCAACTTTCTGTAGCCTGCAGTTTCCTCTCGGAGCCTTCACTGTTGCAGTGAAGTGTTCCACTGTGCCGCCCATTGATTGCAGAGAGACTCCGGATCCTTTTTACTGATGTTTATTGCATAAAAACACCGTGGAACTGATAGCACAGAAAGGAAAAACAATATCAGCTCCACACATTCACGGCTCAGGTTAAACAACGATGCCGCAGTTAAACACAAATTAAACAGTTAATAAATTAATACTGACCACTTTTGCCTGCTTCCGATCAATGGCGGGGGTAACTTGAAGAAATTAGGTCAGTCTTCAAACACACTGCGACTTATGTGTGAACAAACAGCCAAAAGCACCAAAAACGAACAGCGAAATCTTCTAGAAAGTTACACTGCCGTATAAAGCAAGCTGCCGAAAACAACAAACGCGACATTTCTTCCGGTCTCAGAACTTCAAAATAAAAGCACGCAAACCACCGATCACTAATAGTGGCTGCAGTTACAGTATGTCTGCAGACCCGGAGGCTGGAGATTCATGCCCGCAGTTCGGTGACCGCAGTTTTAAGCCCCTCACGTTGCCAACTACAGGTAGAGTGCCTGCAATACCGGGGGCTGCAGTTTCAGGACTGCATTTGGTTTTATAATATTAGAGGTTTATTCCAGCCATATACTTGGCCTACTTAATATAATATTCATGATACTACTACAGTTCAATAGAGGTATTTTATCACTGTCTAGAATTACCTTTTTTTTCAAACATCCTTTTTATTTAACAAACAAAAATCAGTTTCAACAGGGCCAACAGGGCCTAGGGGACTGGCTGGTTCAGTGGTGGCTGGTGAATATTCTAGGTGGGGCTGTACCATATTCAGTCAATTTCAGTAACCATCCCAATACATTGAACACAAACTACAGGAAACGAGTGCTCCGTGAAATAGTCAATAATTATTTAATGCCAATATTAAAAAGTTGAGGCATTCTAACACAAAACATAAACAACATATTGCATATCGCAAGCTTTCCATTTTTTCATTTGAAATTGAATTTGTAGTCACTTGGGGCTCTATGAAATTACAGTAAACATGTTATATACTAAACAATCAAGGTAGTGAAAATTAAGGACTAAAAAATACGAAGGTCAACTATATACAACTGTATACAACTATTTGAACTCGCCCTGACTCGCCCCTGCATTCGCTCAATAAAGTAATCGATAAAGTAATCGCCCATATCGGCTTGGATTTGAGGACGCTGATTGGCAAAATTTTATGTCATGCTTTCACATCTTAAATTAACAATTGGCTAAACAGTTACACAGACCCGCCTCCTTGGGGCGATTTCTCCATCGCCCCAGAGCTGTTGAAGCATGGGACACGGGACGTGTAGGAAAAGCATACATCTTGCACAGATGATTTTCTATCATATTTTACACATATTACTGGGTACAGTCATATTTCAAACACACAAATATTAACAATTTGTATAATTTATTGTTATTAGTTTTATTCTTTTTTTTTTTTTTAATTTATGGGCGGTGCCCTATCGCCCTCTATGGGCCAGCCGCCACTGGGCTGGTCATCTTTTTAGTGAATGGCTGAGAAGTGAGAAGGCTGGCTGCTGGGAGGACACAAACAGGTCCATGACTGCTGAGAGAGAGAAAGAGAGAGAGATGCAATAAAACAAAGAATAATATGTTATTGACATTTTTGACATTATTGACTTTTCCTGACCCTCCAATATTCAAGCCCCAGATTGTGAAGTAGGTAACAACACTACATACCAATTGATAAAGATTTGTGTTTAAAAAAAATTGTCTTACCTCTGATGATAAACGGGACCAGAGAGGAAGACCTGTTCAGCCTCCTGCAAGGACAAATTCAGCAGCACAGACAGGCCATATATGATGACCTTCCAAAAGTGAAAGGTTACTTCAAAACTACAGAACAGCAAACCATCATACACTGGTCCATACACAAGCAGCACCATTGGAGCCATGCTGTTTATATAGGCTTTGAAAGTGCAGGAACATGAACAAATACATTACATGGTTAGACCTAACTCTGGAAAGAGAACACTCAACATGAACTGCACTTCATCCGTGAAGCCCGGTTGTGTTGGTGTTCTATGCAGTACTGCCTTCAGCAAGGCTAAAAGGATGTCCTGTTGTTCCTCACTGTCAAGGTAGACAGGCACCTGGAACGAGGACTTCTGATGAAACCACTTCCACTTCCACTTCCAGGCTTCCCGTTGAGCACACCCTATTGGCAAACCAAGGCACAGGAACAATTATTTTGTGGGAATTGGATCTTTGAGTCTATTGTACGATAGTTGTTAATCACTGAATAACAGGCAAGACTCGAGGAGGAAGACACGCCACTGCCTCCATCGCCCGAGTCCACCCAGCACAGTTCTTCAGACTCATTAGCCCACAGCCAGGTGAGCCCGGCCGCTTGCTCCCCGGCGCCACTGCTCTCTCCCAGTCAACCTGCCGCGGGTTTACCGGCTGATTTATCTGCGATTGATGAACCACCTTCACAGCCGAGTTTGAATGTTTTTCCCTGCACTGTGAAGAATGGAACATCAAGGCGCTTCTCGTCGAAGTGGTATGGGCAGTTTTCTTGGTTGGAATACAGTGTGAATAAGGATGCGCTGTTCTGTAAAATGTGCAGACATTTCCCCAGTGGAGCTGAGAGCCCGTTTGTGAGAGAGGGCTTTGTGGACTGGAAGCACCTGCGTCAGGTATGTGAAAAACACCAGACCAGCAAGTCCCACTCCATTTCACGGGACAAGTTTCAGAGCTACAGGTCCAATCAAACTGCAGGTCGGGGAAATGTGCTAAATCAAATGAACCGTAATGCCATGGACTGTTCATTTATCAAGAGGAATCAGGACCATCTAAAAGTCATTTTGGATATTGTGCTGTTTTGTGCCAAGCAGGATATTCCCTAACGTGGACAAAGGGAAAGTGAAGATGCTCTCAATAAAGGAAACTTTATAGAGCTGTTCAAGTTCATGTGCAAATATGATCCACAGATCCAACATCGTCTAGAGCAGCTGCCCAGAAACGGAACTTTAATGAGCCCAGATGTGCAAAATGAACTGCTGGAGTCAGCCGCCTCCTTGCTGCTGCGCAAAATCAAAGCAGAAGTCCGTGAAACTCCAGGCAGCAATTATGCCCTCATGGCAGACGAATACAAGGATGAGTCAAAGCGTGAACTCGTAGCTGTTTGTGTGAGATACGTTCATGCAGGGAAAATAAAAGAACGGGCGATCGGGTTCATGGACACAAGTGACATGAGTGCAAGTGGTATTTCAGAGAAGATATTACAGGTGATTGAACCACTGCAGCTTGACCCATCTCTGTGCGTCGGCTTCAGTTTTGACGGGGCCTCCGTTATGTCAGGAAACAAGGGAGGTGTGCATGTGATCCTGAAACAAACTTTTCCTCAAGCTGTGTATGTGCACTGTAATGCTCACAGACTGAATGTGGTGCTCTGCGCAGCATCAAAGGCGTCTGGGCACGTTAGCACCTTCTTCGATACACTGAACAATATACACTGTTTCATGACAGGCAGCAGCAGACACGCAAGCTTTGTGGAAGCTGCATCCAGGACGCGCATGCCTGGAGCTTGAGCGATGCGTAGACACGCGCTGGAGCTCCAAATCTGGAGCAGTGAGCAAAGTACTGACGTTACTTGACGTAATATTAGAAGTACTTGCTGAATGTGCTGAAAGCAGCGGTCAAACAAAGGTGGAAGCACAGTCCCTGCTCCAACAAATACAAAGTAAAAAGTTTACATTTTTACTCGTCACATTTGGGAAATTATTTCAGACGAGCGATTTTGCCACACAGGGTTTACAAAGCCCAACACTGTCAGTCTCTGAGTGCATCGACCTAATTGAGGGACAAAAAGAGAGCTTTTCTTGGTTTAGAGACAATTCAGGGTGTGATCTTGAACAAGTGATGAAGCTAACAGAAGAGTTGATGCAGAAAAATGGAATCACGAGCTGGGACATCACAGCTGGGGCCAGACGGAGAAAGCTGCTGGCAAAGCTCGCGGGACATGTGGTCACAACTAGTTTGGGAAAAGCAACAAGTGTGAGAAATGATGATGACCTGAGACACATCTGGAACGATATCCTTGACAGACAGCTGGCAGCGCTGGACAGTCGTTTCCAGGAGGATCAATATGGGATAATGAGGGCAGCAGCAACTTTCCTCCCTCAGTCTAAGACATTTGCACAAAAGGAGTCTCTGCGGAGCCTGTGTGATCACTATCACATCTCGGTTGAGGATGCTGAGTTTACAGTATTCATTCAGCAACTGCGTTGGAAAGTAGCTAACGGGCTGGAGTTTCCATCCCTCATGGAAGTGTTGGACATCTGCGCTCCGGACATTTTTCCAAACCTCAACAAACTGCTTCGAGTCATCAACACCCTTCCCATGACGTCTTGTAGTGTTGAGAGACTGTTCTCCACTGCAGGTCGGATTAAAAGGGACCTCAGAGCATCTATGAGCACTGCTCGTCTCAAAAACCTGGCCCACTTGTCCTTTGAAAGGGAACTCTGCGACTCTTTGGACTATGATGAGATCATCTCTGTGTGCTAAACCCAGGCGTCTGCGCCTTGTTTTGTAGGCCATGAAAACAACAGAGGTAGGCCTGTTGCTTTATCCATTACTCACCGTTTCATATTTATATGAGATTTCATGTTCAGTACTGTTAATAGGCTACATAGTTGTTTTTTAAATGAGTTCCTCATTTTTTCGTAGAGAAGCTACATTTCAGGCAGATCTCATTGTATGTGGTTGATTTAATATAAGTTAAGGAGTGTGTTGTTCTTTCTTAATTTTAATAATAGATGGCGGGATGTTTTCATTATTTGATTTCCTTTTATTGCTACATTGTGTAAACAGCCACCTGCGCATTTGCCGTCATTCGTGACGTGAGCTGACCATGGTGCTGAACAGTGGCTGCCTGTAATGAATGCAACAGGATGTTACATGTGCGATGTTTCTAATATGTCATGCACTATGTTATGTTGGCTTATGTTTATTTGCCACTTTGTGCACTTTGCGCTGTAGAGCTGATGCTACCGGTTCTGCTGAGGTAAATATATTTGAGCTCGAATAGGATGTAATAGACAGGGTTTTCTCTATACTGTTGTGTGCAGACTGAGGTCTGTTGTTTGAGCACAGCGTGTTGTATAGGCAGTGTATTGCAGAATATTGCAAATTAAACTTGTCACTGTTTTTTCGGTTTGCGCATGTTTGTCCTTTTTTTCTTCTTCCATGGTCCACACACGTTTGTACTGGCCCAACCAAAATAAAATTTCAGCCTACGCCGCTGCTGCAGACATCCCCTTCTCAGTCCGCCCCTGTCTCCCCTACATTTTTGAGTATGCCTACTATGAGAACTGTTTAATATAGAATAACGTTTTCCTCTTACGAAAGGTAATACAATAAATCAACATTGTAAAACAAATACCTCTAATCTTCTCAACTAAATTTAAATATAATGAATCTAACGTAAATCTCATGGATACAATCTTAATTGCATGAATAACCAATGAAAATAGGCACCATTAACGAAGCCTGTAATGTTGAAATTAAGGTTTACTCACAGTTAGGAAGCGATGAACGGTAATGAAAGTAAAGAGTCGTCTGTTCGCCTCTCAGGCTCCTCTCTCTCAGTGCGTCTTTCTTTCTTTCTCCCGACACCACTGTCGGTCTATATAGGCATACCATTGGTCTTCCCGTGGGTTCTGGACGTGGGTTCTGGGCGCTGGTTGGTCATTCTGACCAATCAGCGCCCACTTCCCGGTGAAGCGTACAGAAACTTGAAGAAAGTTCGACTAATTATATATTACATAGGGCCTAAATAAATCCGTCGAAAACCGAAATCAATTTCATAATGACTTATCTGTTACTCGAGTGCGAGTGAGTTTTGGTTGAACGAGTTAAACAAAAGCTTGTTGTTTTCAATACACTTGCCGTGTTCTTTAAGAATGACACACTGACCATCATTAGACACTAAAAAAAACTTTTTGAGACACAGTAAATGTTTTAACTACCTGAATAAAAAGGTATATTTGTAATACTGGCATATGATGACCAAAAGTCACAAACGGAGTAAAGCAGACTCAATTTCATGTAATAGTATATTATGAGTTTGAACAAAGGGTGTCTTGTGTTAAAGTTAACATATATAGCTCTTTTGGAGTCGGCAGGTATAAGGACAAATAGTTTATGGCTATATGTAAACAAATGACACCAAACCCAGGACTGAACACACACACACACACACACACACACACACACACACACACACACACACACACACACACACACACACACACACACACACACACACACACACACACACACACACACACACACACACACACACACGTCGGTCTTTCAAACACACAGTTCATGGAAGACCATTCTAGAACACAGATACAAGATGGAGGTCACGTAGGACCAGAGTCGGTTTCACGCGCTCGAGATGAGCCAGCTTTATGCGCGAGACTTCCTGAGCGGCAGGGAAATAGAAAGGTACGGTAGTGTCGGGCATCCCCGGGTTTGGAGGCAAACGCCCAGTCGACAAACCGGTCAAAATGGTGACGTCATAGAGTACAAAACGTTGGCGAGACACTGCGGACACCATTCATACACGTACAATTATCACTGTAGTAGCATGCCAGATAGGAAGTACTTTATCCACACAACGCAGTAACGCTAGCAGTAGACCTACTGCTCCATACAAGTCAGAATGTCAACATAAAACCTCTTCTGGTTACACGTAGGAGTTCATTATACATTTTTATACATATTAAACCACACAACATCCTCAATTTTACACGTTCTTGGGAATAGGAGACAAAATATATGAAGAAAAAGGAGACTTTGGTTGAATATAAACTTTCTCCTGTTTATACCTCTAGTATAAAATATACATATTTAGATTAATTTAAATAATAGATTCAGACTACATTAAAATGAATACGTTCCCAAAATAGTATGCATATTATTTTATATTTTACAGCGTTGTGCAGCTGTAGTGAGACTGCAAAACTATCGTGTTAAAGTTACATGTTAACATGCATTCTAAACTTAGTTAATCGTCCCTTTGTATAAACCACATACTTTTACATGTTTTACAAAGCGGCGTAGGCCTACATAGATTTATATCAAACGATCTGCTCTTTTAATAACACAGCGTCGGACCCCGTGGAGTTCAATGGCATCAGAGTATCAAAAGATGGCACGCGTCACGTGACGAGTTCGGCAGAGGGATGCTCTGGCACAGTGAGCCGGTTTCAGAACGGTCCCACAATACAATACCATGGTCGTGAACACGCATATCATTTATCCGTGTGCGGTTACCGCTTGTCCGACAAGGCTGATGTGTAGTAACTGTGGGTAGGCGTGGCCGAAATAACTTGGCATGGAGGCAATCGGATGGGCGTCTTCGTGTTCCGATGAGGAACGAGCAGCAACAAGAGGCACTCCAACGCATCGAGGACAGGTAATCAGCCGCAGGTATGCTGTGCCGCACTCATGTGTTGAGAGAGGAACGCGCCAGAGATATCGTGCTATTCCGCCGTCCAGTGGTGACAGAGTGGAACTGCCAGGTATATTGTGCAATTCCGTCCTCTGGTGTTAACAGAATGCAGGCTATGACAACTCTAGTTCTGTTTCACCTTCACCCCGTCTTATGGGGTTGTCCCAACAAGCCCATCAGGCGTTACGTATGTTATGCTATTCTCCAGTGTTGACAGAGTCGAACAGTCAGGGATATTGCGCTATTCCGCCATCTAGCGTTGAATCGAATTGTCAAGGAAATAGTGTTTGTGACAAATACAAAATGTAACTTGAACTAGTGTGCAGCCTCTCTTGTTCATAAGGCAGAACTGCCAGCGAGGGTGTTGTGGTGGATCACAGGAGAACGCCAGCACAGCAAACATGGGTCACAGGAAGCCTGCTCTTCATCTCGGCCTCGCCCTGATGACATCACAAGGTCTCGACGGCATGGCCTGTTCCAGTCCCCGGGCCTGGATGGCGTCCCCGGGTCTTGATGACATCATGAGTTGAGTAAGCTCCTGAGGGGTTCCAGACTCAGTCCAACATGGCGTCCAGCTGGTCGGCGAGGTCGTCGAACATGTTGCCGATGTCGTCCAGGATGGTGCCGGCAGACTTCACCGTGCTGGTGCCGCTGGTGGAGACCACAGGCACACACACACACACACGTGCATGTACACGCACACACGCACACACGCACACACACAAAAACAACAAAGATCAATGCAAATAATAGTAGACGTCTCAGCTGAAAGTTTACCTGGCTAAGAATGAAGAATGACTCTTTCTTTTGATCCCGTGAGGGAAATTTGGTCTCTGCATTTAACCCAATAGTGAATTAGTGGAATACACTCAGCACACAGTGATGGTGAAGCACACAGTGAGATGAAACACACACTAATCCCGAGGCAGTGAGCTGCCAGTTAGGGGCCTTGCTCAAGGGCACTTCAGCCGTTTGTACTGGTCAGGGTTGGAACCGGCGACCCTCCGGTTACAAGCCCTAACCAGTAGGCTGCGGCTGCCCCTTTACACTATGCTACACTCCTAAACTGATTGGCTGACCCATTCCCTTTCACTTAGAAACACACCTTTCCTCTGTGAACACCTTTGGTTTTATCATTACGTTGTTCTCCTGTTTGAATTTTGGAGGTGTCCTCACCTTAAGTCAACTTCATTTAACCGCTAGTTTAGATTTGTTTGGTGTCTGCATGTGCTATAGAAACACCATGGAGGTTGATTTGAACACGTGGCTCAAAATGAAAGCGTGAGATCTGGGGGGTGGCGTGTTCTCCCCCTACCCGTCCGAGGCGTCCTCCTGGGTCAGCTTCCTCTCCACGGCCTGCAGGGCGGCCTCCAGCGAGGAGCTGGTCTGGTCCAACCTCTGCTGGACCACGAGGGTCCCGGGGCCCGGGCCAACCACGCAGACCTGGGGCTTGCCTGGCGGCGGCGGCGGCGGCGGCTGGCTGGGGTGAGGGGTGCTGGGGGAGCCGTGGCTGGGGTAGGGGGTGCTGGGGCCAGCGTGGATGGGTGTCGGCGGGGAGGTGAATGCCACGCTCTGGACCGCGTTGAGGGTGACGCCCAGTGGGGCTGGGGCTGCAGCTGGAGGGGGGGGACGACATGTTAAAGTGATGATAAACAATAGCATGATATGACGACATGACATCACAATATAATGACCTCGCAGTATATGACTTGGTATCACGATATGAAATGTAATATTACAGCCGTGTGTGTGTGTGTGTGCCTGTGTAATGCATGACTGTCGTGTGTGTGTGTGTCTGTGTGTCTGTCTGTCTGTCTGTCTGTCTGTCTGTCTGTCTGTCTGTGTGTGTGTGTGTGTGTGTGTGTGTGTGTGTGTGTGTGTGTGTGTGTGTGTGTGTGTGTCTGTGTGTGTGTGTGTGTCTGTGTGTGTGTGTGTGTGTGTGTGTGTGTGTGTGTGTGTGTCTGTGTCTGTGTGTTTGTCTGTGTGTGTGTGTGTGTGTGTCTGTGTGTGTGTGTGTGTGTGTGTGTGTGTGTGTGTGTGTGTGTGTGTGTGTGTGTGTGTGTGTGTGTGTGTCTGTGTGTGTGTGTGTGTCTGTGTGTGTCTGTGTGTGTGTGTGTGTGTGCGCAGTACCCTGAGCCGCCAGCAGGCTGTGTCTGATGGGTTTGGGCGCGGTGGCGGGGGGCTTCGGGGACAGGGGCGGTCTGATAACGGGCGTCTCCACCCTGGTCTCATTGACCCTCCAGGCACCCTCTTCCTCCTGCCGCTCCTGGTTGCGGGAGGAGGGTCTGCTTCCTCGGTCCTCCTCCCTGCTGGGGGAGCCTCCATCCCCTGCCCCCTCCGCACCGCCGTCCGCGCCTCCCTCCGCTCCCTTGGGCTTGTGTCGGCGCTTCACCGTGTCCGACTCCTTCAGGTTGAACTCCGGGAGGTCGGGGGGCTCCAGCACGGCGTCGGCCCGCGGCGGCCCCCCAAGCTTGGGCCTCTGCTTGATGGTCAGGTTGCCCTCCTCCGCGAAGGGGAGGCACTCGCTGGAGCTGTTCTGCGGGGAGGCGGAGCCGTCCTGGCCCCGCCCCCTCGCTGACCCCGCCCCCTGCTCCTCCTCCTCGGAGTCCGACTTCACCCCGCGCTCCGGCTCCGCCCCCCCGGCGGGGGTCTGCCCCGGGAGGTACTCGCTCTGCACACGCCGCCGCGGGGACTCCTCCTGCTGGACCGGGTCTAGCCTGGGGACCGGGGGGGCGGGCCTCCTCTTCCCTGGGGAGGAGGAGCAGGAGGAGGAGCAGGAGGAGGAGGAGGAGGAGGTGCTCTCCATGCAGGCGGTGATGCTCCGCACGCTGCCGGGGCTGTCCGTCACCACCCCGCCTCCCCCTTCCTCCACACTGTGGTTGCTGCTGACGGAGCTCAGCCTCTTGGGTGGGGGCGGGGGCGGGCCCTTCTTGCGGGCGCGTACGGCGAACGACTGGCTCCGCCCCACGGCGCTGCCCTCCTTCTCGGGGCTGCCGTGGCAACGGGCCAGCTGGCTGCGCCCGGGCCGGCGGGTCAGGGTGGCATAGGACCCCAGGTGGCCCGAGTGGGTGGGCGCGGATCCCTCCTCCTCCTCGTCTTCGTCGTCGGGCTCGCCGTCCGACAGGGCGTAGCGCCGGCGGGGCTGGGTCAGGGAGAGCGAGGGGTCGCGGTGCTTGGCGGGCGATCGAGAGCCCAACTGGGTGGTGCCGCAGGAGGCGTGCAGGTAGCTGAAGCCCCGCTGGACCGGGGAGCCGTGCGGGGAGGGGCCGTGGGAGGAGGGCTTGGGCTTGGCCGCGATGGGCGGGTACTTGAAGACGGTGGCGGTGCCCAGGGGGACCTGCTTGGGTCGAGGGTCCCAGCCCTCCGGGACGTTCCTCTCCTTCACGGGGCTCCCCTCCAGACTGGACCCGCCGCCTCCCCCGAGGCTCTCCTGGGAGCGGCTGTGCGGGGAGACGGAGGCGGTGGGCGGCTCCTGGGAGCGCCCCGACCCCCTTGAGCGAGCGTCGATGCTCTCCTGGCTCTGGGAGAGGCCTCTGAGGGCCAGCCGCTCGTCGGGGCCGTAGCGGCTGCACATGGCGCTCTGCAGCTCGGCGCTCAGCTCGCTGTCCTGGAAGCTGAGCATCGGCGGCGTGTGGGGGGAGGGGCAGTCCCCGGGGGGGTCGATGGCCACCAGGTGGAGGGCCCCGGGGGTCTTGCGGCGCTGCAGGGTGCCCTGGCCGGAGGACAGCGCCTGCAGGCTGGACCTGTGGACATCACACAGCTTCCTCACGGCCAGCATCAGCTTCTTCTGGTGGCCTGGGGGAGGAGACAGACTCAGTGGTTACCGGGGAAACAACAAGCCATAAACCCTTTTGTAGCTGTTCTCGTAGCACGCTGCTATGCTGTCGTGGTGTTATGATGTCATGATGTCGTGACGTCAGTATGTCGTGAGGCCATGATGTTCCTCACCAAGCTTGGTGATGCCTATCTCCTGCAGGTCCTCCCAGGTCAGGTCCCTGACGATGGTGATGGAGTCGTAGCCGTTCTCCGCCAGCTTCTTGTGGTACTGAGGCAGGGCGATGGCACTCAGCCACTCCCCCAGGTCCGCCTGCACCCCAGCAAGAGCTCGGTCAGCTTAGAAAAAATGACTTGATCTGTAGCCCTCTTTATATCCCTCTATCTCTCTCTCCATATCCCCCTCTCTGGCCTTCTCCATCCCTCTCTATCCCTCCTTGTATCCCTGTCTCTATATCCCTCTACCTACCTTTCTCTGTATCCACAGCATGTCGCTTTGCTCTGAACATAAAGGGCTTCCTGAATCAACCTTTTCGACCTTGTATTTCCTGAATCCTGTGGCTACTCTGCGTGCTGTCCAGTAGCTTTTAAACGATGAGGTGCGGCACCAGTACGTGTTTCTCTACGATGCTGAAGGTAATAATAATACATTTTATTTAGAAGTGCCTTTCACGTCACTCAAGGACACTTTACAGTTTAAACAAGATCAAGCAAATAACAAAACCATTAAAAGTGCAAGTAAAAAACAACATGAAAACTACAGTGAGAAAGCTGTCCTGAAAAGGTGGGTTTTAAGAGAGGATTTGAACTGAGGGAGGGAGTCAATATTTCGGATGTCAGATGGGAGTGAGTTCCAGAGTTTGGGGGCAGAGCGGCTGAAAGCTCTGCTCCCCATGGTGGTGAGCCGGGCAGAGGGGACAGTGAGGTGGATGGAAGAGGAGGATCTGAGGGAGCAGGTGGAGGTGGCAGTGTGAAGGAGGTCAGACAGGTAGGGAGGGGCAAGGTTGTGGATGGCTTTGAAGGTATGAAGGAGAATTTTGTAGTTAATACGGAAGTTAATAGGAAGCCAGTGGAGTTGCTGTAGGATGGGAGTGATATGGTGGAAAGAGGGGGTTTGGGAGATGATACAGGCAGCTGAGTTCTGGACCAGTTGGAGCTTATGGAGGGATTTCTGGGGGAGTTACAATAATCGATACGGGAGGTGACAAGACTATGTACAAGAATAGAGGTGGTGTGGGGGGTGAGGGAGGGACAGAGGCGATTTATGTTACAAAGACGGAAATAGGCAGTGCGGGTGGTGATATTGATTGGTGATGGGATTTGAAGGAGAGTGAGCCATCGAGGATGACACCCAGACTCTTCACCTGGGGAAACTATGGAGCTGTCAATTGAGAGAGAAAAACTGTCGACTTTGGATAAGTGGATTTGGTGCCAACTAGAAGGATTTCAGTTTGGTATGCTAGAAGCTATGCTTGGTTCGTTCTCCGCCTCGCTTGAAAGAGGCTTTAGATGAATGGATAAATTGTCAAATGACGAATGATGAACCGCTGAACCTCTACTCTTCTGAAGACTATGACTTGATTCATGTTTGAGAAGTAGGGCACTAACTGGTCCTACCGGGATGTACTCCGGCAGCCAATCAGGGATGTTGAGGTTTCCGATCTCCATGGAGATCTTCTTCCGGTGACCCGGCTTGGTGACGCCGATGGCCGTCAGGTCCTGCAGCGCCACACAGAAAGTTTAACACACCACACAGGAAGCTCATCACACCAAAAAGCAAGTTCAACACACCAAACAGGAAGTTTAACACACCGACAGGAAATTCGGAAGAGACAAGGCAGGAAGGGCAGAACAGCAGGCAGGTACAGTACAAAAAAAAACGTCTTTACTTCTACACTGCGTGCTGCTTGTGACTTCTTTGTTATCAATGTTTTTTAGGCATGCGGGTGAGCTCGGGCTGTGACCAGTTCACAATGGAATCTGATACCGGCCCTATTTAAAACGTAACGTCAACAGCCAAACAATAAAATCGGATCTGAGAGATCTGAAATCCGAATCCAAGCACCGAGCAAGGCTTGCGGTGCCAACGAAGCCATAGAGTCGGTCAGAAGACAGAGCGAGCGAGAGAGAGAGAGAGAGAGCGGGGAGATAAGTGTTGCGCTGGTCCGAGTGAGGGGTACCTCGGGGGTCATCCTGCTGACGGTGGGGACGTCGTAGCCGGAGGTGATGAAGTTCTCGGTGTACTGCTCCAACTGGAACTCCCTCAGCCACAGGAAGATCGCCTCCGCATCCTGAGGGACAGAGAGAGACACACACAGGTTGAGAGACAGACAGACAGACAGACAGACAGGGAGACAGACAGACACCCAGGTGACAGTTGGAGAGGCAGGAAGGCAGACAGGCGGACACACAGACGAAGAGGCAGACAGACAGACAGATGGTGAGGCAGATAGACAGATGGCAAGTCAGACAGACAGATGGAGAGGCAGACAGACAGTCTGTCTCTTATATACACATTTTTATATACACATTCAATTAATACACACTACTAATATACATTACTACTATGTGACACTGTTGCCTTATTAATAATCAGTCGTGAGGTAACGAATAACATGGCTGTGGTCCCACCTTGCCCTCCAGAAGCTGCTGTGGGTGGACAAACTGCTGGGTGAAGCCCTGCTCTGGCGCCCTCTGGTGGTTCACCGGCTGCCTGCGTGGAGTTCCTGCTACAACACAGCACAATTATCATCACCATCGAGTTCAATAGTCACACAGGCATTAGAGAACTGGAGTACAAGTTTGTATGGATTAACTTCTTGGAGTCCAGGCACTAAAATATGTAAAAATAACAGTGTAATTAAAACAAACAGATAAAGGGCATACACACAGATATGATAATACATATCGCTGGCATCAGCTTTTGTATGTGGATCAAAATGAAAGATTTAGGGTCACAGAGTTCAAGTAGGTGTACCAGTTGGTCTGTCCCCTTGGTTGTGATCAAGGGGTCCAGAATCACCAGGAGGGGGCGCCAACTGCGTAGAAAAACAAAAAAAACATAGTTAATAACACAACTCAAGTCAAGGTTGGGGTCCACGATTTACTAACGTCAACTGGGTCCGGGTGGGCCCCGGGTCTGCAGTAGAACAGCATTTAGTACCAATTTGAATGACCGGGTTTGTCAGGGTCCATAAAGGACCCTACCCGCCTCGCACCCTCTCGGGGTCTCTGGGCCATGCACTGGGTACGGTGCACGTCCTGACCCGGTGCATTATCAGATCCAATCGGGTCTCAGAACAGATGAACCTGCGGCACGAGGAGGAGGAGGAGGGGGGCTACCTTTGAGGCGTGGCGGTCAGGGGTCCCGGGCGCCCCAGTGGGGTGGTGGGTCCCGGGGTGGTGGTGCAGGCCGTTGGGGGGCGCAGAGGCGGTGGTGCTCTCGGTGCTCTGACCGCTGCCGGCGCTGCGGATGCTTCCAACGCTGCCGGTGCTCCCTACGCTGTTACGGTCCCCTGCTGGGAGAGAGAGGTAGGGAGACACACAGGGGGGAGGGAGAGAGAGATAGAGAGTGAGAGTCTCATCACAACTCTAGTCTACTACCAAGTACTTCAGCCGTGCGCCGCTCTGCGACTGTAGAGGACGTTGTGCTGGTCTCTCCTTCTGTAGAGGATGTTGTGCTGGTCTCTCCTTCTGTAGAGGATGTTGTGCTGGTCTCTCCTGCTGTAGAGGACGTTGTCCTGCTGTCTCCTGCTGCAGAGGATGTTGTGCTGGTCTCTCCTGCTGTAGAGGACGTTGTGCTGGTCTCTCCTGCTGTAGAGGACGTTGTGCTGGTCTCTCCTGCTGTAGAGGACGTTGTGCTGGCCTCTCCTGCTGTAGAGGATGTTGTGCTGGTCTCTCCTGCTGTAGAGGACATTTTGCTCGTCTCTCCTGCTGTAGAGAACATTGTGCTGGTCTCTCCTGCTGTAGAGGATGTTGTGCTGGTCCGTCCTGCTGTAGAGGATGTTGTGCTGGTCTCTCCTGCTGTAGAGGACGTTGTGCTGGTCTCTCCTGCTGTAGACTATGTTGTGCTGGTCTTCTGTAGTGGATGTTGTGCTGGTCTCTCCTATAGAAGACGTCTTGCTGGTCTCTCCTACTGTAGAGGATGTTTTTTTTGCTGGTCTCTTCTTATTTAGAGAACATTGTGCTGGTCCTGTATGCTGTAGGAGATTGTGCTGTTTTTTCCCAACTGTAGAGAACATTGTGCTTGTCTCTTCTTCTGTAAAGGATGTTCTGCTGGTGTCTCCTGCTGTAGAGGATGTTGTGCTGGTGTCTCCTGCTGTAGAGGACATTGTGCTGGTCTCTCCTGCTGTAGAGGATGTTATGCATGACGCTACAGGA
>JAXIVH010000021.1:5305491-5312991 GCA_036785325.1 Urophycis tenuis
CCACAAACCTAATCGAGTTTGTTATGAATATGATTGTCGGGTTGAGGCTGTCTACCAATATTCAAAACTCACCACCAGGTTGATGACGTCACTTCCTGGGGGTCAATGAGGTCACTTCTAGGGGGACGAAACATTTCTAACTTGGTATGGTTTGAATTCCCTCTGGGTTTGTTTTGTTTTTACCGTAGGAGGATTTCTGTTCGAGAGACTTGTGAGAAGGTGTGTGTGTGTGTGTGTGGCAGCGTGGGATTATGGAGTGGGTGATGGTTTGTTTAAAAGCTACAACCCTTGAATATGTATAATGCACTGAGCAGCGATAGCCAGGAAACATGTTTGCTCACCAGATTTGCAGTTTGACTGAAGGTCGAAAGAGGCTACATGGTATAGTGCACAGAGTGCCTGGTAGTCATGCTTTTTCAGTATGACTGGCACTTCACAGCTCCCTCTTCCTACATTCCTTCTCAAGGTTCCTTCCTTGCTCTTCAGAGGGCTTAGGTGGGTATGGAATAACTCTGAAGTCCTTTGGGACTATAAAAATGGACGTCACATCTTTAGATCATTCCGGAGCTCATAGTTAACTTCAATTTAGGATTGTTCTGAAGCTTTTACCTACGATATTCATGAAGCAGATTAGTGCTTTGAAAACGTTAACAACGAAAACAGTGCATACTGGCAATTAACTTGGTGCCAAGTCAATTTGTTATGAAACTGTTTGCGCCACAGGTTGGCAGTGTAAGCCATCTACTGGTCTATTCTGGTAGTGCAACAAAACATCCAGACGCATAGGGAAGACACTTTTATTATATCACAGTGATATATATAGTGGTTAAAACAGTTTAAAAACTTTTAAAAAGCACAAGACTTAAAAAAACTGCCCATACGTATTCTGCCCCACACTCGTAAAAAAAAAAACTGCATAGAGTCGCACAACGACCCCATCATAGAGACGAGGTTCTAGTTAGACCGTAACTTCTCCGTTCAGCCGCGGAGATACACCGGGAGACAGCCATCTCAGCCCGGGCAGGGAGGCCCGCAGCAGTGGGCCAGCCAACATCAAACCGGCCCGATAGGTGCCCTCCACACACGGATCGTAACCGTGGTGATGTCCGGAGCTCAACAACCAGCCGTCTGTTCATCGCATTCTGTCGCCAAATATTGGCCGAGGTCGGTAGCCAGGGTAGCCGTCAGGGGTTCCCTGCGTTGTTTTGGAAAAACGGTAAAAGTAAATAAAAAAAAAATGCAACGTTTTTTTGTTTCGTTTTTTAACACTCCAAAATAAACCTACCTCAGTCTCACGCTTTGGCCTTCTTCTCGCTGTTCTGCAGCTTCTCGACTATTTTCCGTTCGTGTCCGCCGGGGTTGGGCCGGTTGGTGTTGTCGCTCGACTCCTTCTTGGTCCGTCCCTTGCGGGCTGCGCCTCCTGGCGAACACAAGGAGAACCGTCAACACACCAGACAACACTTAGGGTACGTTTAACGAGAGACGAAAAAAGTGACTTTCCTTTGTTTGCAAAGAAAGTAACTAAACTAACTAAACGTTGCGAAAAAATAACGTAATATTTCTTACCTGTGTATTTGTCTGTCAGGTTATAATATTCATATTCGTCGTAATACTTCTCTTCGAATGTAGTTGGCTCCAGGTTTTTCACGTCGACAAAACTCATGGCTGGTTTGTAAAAGCGTTCGCCTTTATAAACAAGGACAAAGAAAAACCGTCCAACCTTTCTAATTATTAAGCGTGGTGTTTAAAAACAAACAAACAAACCCCGAGTGAACTTGAAGCCTTGAGCTTGAGTAAAAAAACCAGCGTGGCTGTTGTTGACAGTCCGTCCTTGTTTGGTACCCTCAAACTGCAGGGATTATATAGACCCTGGGAGCTCCGCCCTAATGCCGCCCACCACCAGGTGTCCCCTTTCACAAAAGTTGCATCAGTTTAGTAAAAGTTTAATCAGAACCCATATGTGTCATGTCGACCTAAAACGCCTCTAGGCCAAGGTCAAAATTACATGTTTGTTGTGGTGTTCCTCTGCCATAACAAACGTGTTCATTGACTGGCGGTTTGCAGCGGGATTATGTCTTATATGAGATTCCCTATTTAGCATAGGCTGCAGGCCTATCGTGTGCCTCATTAAATCCAACAGTTCTTTGTATCTCTTGTTAACCTGCTGTGTTGTGTGTTTAGTGTGACTACCATCTCATTTAATCCAGCCTCACTAACAAAGCCTTGTGTGCCGTTCGTCCCGTGGTCCCTGTCTGTGTTGTTCTAGTAGGCGAGGTCGTTCACCACCAGATGAACAACGTGGTTCATAGCCTCCCTTTATTTTGTTATTTCACATAAATGAGGTCATGCCCTGGAGTGCTGCAACACCTGCAGTGGACCTGTTTTCATGCTTTATCGCAACACGTTGCTCTGATAGCGTCCATCTACAGATAAGATGAACCCCAACATCAGACACTGGACCGGTGGGGTTTATCAGCACCAGTAGGTCCAATAGTCCACCCCGGCCTCCATGGGCACGCGCGTGTGTGCGTGTGTGTGTGTGTGTGTGTGTGCGTGTGTGTGTGTGTGTGTGTGTTTATTATTTATGTGAGGTGAATAGGATGAAATATATTCATTTGCTTTAGTGAAAGGAGTTGATTTCGAAAATGCATTAAGCAGCAACCCGCAGTAAGAATTCTTGAAGAGTAGTAATACAGCATTTTATTTTTCCTGTTTGAAGGACGAGTAACTCTCTAACATTGCTTGACGGTTTTGTTTTGTTTACATTAAAATATAATATACTCACAACCAAAGTCCCAATAGTTTTTCACAAATATATACCATACACATTGAGCGTCGAAGTAAGTGATTTTTGTAATGTATAAACAAAGAGAATGAACCTTAGACTTTATTTAAAGTTGTTAATGGTAATTTGTTAATTTGGTAGTGCAGTAGACATAGATGATGAAAGCAGATAAAGTGTAAGTCACATTGAGCACGGTGACTTATTCCTACCAAACAACGTTCTGCTGACTGGCAGATTCCTGAAGACGTTGCCAGGCTACGTGACTTTCGTGATGTTTTTCAGAGGGTAGGCGGAGAAAGTTCTGGATGTTAACCCCTCTGACTCATGGTCTCATAAACACAAGGTCTGCTTGAACATCCTGGAAAGGGTTTGGAAATACAGATATGTGTCAGTGGATTCTGTTTTGTTTTTGGAAAGTCTCTCACTGATGTGTTATGAGTCACTGAATATATTTTATTGAAGTCACGAACACTGACTGTACTCTGACCACGACCTTGTTGCTTTCTAAAAGTATTGTTGTTTCCCCTCGCTCTGTTTCTCCTCCTACTCCTCCTCCTATTCTAACTCCTGGCCTGGCTCTGCAGTCACGTGCATCTCTGTACTGTAAATATTTGAGCAAATGAGAGCATGTCCAAGTTTATCCTTGTTCCCGCTTGCACACACACACACACACGCACACGCACACACACACACACACACACACACACACACACACACACAGGATTTCAACACATGGGACTTGAGCATGGGTTGGTCAGGAAGCAGATAAGCTGTCTGACCTGAGTCTCTGTCTGCACAGAAATATCCACTCACACAACACGAAGTACATTCTTACATATACTTTCATTATTGACGACTGAACGTGCAGTAAGGCTGTGCAATTTAAATGCATTGGATTATGCAAATATGTGCGCCCTTTTATTATTATGGTGAAAGTGTCAATTGTGACTAGAACTACACTACAGATTTGTGTTGCTGTAAAAATAAAGGATTTACTTGCTGCAATGCTTGCAATGTCGTGTGTTACTGGACATAAATTAAATGCATGATCATTAGCGTTAGCAGTCGTGAGTACGTAGCCTAATACATTTGCAGTACATCTGCAAATACACCGTAACGTCCACAAGAACGCAGCATCAGTCCACTTTTACAAAACAAAGTTTGTCCCTCTTGCCGCTCGGTACGCTTCTCGTACTGCTAACCCGCTAATAGCCTAGCCTAGCCTCCCGTAAACCAAAAATAATCAAGGTAGGCCGACTAAAACGTGGCAAACACACAAGTGTCTTTAATACGACTGGATGGGTACACTTAGCCGTAACTGCAGTGAATGAGGCCAATGCACGTCTGTATATTTAGTTAAGAAAAAAAAACGCTTGCTGTCATGAAGCGGGCTAGTGTTTCGTTAGCTGTAGGTTAAAGACAATCATACACCATCAGCACGGATCCATCTCCATCATCACGAATACACATGTTTACTATCTGACTCCGTCTCTCTGCAGGTACCAGGATGTCAGCTGACAACAAAATAGCCGAACTGCTTACGGAGCTCCATCAACTCATCAAACAGACACAGGTGGGTCAGATTAAAATTAATAAACCATATCTTCTACTGCTGGATTAGATATTTAATGTTAACTACATCTCATACAAGTGGGTCACATTATATTTAATAAACCATATCTCATATAGCTCTGTTAGATATTTAATATGCACTACATCCCATACAGGTGGGTCAGATTATATTTAATAAACCATATCATAGATATTAAACTACATCCCATACAGGTGAGTACAGTACAGAGACGTAAACATCATCTGACCCACCGTGGGTCATATGATGTTGACATCTCTAGCACCTAAAGGAGGATAATGTAATCTATTCTTTTGCTGTGTTTAATATAGGTAAACCACGATTAACTGTAGTGTACTGTATCACCTGTATCAGTACAAACTATATGATCATGTAATATGCATATGCACATCATGAAGTCCTCTGTTGTTTACTCTGTTTTAGGAGGAACGCTCGCGCAGTGAACACAACTTGCTCAACATCCAGAAAACACACGAAAGGATGCAGACAGAAAACAAAAGTAAAATATTCTGGGGTTTTCAGGCAAATAGAGTTACAATGTGTTATATCTTCTTTTCTCTATTCTCTATCTCACTCCCACCCGCTCCTTAATGACCTGTCTGTACTGTCTGACCCTAAACTGTAAATATTAATCTATAAATAATTTGTATTTAATGGCAAATTGTTATCTATAAATAGTAGGTATTACATAGTAAATAACGATCTATAGATGGTAGGTATTTAATAATACTATATATACTATTCTATACTACTAATACTATGCATATACTATATAGATACTAATCTATAAATAGCATTAACAGTAAATGATATCTATGAATAGTCAGTATTTAGCTAATTTTAATTTTAAGAATTTAAAAATTTTAATTTTTAAGAGATTATAATCAATAACTAGTTTAACATGCAGTGTTTCTCTGTCCTGCAGCCTCCCCGTACTACCGCACCAAGCTGAGAGGACTCTACACCACAGCCAAGGCCGATGCTGAGGCAGAGTGCAGGTAGGCTGTCTGTTAACCTGTCGTGTCTTTCTGCCCGTCTGTCAGTTCACCTGTTCATCTGTTCAGCTTTCTGTCCGCCTGTCTGTCTGTCAGCTGGTGGACGCTCAACACAGGGCTAATGCTATGTCTCTCACAGTATCCTACGTCACGCGCTCGACAAAATAGCAGACATCAAATCGTTGTTGGAGGAGAGGAGACTAGGTTGGTTATATTCCTTCCCTATATTTAAACTCCATCTATCTTTGTGTGTGCGTGTCTGTCTCTCTCTGTCTCTCTCTGTCCTTATTCGTTCACCAACACCCCCTTCAGAAAGTAAACACCACTGTTGTTGCCTTGTTGATGTTTCTCTGCAGCTGCCAAGATGGCGGGTGTGTACAGCGACACCGACCCCCCCAGGAAGACCATGAGGAGGGGGGTGCTGATGACCCTCCTCCAGCAGTCGGCCATGACACTTCCTCTGTGGATCGGCAAACCTGGAGACAGGTAGCTATCACGCACTCACTCACTCACTCACTCACTCATTCACAGAGCTTTCAAATTACACGGCTATGAGCAGTATTGGAGCTCTCACTCTGTATTAGAGCTCACACCTTTTGTTAGAGCACTTACTGAGAATCACAGATTTAGCTGTGTATTCAAGCTCTAACTGAGTGTGAGCTTTCATTGTGTATGAGAGCTAAGAGTACCTCAACCTCTAAACAAGCGCATGGCCCAACACAGAAGGGAAAACTCATCAGGTCCAGTATCAGCTGTCTATTTACACCTAAAGGAAAAGGCTCACTCCTTTGAGGACAGCAATGTCAAAATCCTGGACAGAGAGGACAGATGGTTTGAAAGAGGGGTAAAAGAAGCCATCTATGTCAAAGTGGAAAAGCCATCTCTCAACAGGGGAGGGGGTCTGAGACATCAGTTATCCCCCATCTACAATGCTGCACTTTCAGCCATTCCCAGGAGGGTGAACAACAAAGGCTGCCCAAAACAAACCTCAAGTGGCTCTATGGAACAGAACGACTGTCGTTCACTGGTAACTGCACATCATACCTAACGACTGTCGTTCTCCAGTGGCCCCACCCACCCCTAATGATCATCTTCCACCAAGATGACTCACAGGCCCCAAACAATGGTCAGGTGAAGCTACACTAATGATCTATTGTTTTAGGAGTTTGGTGGGTGGACACTTCCACTGAGGTTAAATGGCTTGGATAAGAGGCGAAACGTCTTCACAGACAAATCTAAGTCCAGTTGCGTTCGATTGAACTGTTGGCCGGATTAAACATGACCTGGATGAATGAGAACATTCATAGACCCAAGAGTACTCCCTGTTTATTTACACTAGTTTGCCGCGGTGTAATAAGCTGTCAGCCAAGGTTATTGACTTCTGAACCTTCTACCCGCAGTTCTCATACAATATATTGCTACACTTCTTCAAAAACACAAATTAAACTCGTAGTTTAACAGAATATCATATTTCCTCCCTACGTGGATGTTTTTGGTCTTCTATTTCTCCTGACCAAATACTATCCATCTCTGCTCCCTCCCTTCTCTCCCTCCTCTCTCTCCCCGCCTCCCCCACCCCGGTGGCGGTGCCAGCCCCCCCCCGCTGTGTGGAGCGACCCCAGCCAGCAGCGACTATGTGGCCAAGCAGGGCGACAAGGTGGCGGCCCGCGTGAAGGCTGTGGACGGGGACGAACAGTGGATCCTGGCCGAAGTGGTCAGCTACAGTCACTCCACCAACAAGTAGGACCCTGACCCACCACTAACCTCCACTAACCAGTTGGACCCGAACCCACCACCTCCACTAACCAGTAGGACCCTAACCCACCACTAACCTCCACTAACCAGTTGGACCCGAACCCACCACTAACCTCCACTAACCAGTTGGACCCGAACCCACCACTAACCTCCACTAACCAGTTGGACCCGAACCCACCACCTCCACTTACCAGTAGGACCCTAACCCACCACTAACCTCCACTAACCAGTAGGACCCAAACCCACCACTAACCTCCACTAACCAGTAGGACCCTAACCCACCACTAACCTCCACTAACCTGTTGGACCCTAACCCACCACTAACCTCCACTAACCAGAAGGACCTGAACCCACCGCTTACCCTAAGTAGTTCA
>JAXIVH010000021.1:5315491-5332991 GCA_036785325.1 Urophycis tenuis
TAGCGCAGCGCTACGTGGTCGCGTGCAAAGAGAACAAGAAGAAGTAGAGGAGATGGACAAGGCGAGGAGAACAATGCCTAAAAGGAGAGGGAGGACACCAACAAGGCAGCGAGAACTACACCTATAAGGAGACGAGGACACCAACAAGGCACTGAGAACTACACCTATAAGGAGACGAGGACACCAACAAGGCAGTGAGAACTACACCATAAGGAGACGAGGACACCAACAAGGCAGCGAGAAAAATACCTATAAGGAGACGAGGACACCAACAAGGCAGTGAGAACTACACCTAAAAGGAGACAAGGACACCAACAAGGCAGCGAGAAAAACACCTATAAAGAGACGAGGACACCAACAAGGCAGCGAGAAAAACACCTATAAGGAGATGAGGACACCTATAAGGAGACGAGGACACCAACAAGGCAGTGAGAACTACACCTATAAGCAGACGAGGACATCAACAAGGCAGCGAGAACAACACCTATAAGGAGACGAGGACACCAACAAGGCGACGATGACAACCAGTCATTCAGTACACGGTGTAGGATATGACACTATTATCTGGCGAACCAGTATACGGCATAGGATATGACACTAGGCTCTGCTACTTCCTGTTCTGGTGATGAAGACGAGACAATGTTCCACCACAATGTTCCGCTGTTTGGAGCTCAGCCAAGAGAGATTTAGATGTTTCGCTCTTGAGGGAACGGTGATTTCATCTGTCACTGCTGTCAGGTCCCTGTCATCTGTGGAGCTTTTGTAAATGTTTTTATTGCTTGATCATTTCTATTTTTCAAATTGTTTGGATTGCTATGTCTTTGGAATAAAATAACACAGAAATCATGTCTTTGTTTGTTGTATGATTATTTAAAAAATGTGGAACATGGATACACAGTATATGTGCATATTCTCTTTATATTCTATTTTTATATACAGTATGAGATTCATATTTATATTATCATATTTTAATGCTAATAGTAAGAACAAATATGCACAGTATACATACAAAATATATTAAATGTAAAGAGGAAGGTGCATGGTTAAGAAAATCTGATTCGTGTTAGCCGACAGCCATTGGCCCATTCCTGTTACGACCTACCACTGCGACCTACTACCTGCTAGTCTACTACATAGACTGTATAGGTCTACTACCTACAAACAAATCCGCCCAATCACATCATAGGCGGCACCCGATTGGCCTGCCCGAATTGGTCATCGTCCAGGCGTCCATGTTCAACTAAAAGTATCTCAAATCGTGGCTTGGATTTTCCAACCAATCACGGACTTGCTTGCTCAAGTTTAACCAATTAGAACCAAGGTTGTAAAGCAGAGCGGAAAAAACAACAAAGGCAGTTCTCATAAATTCTCTCCGTAAATTACCATTTGTTATGAAAGCTATTTTAATTGATTTGATCCAGAGATATTTTTATGTTGAGGTAGTTGTATTAAGGCTCCTGACATCTCAACTGTACTTGATTTAAAACAGTAGAGTGATTTATGATTTGCTGGTTGATGTTGGCGATGTAGGATAGCTTATCTGAATCTAATTTCTACACACTGAGAACTAAACTAGGTCATTTTAATTGCATACCACAATATTATGGGATTAACAACCATTTGTGAAACGAGGGGGAAGTGAAAAAGACTGCTTTGGCGGTAAGAACAATACACCTGGTGCAAGTCTTACAATATCAATTCAACTACATCTACGCGTACAACTATTCCTATGATGTCTAGATATTGTACATCTAGATATTAATGTAATGGCTAGAATGTATATGACCACTAGATATTTATGTCTAGTGGTCAGATATAGATATTTGTATGACAACTAGCAGCGACATGCTTGTCTAGCAGTTGGCAGACAGATGACGGAGAAAGAAGAACGTGCAGTGAAGTATGAAGTGCATGCAGGGACATGATGGTGCATCATTTCATACTCACACCAAATACATGGTAAAAAAAAACTACTAAAACGACGCCAGGGGATACAACACAATGTAGTCCTGATATTGATTTCGTTTTTTCCACCTTTTATTTGTTCTAACATCGGCAGCTTAGGTTCAGTCTTATTTAAAAGCAGACGACAGTGCCAGAATCGAAGCTGTAAAAAAGTAAAACATGGCTATTATGATGCATCGTGCGTGCACCCTAACAGACACTTCATAAACCCGGGCCTTTGCCGTCGCCTGTAAGTGAGGTGATGTTCATTTCCGCAGATGTCTGACAGTGATTCGGAGCAGGGCGCTCCCGTGAAGCCAGCTCCCAAGCGCCGACGCATTATCTTTGACCCCTCGACCATCAGCTCCGTACCCATCTACTCCAATAAGGTATGTTCAACCGCTACTGGCAACAACAACAACAACAACAACAACGGCAACAACAACAACATGGCAGATATGATGAGGTTATGACGTTTATTTTCCGTTGAATGAGACACCTGACGAGTGTTGGATCTTTCAAATGTCCACGTTTGAAAGTGAATTTCTGTGTTGTTTGTTCTTTGTCTGCAGGTGAAGAAATGTCTGCAGTTGAAGCCAGCCCCTGCGGCGCTGGCGCACAACAACAACAACAACAACACATGTGAGAACCCAATATAGATTTACAATACTAAATAGATATTCTAGTACGATTATTCTTGAACACGTATGCTCGGGTCGGTTAAGATAAGATAAGATAAGATAAGATATTCCTTTATTAATCCCCCTTAGGAGAAAATCACAGTGACCAGCAATACAAGGGGATAGAGGAGTGCAATAAAAACCTGACTATAGACAATAAACAATAAATAGATTTACCTAAACAAGATTAAATTATATGCGAGCTCTTAAAGTCAGATCAGGTGAGAAAAAATGAGAACCTATATACATACATAGTAATCATCATTGAGATGGCCAGTGCAAATTGGTAGATGAACATACTTGGTAGTTATCATTGAGATTAACAGTGCAATTGGTACCAGAGTCTTACTGGGGAGTAGATATAAAAATAAAAATAGATGTGCAGTTGTAGTTGTACAAAATAGATGTGCAAATGTGCAAATTATACAGGATATTCAAGGTAGTGTAAGTAAAACATGTGACCTAAAATAACAACGGCTTAGAAAACAGTCCTGAGGTGTGTGGTATGGTGTTCAGTGCGTTATCTGGTGGTGTTGGGGCTTCCGAGACGTTGGGAGCGGGTGGTTGAAGTATTGTAGAGCCTGATAGCTGATGGGATGAAAGAGCCCCCCAAGCGCTTTGAGGCACGTGGCTGAGTGAGCCTATGGCTGAACGCGCTCCTGAGTTGCCTCAGCTCGGCATAGAGAGGGTGAGAGGGGTTGTCCAGGATCGCCTGCAGCTTACCCCTCATCCTCCCCTCTGTCACCACCTCCACACAGTCCAGCTTCATCCCCACCACAGAGCTCGCCTTCCTCACCAGCGTATTCAGCTTGCTGGCACCACCGCTCCCAATGCCTCCTCCCCAGCACACGGCAGCGAAGAAGGTGACACTGGCTACCACAGACTGGTAGAAAATCCGTAGCAGCCTAGTGCACACATTGAAAGATCTGAGCCTCCTCAGGAAGAACAGCCTACTCTGTCCCTTCCTTTAGGCTGTAGTTCGACATTGCTTTGGTACTCCCATAAAGTCTAACCAATTTATCTGTGAGTTAACAGAAAAGCGAGAACCTTAGTGTCCACAGGACACATGTTTTTCCCTCTGATTGAGTGAAGCCTTTCCCAGATGTGTCAGACCTGTGTGACACATCTGGTATCTGGGACCTGTTCATTTTTTTGGTTACCTAGGTGACCTCGAGGCTTCGCTGTGCAGCGACTCTGCCCCTCCAGAAGGCAAAGTGGATGACTTCTGCTTCACAGACTCTGAGGAAGAGGAGGAGCGCAAACTCCTATGCCAGTTAATCCAGACGAGAACCAGGTGAGACAGACCAGACTAGAACCAGGTGAAATAGAGCAGACTGATCCAGGTGAGATGGAACAGACACCAGAGTAGGTTATTCTAACCACAATCAACGGCTATTTTAAACTAGATAACAAATAGTAAACTAGTTAAAATTGTAAATAACCAGATCTGGTCATCTATTATCTAGATGAATTTACTTACAGTACATATAATAAAGCAGATATGAGATTAATCTGAATGGTGAGTATAGAAGGAGAACCTGTGATAAAATCACTGGAGCTAGCTGGTAGCCATTACTAATAATTAGTTATTATGAGCTCATCAGTTTATGGTGGGTTTATCAGCATATCAGAGTCTTCACAAAAAAAACGAGACTGCATGGTATTATTGTGTTAAATAACGTGTTGAGGTTGTAACCTTGTCTTTCTCCTGGTACTCGTGGTTCTCCTGTAGAGAGAGTATGGGTCACTGTTCCCCCTCCCCCCCCCTGACCCCGAGCAGACCCCAGGACCAGGTGTCTACCCGAGTCTGGAGGGTCATGGAGTGAGTCACAACACACTGTGACACACCCGCACACAACACACGGTTACACACATGTGGAAATTAGCACACAACCCCAACGTTACACACTGTTACACACTTGCACACAACCACAACTTTACACACCGTTACCCACTAGCACACTGCAGTGTTGCACAGGTAAACACTACCCCACAACACCATTACACACTGTTACACACAACACACTGTTACACACAGTTACACACTACCACATGACAGTAACAAGCCTCTCTCTCTCTCTCTCTCTCTCTCTCTCTCTCTCTCTCTCTCTCTCTCTCTCTCTCTCTCTCTCTCTCTCTCTCTCTCTCTCTCTCTCTCTCTCTCTCTCTCTCTCTCTCTCTCTCTCTCTCTCTCTCTCTCTCTCTCTCTCTCTCTCTCTCTCTCTCTCTCTCTCTCTCTCTCTCTCTCTCTCTCTCTCTCTCTAGTGAGGTGAACAGCAGGCTGGGTGCGGTAGCCTCCCTGCTCTCTCCCTCGGAGGGGGTGGGGGGCATTAGAACCAGAGGCCACAGAGCCCGCCACCCAGCCACCGCTGGCACCTCCCTGACCGACGCCCAGTACGACGATGATGTCGTGCACCATCACCCCGGGCACCTGAGCCAGCCCGTGGAGATCGAAGACCCCCCAGTGGCCCGCGAGGTCCAGCTCAAGTTCCGCTATCGGACAGAGATCCATCGGGTCCTTGCGGTGTCGGTAGGTCTGTAGGTCCCTGTGGTGTCGGTAGGTCTGTAGGTCCCTGTGGTGTCGGTAGGTCTGTCCCTGTAGGTATGTAGTTCCGTAGGTCCATGTAGGTCTTTGTGTAGGTTCCTGTCTGTTGTGTCTGGTGTCTGTAGGTCTGTGTGGTGTCTATAGGTCACTGGGGTCCCACGCCTGGAAGTGGTTTATGTTATGTCTGCTCCCATTGGGCACCTATCACAGTCCTAGCATGCCTGGAAGAAGGATCCCCCATCTGTGTAGGGCTAGTGGCTTAGGACACATAATGTGGGACTGTTTGCGTTGTTATTGAGGGTGATTCTAATAAAGTTCACTAAGTGGTTTAAGTGGCTAAATCCAAATAACTTGATTGTTCTCAGCCTCGCTTGTAAGTCACTTTGGGTAAAAGTGACTGCTAAACGATTGCACGCGATGGTTGTGCCGTCCTCTTCTAATGGAAGCTAATAAGAATGGATAGTCCTGGGACTGACGCACATCCTCTCTCTGTCCATGTGACCGGTCATGTGAATGGCCTGTAACGAGTGGCCAGCTCCCTGCTCACTCCTTCTGTCCTGTCTCCAGTCCAGACCGCTGGGTGATGCGGTGGGGGTGCTGGCTTACAAGCTCAAAGTCCCGCCTTCCCGCATCCTTCTGCTCAGGAATGAGACGGAGCTTCCTGTTCACTCGTCAGCCAATCAGCTCGGCCTGAGCATTGCTGACATCATTGGTAGGCCAATATAGACCCTTATGTATCTCTGAACTACATCTGGTTATTTGCAATACGTGAATCATCTTGTATATATTATGGGATACAATTGAGCTCCCTGTTATATGTCTTGCTGTCCCTGCAGAAAGGCCTTCATGTGCTTTTGAGGTTGTTCAGACTTTACTTGACATGTGTTGTTAAAGTGAAATGATCCATGCATTGCGTCGTTGTGTTATTGTGTTGTGTAGATTGTGTTGTCATGGCAGAAGACGCTAAGCAGCAGGAGGAGGAGGAGACAGAGGAGAGCAGTGACATAATCACTGTGCGCCTGCAAGGAAAAGACAGAGGCTCAACTCGGCAGTATTCACTACACAAAGTTAGTAACGCACAGATACATACACACGCGCGCCCACACACACACGTGCACATGCACATATACACACACTCACACTGACACCTTGATTGAGCTGATGCTCTAGCTGTGTGTGTGTGTGTGTGCCTGTGCGTGTGCGTGAGTTTCGCAGCTCCGGGCCAATCCATGGCAATTAAAAAAAACTTAAAACATCTCGCCTGTTGTAACTGCCATTGTTAATGCAGCAGAGAAAATATGCTTTGGACACTCGTACTGAGATAACAAAGTACCAGCCCATCACTTCAAGAATTAGTAACCTGGGTTATACATGCAAATTGATTGGACCGATCTTTGGCAGTTTGGGGGCATGTCCATAAACTCACGATCAGTGGGTTAAGACTGGCAGATCTTTCAAAAACTAAATGTAAACAACTGGCTAAGTTCTGTTCTATATCAGCCACAATAGGCAGCCTTGCTGTGTGGCACAGGCGATGTTTTATGTATCCTTGAGTACCAGAGCTTGTTATCTCTGCAATTATTTGAATCCTTGTTTGTACAAATGTAATTAGTGGATTTAAATAAACAATTCTATCGTGTGTGTGTGTGTGTGTGTGTGTGTGTGTGTGTGTGTGTGTGTGTGTGTGTGTGTGTGTGTGCGTGTGCGTGTGTGTCACCAGGAGGCCCCCCTGGGCACCGTCCTCTCAGAGTACACGGCCAGCCGCTCAACGGGGAGCCGTGCTACTTTGCAGTTCTGGTTTGACGGCTCCAAGATTAAAGCGAGCCACACTCCTGCCCAGTTGGACATGGAAGACGGCGATGTCATCGAGGTGTGGGGCTGAGTCTTGTGACCTTCGACCTGTGTCCACTTCTGCACCTGCATTCGTTTTCACAAACCCTGCACTTGTTTTGTCTCCATATGTATGTCAAGGCACTTGGTTGTGTGGGCCTTGGTTGTTTTCTTGTTGTTATTCTAGATATTACTCTGTTGTTTCCGCTATGCCTACGTCATCCTGGTGCAGAAGTACCCATTGTTTTGTCAATGTTGGCAAAAAAAAAGGTTTCTTCCAATAGATCTAGGGTGCAGCAGGGTTCAGCATCGCTGTCATCATCATCACTTTCAACCTGCACAACCTTCCAAACCTAGATCGGGTTCCCATATCGGGTTACTTTGGGTATACTTTGCTGTGGTTTAGGTTTGAGCTCTTAATAGGACACATTGTTTGCAACAACCCGATCTGAACAGCATGTTACTAATCAATATTATAATGAATATATAACAATTAAAAGCGGGGTGACATTGCATTGGTCTTGGTTAAGTTAAAAATTGTCGTTAAAATAGGAAAAATGGGTGATGGTGAAAGCTGAATTAAAGAAGGATTAATAAATAAACGTTACGGGATGTTACATTTCTGTGTATTTGTTCATTTAAATAAACCGAACGGTATAAAAATAAAAATGAACGATTACTGAATGACTTGTGGTTATTTGTTGTCACGTGAGGCGCAAAGCGGAAGCAATGCCAGATCCAACATGGCGCTGAGAAGTCAAAACAGATTCATCCTGCAGCGTTAAAACTTAATTATTTGAACTGTTTACCTCTCCGACACATTTCGCCTCAGTATTGTATGGTACCTCTCGCCATGGGGTTTTAAATAGGTTTTAACCCGGACATTTGTTTGACCAACGGTTAAGGAAACAGCGGGCAGATCACCGCAGGAACATCGACACTGAGTCATCAGGTAAACAACAGAGTTGTGTGTGTGTGTGTAGTGTGCCTTGTTTTTTGGTGGTTATGTCACCAAAACAGGCTTGATTTAACCTTCGTGTGGGTCAACGACCATCATCATTGTTAAAAAAAAAAAATAATAATAATAAAATAAAAATAGATCTGGATAAATTATTATATCATTATAATGATGAATCAACATAGTGGTTCCGCTTTTCCTAATTGTTTTGGTCATCTGATTGGCTTGATCACATGCGATGTATTGGTTTGTTTAGTCTGAATATATTTAACGTAGTCTGTTCAGATGCAGATTAAATAGGCTACGATTTGTGTGTGTGTGTGTGTGTGTGTGTGTGTGTGTGTGTGTGTGTGTGTGTGTGTGTGTGTGTGTGTGTGTGTGGTAGTGATGGCACTGCCCGTTTTATCACCTCTGGTTGTGCCATCTACAACGCGTCGTCATTTCATGATTTAATTTGATGTCACATGCTTGTAGTCTCTTACCCTAAACTATTCTTATCGTCATCCACCTAATTTCGATCGTGATGGATGTCATGGTTTTGAGAACCTCATCCCATGTCTCGGGTCATTCAAGCTCTTTCACTTCTTCTTTGTTCTCTTGCATTTTGCAGTTCCTTGCATGCCTCTAATTTCTCGTGGTGTCTGTGGTCTGTCTTCAGTGTAAGAAGCAGTGAAGACTTCCACTTCAGCTGGCTACTGTCCACCATACAAAAAAGAGTCCTGCTGCTCTATAGCTTAAAGTTTGTACAATACTTTTGTGTTCTTTCTTCAGAGGTTCACAGCCATGTAATATCTTTCTTATTGTCTAGACTTAGCGTCTTGTAAACATGTTGGTTCTTTACTTCTTATTTTTGGCAAGAAGCTTTTCACTCAATTGATTCAACGTTGTTTGAGTCTTACTCGGCGACCAGACATTTTTATCTGAAGAGACTTCCAGGTGAGGCTGAGACAACCAATGAATCAATATTTTTATTGTTTAAACAGTGTTTGTTCTGAATGTAGACGAGATAAATCACTCTACATTGATTCCCCAGCAAGAGGACTAAGTTTGATGTCAAAGAAGTTCTTTGTTCCCTTCATGCTATCAGGAGATAAACTTTATTTTGCGTCTGTGTCCACTCTGCTGTTCACTTCTCCTTTCTCTCTCTTGATGCTCAAAGCCAAACGCTGGCGGCTATGGTTACCTCCTAGATAATCATAGCCAACCGCTGGTTGCTACGTTACCTGTCTCTCAGCAGCAGCGGCGGCGGCGGCGGCGGCGGCCATGTCTCTGAGCGATCCCGTCCGAGATACAACACACTTCCTCTCCGATGACAGCGAGGGGGAGGAGCCGGGGGCGCGGCCTAGCCAGGAGGAGGAGGAGCCGGTGAGCGGCGTCTCAGTGACCAGGGCGCGGCTGACTGTGGCTATCCTCTGCTACATCAACCTGCTGAACTACATGGACCGCTTCACCGTAGCGGGTAGGCTAGCTAGCGCCATGCCGGGGACCCCGCTGCCCTGACACGGGTTGCTGGTTCCCATCCTCAGGCTCAGAACGACGAGCTGCGGGTTAATGAAGAGCGGTCTGATCTTTAGCGATGTGCTCAAACTCCAGGCTCAACATTGCAACATGGGCTTGATAATAAAAAAGTCAATCTTATATCTTATAAAGTATGAACTAATCATTATTTTCAAGGATAATAATTACACTTGACTTGCTGTCGCCATGTCATACTCCGACTACTGAGGCTCCACAGGGACATGGATTAACCACAAACTAGAACCACATATTTCTCTTTGTTTCATTCTTCCTACCATGTTGGAATGTGCCTCATCCAAAACATTTCACAGCGATGCCACACATTTGATAATAAGTGACTCGAACCTGGAATTTGAATAACCAACCGGCTGGTGGGAACCTAAAACACTAGTGATGTAGCAAAGGGGGTCAAAGACGAGACCGATCTTGTCTAGACTGCTAATGCTAACGAAGGGCTAGCCATCATTCCTGCTGTGTTTCCCCCCCCCCCCCCCTGACCCCCAGGTGTGCTTCCCGAGATCGAGAAGTACTTTGGCATCAACGATGGGAAGTCCGGCCTCCTCCAAACGGGTGAGGAGACATTGCACCTCGGAGCTGAACTCACAGCTCTGCGGGCAGCGCGGACCGTCGCTAACGTTGTTAACGTCATGATAAGGTGTACGCCGGCGGCCATGTTCTGGCGTTTGGGGTTAGGGGGACTAAATCAAGAGTGTGTGTGTGTGTGTGTGTGTGTGTGTGTGTGTGTGTGTGTGTGTGTGTGTGTGTGTGTGTGTGTGTGTGTGTGTGTGTGTGTGTGTGTGTGTGTGTGTGTGTGTGTGTGTGTGTGTGTGTGTGTGTGTGTGTGTGTGTGTGTGTGTGTGTGTGTGTGTGTGTCTCCACTCTTTAATGTGGTACAATGCTACAACAGCGTGCATGGTCAACATAATCAACACAACTTCGAATTAAATGTCATGTCACATTGAAAAAACTGAATACAATCAGGAAGTGTTTATTTCTAGATCACGTGTACTGTTTTGTAGTGAAGACAATTTGCATATTTTGGTATTTCTGGGTCGGTGATCTAACCCGTCTGATGTATTCTCCATGTAGTGTTTGTTTGCAGTTACATGCTCCTGGCACCGTGCTTTGGTTACCTGGGCGACCGCTACAACAGGAAGTGGATCATGTGCGTGGGCATCACATTCTGGTCCCTGGTGACGCTGGCCAGCTCCTACACGCCAGCACATGTCAGTCAAACGTTTTGTTTGCTCTGCTTTGAAGACCTATCTCTCTGTTGTTGTTTTTTTGTTTGTTTTGTGTTGCCTTCTCTTTTTAATATGTCTCCAAACCCCTAGCTATATATTAAAGGGCCCCTATTTTACCACCCAGTGTTCTTGTTGGACCATTACAAGCCATTTCAAAAGTGTGACATCTTGTGACATCCCAAGTGGTGGTGGGTGATGTATCTGATTGATCTGGGTGAACTTTCACTTGTGATGTGACTAGGAAGTAGGGACCCACACTTTCTATCATTCTACTTCCCTGTACTGTCAACTGTTAACTAAATATTCACCCAAACAAACACTACACTAAAAGTCAAGAGTACTGTGTCCTACTGGAAGTTTCCTCCCGTTTGACTTTTGGTTGGTCCAATCAGTGTGCATATTAGGATGACATATCCTTCTGTCACCGGTCACATGACAGGAAGTGCTAACGGGGCAGTTGTGTTTCAGTATTTCTGGGCTCTGCTGCTGACCAGGGGCCTGGTGGGTGTGGGGGAGGCCAGCTACTCCACCATCGCCCCCACCATCATCGCTGATCTCTACGTAGGACCTACGAGGACCATCATGCTCTCCGTCTTCTACTTCGCCATCCCAGTCGGCAGGTGAGAAGCCCCCTCTGAACCCCAGCTAGACGTAGTGGTTAGCGCTCAGGGCTTAGCATTTAGCTGTTAGCTTACGGCCAACAATCAAATTGGAGTGGTTCCACAAAAAAAAAAAAAGCAGAGTAGCTCTGGGAATCAGAACGACTATAGGATTACACCTGGTAGGGTTACATTTTCCAACTGCCAGGTCTTTAGTTTTAGTTTTGCAAATGTTTCACCGCGTGAGTTGTAAGACCAGTCCTTAGCTATAAGGTCTTCAGGTTGTAACCATTAGTTAATTGGTGTGTGTGTGTGTGTGTGTGTGTGTGTGTGTGTGTGTGTGTGTGTGTGTGTGTGTGTGTGTGTGTGTGTGTGTGTGTGTGTGTGTGTGTGTGTGTGTGTGTGTGTGTGTGTGTGTGTGTGTGTGTGTGTGTGTGTGTGTGTGTGTAGTGGTCTTGGCTACATCGTGGGCTCCTCTGTGGACAACTTGGCCCAGGACTGGCATTGGGCCCTGAGGGTAGGTCCTGCTGGAGTTACACCAAACTCACTGAAACCTACTGATCAACCCTGTCAGTATACCATCACTAACACATAAAGTAAATATAGCTATTAATGTTACTATATACTATTATCTTCAGTGGCATCTCTATGTGACCCAGGGACATGCCGTATCAGCTGGTGGTCACCTGGGGTAGATCAATGAGATATTGGCTGAGCAGATCTTGATTGTTGCTACGTTTTAATCTCAACATCTTTCACCCCAATCCTTCATCTTTCATCCGGGGTCACTGTAGTGAAGGGACATATTAAACTCCTGTCAGGATTGGTGTTTCTGAGTGAAGGGTCAGGGGTCCGCGCTGACAGAGCATGTGCTCCCCAGGTGACCCCAGGGCTTGGTCTCCTGGCAGTGCTGATGCTGCTGTTCGTGGTCCAGGAGCCCAAGAGGGGAGCGGTGGAGGCCCGGTCCGAACACCAGCTCCACAGAACCAGTTGGATGGCTGACATGAGGGCCCTCAGCAGAAAGTAGGTCACTACCACTAAAACCATTCAGAACCAGTCCTACCCAGATGCAACCGGATAGAGCCGGATAGAACAGTCAGAACTGGGTAGAATTAGTACAATATTCATTTCAATGGGATGGGGGCGTTTGTTTTTGGTGCTGGTGGATCCACATCGTTGATTGGTGAGTGCGTTGGTGTGTTTTCTTTTGCAGCCGGAGTTTCATGCTGTCCACGTTTGGCTTCACGGCCGTGGCGTTTGTGACGGGCTCGCTGGCGCTCTGGGCGCCCACCTTCCTCTACCGAGCCGCCATCTTCACGGGCGAGAAGTCCCCGTGTTTGGCCGACAAGTGCGACAACTCCGACAGGTGAGGAGCAAGCAAGGACCAATTTCAGACAAATTCAATAAACTTCTACTCTTAGGCTTATTTAGGCTACATGTGATTCAATTTAGAAAACAATTATCTGTAACTTTGCTTTGGAACGCAGATGAAGGTGATGTGAGAAGCACTGATATGAATTTGACTTTTTTGTCATCCTCTCGGGGACCACTTGGGGGCGCTGTGGTCCGCCGACCACACTTTGAGTATCACTGTTCTAAAGGCTGGCTGGGCTCAGCGCCCCGCGGGGAACACTGTCTAGGACTGTTGGCTCCGTCGTTGGGATCATATAACACCCAAACCTTAACCTCTAACCCCATCCCTAGAACCAAAAAGCCCCCAAACCCAACCCCAAACTGTACCCTAAAACCAAACCCTGAAGCCAAACCCATAATCTTTCCCTAAAACCTAAAACCACCCTCCTGGCCACACCTCTGACTCCTGGTCTCCTCCTCTCCTCCTGCAGCCTGTATTTCGGCATCGTCACGTGTGTGACGGGTGTTCTGGGCGTGGGCAGCGGGGTCCTGGTCAGCCGGAGCCTGCGGAAGCGGACCCCCCGAGCCGACCCCCTGGTGTGTGCGGCTGGGCTGCTCCTCTCGGCACCCTTCCTCTACCTCGCCATCGTCTTCGCTCAGGCCAGCACCGTCGCCACCTACGTGAGTGTCCTCTCTGCTTCCTGTTTCCTCCCCGCTTCTTGTTTCCTCTCTCATTCCTATAATGTGGCGGCTTGCGTCTGCGGGGCCTCGGCTCATTCACCACTGTGTCGTCCCAGTCGGCCATGGATAGTGGCCCAACAGACACTTATTTTCATGAAAATCTTTGATAGCGCTACTCTTAACCTAAAATTCCATACAAATGTCAGTAGTAATGTGTATAAGTCATTATGATGTACAAAAACATGGATGAAAACATTTGATGAATTTGCCAACCGGAGTTGTCAGGCCGCCATGTTCATCTTCATCATCACCACCATCATGTCTCCACAGGTGTTCATCTTCCTGGGCGAGACGTTCCTGTCCATGAACTGGGCCATAGTGGCGGACATACTTCTGGTGAGTCCGGTTTCTGATTGTGTCTAGCCACTTCCAACTAGCGCAGGTCGGTTCCAGCTGATTGTTACTCTATCTGACTGGTTTTGGTTAGTTGTAAGTAGCTGGTTTTTCATCTGGTTATATCTGATTCTGACTGGTTGCATCTGGTTCTGACTGGTTCTTCCTGCAGTATGTGGTGATTCCGACAAGACGTTCCACAGCCGAGGCGTTCCAGATCGTTCTGTCCCACTGCCTGGGAGATGCAGGAAGTCCTTACCTCATAGGGGTGGTGTGTACAAATGCACGCACACACACGCACACACACACACACTCTGCGACTGGCTGGTGCTATGGGTTTCCCTCATGCTCATTGTGTGTGTGTGTGTGTGTGTGTGTGTGTGTGTGTGTGTGCGTGTCTGTGCAGGTATCTGACTCCCTGAAGAAGAGAGAGTCATACCTGTGGCAGTTTCGCTCCCTGCAGGTGTCACTGATGCTCTGCTCCTTCGTGTCCGTGGTGGGCGGGGGCTTCTTCCTGGCCACCGCCCTCTTCATTGAGGAAGACCGCAACCAGGCGGAGAACTACTCCCCCTCAGGTGAGGAGGGGCACGGCAACAGCCGCATAGATTTACTAACCAACAGCTGCTTTCAGTTTGAAAATGCGCCACCTTTGCACCCGGGTTGAAGGCTGCCATCTGCTGTCTTGTTTACGTGAAATGGAGGTGTAATATTCCTTCTTTGCAAAAAAAAAAAAGCCGCCACTGGGGTAGGCGTAAACACACAAAGTTGGGGGTGAACGTACGACATACAGTATGCGTCGGAAAAATATTTAGTCCTGTGACACCAGTGTCAGTTTCAAAACAACAATGGCGGGAGAACAAGAAGCACTGTTGTCTGATGCACTGCGCATTTTTGGATCTCTTCAGTCGCGAATGCAGTTGCTACGGTTTTTAGGTTATCAATTGCTGTGAACGATATATGTGTGACTGCTGTGATCAGCTGTTTTGTGGTCTTAAAACTCCCGGCTGTGGGTCACACAACGGTGCACATCATCGACACCTGCGCCCATCTCACGCAATTGCCGGGACATCGACGGCTTGGATTTACAAAGCAATGGAGGGGGCAAAAACTGAACCCTCCTAGGCGTGACATTGCCAGGCCAAAATTGACCCCCAATTTGCCATCAATTTACCGTCTAAATTCTCGGTCCTAGCCGCAAAAAAGCCCACCAAATTGGTGGGTTGCTGTGCTGTATAAAACGCCTAACTAATAACTAATAACTAATAACTTGCTGTACCCATCCCAGACGAGAAGTGTGTGTCACAGCAGAAGTTACAGGGCATTACAGAAAATATGTCTATCTGCAATGAACACAAATGTCAACATAAGAAGTTAGTGTGAACATTCAGCATGTATGCTAGAATATTGTTGCTTATTCATTGAGAATCCTGTAACTGTTGAAGATACTAATTGGTGAAATATTGACTTAGTGAGAGTGTATAATGTTAGGCTGAAACGTCATTCAAATATTCAGAAGTCAAGACTATAGATTAGCTCATCATGACCTTATGAAACTTGAAAGATTGAAATGCAGGAAATTCCGAAGCTGTGTTGGACGGGTGTATGTGTGTTAGATTACTTTGTCAGATTAGTTTCTCTGGTAGAGAAATTCTTTTTTAACTCTTTTTATTTCTTTTGCCTAGCAACAGATGACGAGCCGATCGTGGTTCCGAGAAGCGGCCGGTCGACCAAGGTGCCTGTATCAAGCGTTCTGATTTGACGAGAGAGCGCGGACGCAGTGACGTGATTGGCCAGGGCATTCAGCACGGCAGACTTTGGACTTCTGCACAGATTTGCACAGATGTGTTTTTAAGACTGTGGTGCTCGGTGAGGGCAGGGTTTTATAGAGGGGTTGGCTCATCGCTCCGGACTTTGTGATTGGATATTTTTTTTCCCTCCCTACTGTACTAAAGGGATCTTAACCAAGTTATCCCCTTGTTGGTCAGCCCGGGAAGCAAAGGCCAGCCTTCATCTTTCACCTTTCTTTCAAATGTTTGATTTTTATTTTGAAACAGTCTGCTGAGATGATCCTGTATTGGTCAGAAACACGTGCCAATCATTATCTGGCCAATCACGGGACCGTGAATGTTAACGTATATTTCCATGTCCTCGGTATAACCTCTTCTGAGACGCATCCTTGCAGCAAATCTTTTGTTTTAAACCTAATTCCTTCAACGTCAAAAAGTGTAATGAACCTCTTTTGTGTGTATATTTTCTAAGAGTAAAGCTACCAATTCTTAGTCGCTTATAAACCCGATCCACGGGCTCCGTCCTGGACTCCGCCACAGGAAACCACAGGACCTGGGACTCCAGGTTTTGCAGGAGACTCTTTGTCCGGTTAAAAAGTGGTTGTCCAGGCGTTGACTGGCCCCGGCTGCCGCCCCAGACGTGGGGCTCTGACTGCCCCGGGTGCAGACGGTGTGTCCGTGGGAACTGTCCTGAGTGCTGGTTTGGCTTCAGTCGGGCGCAGGACTGTTCAGCACCCAGCCTCAAGCACACATTGTCCTTGATGCATCCGGACCCTTCTGGTGGGCGCCGTGGGCATCAATAATGCGGTTAGCATTCGCACATATATTTGGCCATGCATTCTATATTTTATCGTTGAATAGGATTTATAGAGGTTTTATGTTTCAATTTGTTGAGTTAGAAAAATGAATTTATTTTATTAACATTAATTCATTTTAGCCAATTACTGTTTAATTGTGTGAAATAAACGCTGAGAAAAAGAAAAAAAACACTTCCAAGACTATTTTTCATACTTTGGGGGTCAAATGCGTGCGCACACACAAGCACATGCATGAACACCAGCATGCACACACACACACACAAATGCACACACCCTCGCAGTTTCCTCTGTGGTTTCCTGCCCTAGTAAACGAAGCTGACTAGGTGTGTGGGCGTGTGTTGTTCTTATGTGAATGTGGCGCAAGTAATGTGACTTACAACGCACAAAATCTTTGATTCTGTTGCAGCGAGGTGCTGGTGTCTCACCGACATGAAACATGCAGAGACCGCAGCAAGGGGTGGGGGGGGGGGGGGGGGGCACAGGTGCACATGTGCAGACTATAGTGCCGGGTTGGAAAAACTCTACTGGGGCGCTTTGGGCCTTGTTAATCAATACTGACTGCATCCTTGCTGGCTGTGTTATCTACTTAAAGCTGCGCTGGAGTACCCAGTACTCAACCACCACGACCACTGGCCCAATGCACTGCTTTCTGTTTGGTGTCCAGTCGGTCCACGCACTGGATTTGGTCTTAAAGGTGCAGCGTGTAGGATTTAGTGCCATCTAGCGGCGAAGTGGCAAATTGCCGCTCCATCCCTCCATTTCCGGCGACGTAGCTACGACGGCTTGTTTCTGGCCTGCAGAGCGCCAGCGGGTACTTGCAATAGGATGCCATCCTTTACAACAGCATTGACTGTCCGCGTGCCGAGCCATGAGGTTCCTTGATGTGTTAAGGAAGATGGGGATTATTATTGTTAATTAAATAATCGCTAATAATCGCTGTGGAAACATGGCGGTGCAACATGGCGCACCAGCTCCCTATGTAGACATAAAAGGCTCTTTCTTAATGAACAGAAACACAGCAAATCTTATTTTCATGGGATTATACACAAAGATGAATCATTTATGAACGATTGAAAGAATATCATATTCCATTTCTACCAAGTTGGCTGCGCTAGACACCACTAAATGCTACACACTGCAGCTTCGTGTT
>JAXIVH010000021.1:5337991-5440491 GCA_036785325.1 Urophycis tenuis
ACGTCAACCAGCCGGTAGGACTACACCCCAATGACCACAACTTAGCGTCGTTCTTCTACCGACCACAACCCAACCGTGTCCCGCCCTGCTCTCGTTTCAGGTGATCGACATCCAACTTGAAATCTGATTGGACGAAAAAGTATCGGCACAGAAGGTGGTTCATATTTTCTATTTGAAAACCAGTCTTCCGCTGGTTGTGGCAGAGGCAGATAGGACATTATGGATCATAAATCCCCTTACACACGCACACTATGTAAAGCACTTTGAATAGTGCTATATAAATACAATTAGTTATTATTTGTTCACCTTGTAGACGGCATTTACCCGTACACGTCTTAAAGGAGAACCAAAATCCAGACACCGCATCCAGGTTGATTTGCATCCGAGGAATCCCTCTGCCATTGCATGTGTCGCCTCTGATTGGCTGATGGGGTTAACTGATGGGGTTGCCTGGTCATGGGGTTACCTGATGACGGACAGGTGTGCAACACATCTGTCCTTCCTTATTGAAGCTGAATTGAGCCCCAGGAGGAACACTCCCTGGAAGTAGTGTCTCGGGTTTTGGGTTGTCCTTTATAGAGCAACAGGTACATTTTTTTAAATTAACTCACATTGTGTGCTCTAAGAGAGAGGACATCAAGGATTATTGTTTTTGTTGTGTTGTAGTAGTGAAATAATGTAGTTATGTGGGTTGGGTGTGATTATATATCATAAGGGGAACACCTACGTAGGCACCCTGACACAAAGCAGGGTTGTCAATCAGCTGCCAAGGTGTGAAATGTAGCGAAAGGCGCATGAATGAAAGCTCACTGATTGGCTGTTGGGACGTGACTGCTTGGATGCTAATGCTTTACTATGGACCTGCTGACTCTCCTGAGAATGTTCAGAGTTGAACCTGTCGTATTTATATGTTGTTGCGAGCGCTAGATCACTAGAGGGCTCACTAGAGCAAAAGAACAAAATAACTTTTGTCCTGCCAATTAAACTCCTCAAACCATCCTGTCCAGCTTGTGTTCACTTAGAATAAAACACTTGGGGAAACAATGGGTTGAGATTGAAAAGTGTATTTTTTTATTTGTCATTATTTATGAAGAGGTTTCTGCTCTTCGTCCTCGTCTTCCTCTTCCTCTCTCTAGCTCCTCTTCAACCCCAGAGGAAGACACTTTCTACTCTCTTTAGTAAAAGAACGACTAAAATGAATTAAAATGAGTTTGTTTTGTCAGGAGTTGGAGAGGCGGGAATGTGGAGAGTGGGTGGGGGGGGTGGGTGGAGAGTGGGTGGGGGGGTGGGCGGAGAGTGGGTGGGGGCGTGGGAGGTTGGTGGGGCCGGTAGTGTTGACACTCCTTCTGGGGTCAGAGGTTACGGGGGAGGGGGGCTCAATTTCCAGCCGGGTGGAAGGACAGCTGCTGGGAGGGGTGACCCTGCACCTGAACAGCTGGGGGGGGAGAGAGAGAGAGAGAGAGAGAGAGAGAGAGAGAGAGACATTAGATATCAAAGAGAGGGGGAGCTTCAGAAACCGTCACAATCTACCCCCTAGTGACATCACAAGTGGAAGTGGCCACCCAGATGTATGACGGCTATATCGTCCCAACCAGCCGACCCGACTGGCGGGCTGATCTACCCATCATGCACCTGGGTGATGCATGACGTCACCCAATGGTTGGATTCCCCCCCCCCTCACCTTGGTGGGGTCCCATGTAGAAGTGTTGGTGCGCCGCCTGCTGGTGGGGGGTGCTGGGGTGCTGGGGGGCGGGGCTAGCGGCGTGCTGGGGCGGCCCGTAGTGCAGCATGACGGGTGGCGGCCCGTGGCCCCCCGGGGGGTGGTGGTGATGTCCGCTCATCCCCCCCGCCACGTGGGCCTGGGGGGGTCAAACACACAGACACCAGGGTCAAACTCAACACCCGACACGGCCATGGAAGGTCACATGTAAACCACGGCAAAAAAAACGTAAACAAATGACCGGGGGGGGGGTGGGGGGTACCTGAGCCAGCTGGCTGATCTGGGTGAAGGAGTGGGGGAGGTTCTGGTGCGGCGGGAGGCTGTAACCCTGCATGGAGAAGGAGGCCTGGGGGGAGCTGTGCCCCGGGGCCCCAGACAGCTGCCCCGTGTGGTAGAGAGCGTGGGGCTGCGGGGCCCCCGGGCCCGACTGGAGGGGCAGGACCATCAGGGTCAGTCGGACGGTACACACAGAGCATGCTTTATGTACTGTGCTGTTCTGCTACACCACCCGCTACTACTACACCACCCAGTACCACCCTCCACCTCTACACCACCGGCAACATGAGTGGTGCTCTACATGGTACGACCCAGTACTATATGATTCTCTACTTGGTATGACCCAGTACTATATATATATATAGTACTAGTATATATATATATATATGATTCTCTACTCAGGTAGACCTTTAACTTTGTACGTTCCCTACTTTCCTCCACCCTCTACTTCTATACTGCTGGTGTACTGTACAGCCCTCTACTTTGTAAGACCCTTCAAGTCCGGGGCAGTGGAGCACCTACCTGGGAGTGGGCAGGGCTTGGAGCAGCATGCTGAGGCGGGGGCTGACTTCCTGTGGGGGTGCTGGAGGGCTGGGGGTGATGCAGAGGTCCAGAGAAAGACTGGGGTGCTGAGGGACGGATTCAGCTCTGTTACCACTTGGTCGTTCAGAGGCTTTTATATTCTGATACAGGTCAGTTAGGACAATTAGGAGAACGGTTTCAGCTCCAATTCCGGTTCACAGGAGCGTCGACCGAGAGGGACCCCTCCCACTGCTTACCATACATGGGCTGTTGAGGCCCCTGGGAGGCCTCAGCCTGGCCCGGGTACTGGGGGCCGGCGGGGCCCATGGCCTGCGGTGGGGCCCCGGAGGTCAGCATCCTGGCGCCCCCTGGAAGAACTGAGTACACGGGCTGGAGGAGAGAGAGAGAGAGTGAGTGAGTGATCCTGAAGCGTCGGTTATGGTTCCGCGTAGTGATCACTTGCTCGGACGCAGTCATGAGACCGTGATGGTTCCGCTTGGGGTTTACGTGTCGAAATGCAAATCAATGCCACACCGGTAGAGGGACCAGAATGACCATTCTGGTCATTACATACGGATTACTAGCAAGTAAAAAAAAGTTTACAGACATGAAGGCAAAAGTTATATATATATATTGTTGCCAATCAGTCAAAGCATTTATCACACCGTGGCGGTGTTTATGAGTGGAAACCGGAAAAGAGTGTATGTAGTTAGCGGACCAATCACAGCCAATGCCGCTGCGTTGGTGTTGCGTCGCCTCGACGCACATCTAGGGTTTTTGGGAGGTGCACGTCAGGCCCTTGCGGTGGGCGCAAGGGGGGTCCGCAAGGACGTAATGGGTCTGTAAGCCCCCTAGCGTTGCCTCAACATGAAAGCATAACTTAAGCATAAGTGTCCAGGGTAGTGTGTGTGTGTGTGTGTGTGAGACCCCACCTGTCCAGGGTAGTGTGAGTGAGAGTGTGTGTGTGTGTGTGTGTGTGTGTGTGTGTGTGTGTGTGTGAGAGACCCTACCTGTCCAGGGTAGTGTGGGGGCAGGGCGTACTGCAGGTAGGACTGGGTGTAGGGGGAAGCCACCAGGGAGGGGCCGGCGTGGAGCACCGGGGACCCCATGGAGCCGTGCTGGTCTGGACGGGAGCCCAGCATGGGACCTTAACACACACACACACACACACACACACACACACACACACACACACACACACACACACACACACACACACACACACACACACACACACACATTAACAACACAAAAATACAAGATGGAAGGTGTGTGTGTGTGTGTGTGTGTGTGTGTGTACCTTTAGCCCTGGGGTATTTGTTCTGGTTGACGGTGGACATGGTGTACTGATACATCTGAGGAGCCTGAACACAACATTTACATTATTAGAACCAACAACTTGATTATTATTATTATGATGCAATTAAACAAAATAACTGCTAAATATTCTGATGTCATTAACTAAACCACTGGTGTTAATCAGACCCGAGTGTGTGTGTGTGTGTATGTGTATGTGTGTGTGTGTGTGTGTGTGTGTGTGTGTGTGTGTGTGTGTGTGTGTGTGTGTGTGTGTGTGTGTGTGTTACCTGTACTGCGGGCCCCTGCAGGGGGATGGGGGACAGGTAGGACAGGTAGTGTCCCACCTGTCCAGGACCCCCGCTGTAGACGGAGTGCTGGCCGGGGGGCGGCAGCACCACGGAGGGGGAGGGGGCGCTGGGGCGGGGGGGGGTCGGCGTGGGCGACGGCTTCTGCTGGGAAACAAAAACAACAAGACGCTTTAACACGCGTGTGTGTGTGTGTGTGTGTGTGTGTGTGTGTGTGTAATACCAGGGATACAGTAGGGTATATTAGTGTGTGTGTGTGTGTGTAATACCAGGGGTACAGCAGGGTGTATTAGCGTGTGTGTGTGTGTGTGTGTGTGTGTGTGTGTGTGTGTGTGTGTGTGTGTGTGTGTGTGTAATACCAGGGGTACAGCAGCAGGGTTGATCTTAACTGGCTGGAACTCCTTAGCGTTGGGGTTCAGCGTGGAGCTCTTCACCTGCCTGCACCTCATGAAGCACAGATAAAGACATTAAATGATACCATGACGGACCCTCTAAACCATAGAACCTCTGGACCATGGATCCTCTCAACCATGGACCAGAGCATCATTGCCAAGAACAGCATCAGCAACTATGGCTGCTGGCTGTTCAGAGACAGGGAACTCACACTGCAGGTACGCCAGCCTCTCTGCTCTCCAGCAGGGCCTCCTCTCCGGGGGTGCCGATGGTGGTCTGGGGGGCCCCAGGTGGGACCCCCAGGGTCCCGGCAGCCGAGCCGGGGCCAGAGGCAGGGGAAGTGGGGGTGGAAATCCCGGGAGACTGCTGCAGGACCTGGGGGGAGGAGGAGGGCGGGTGGGCCAGGGTGCTGGGGGCGGAGTCTGGGGCCTGGACAGGTGCTGAGGCGGAGGCGGGGCCGGCGGAGGGGGAGGAGCTTGACTGTAGCTATGACAACGAGAGGCAGAAGAGAGGAAGGGGTCAGGTTTCTCATGCAAGGATGTACGTCATATACATGTAGATGAACCACATGAACTCACTTGTGTTTCATGGATGCTCTAACTAGTGAGGACAGAGGATGTGTTAAAAAGAGCAGGGAGTTTGAAAGCTGCCTTGCTCATCTTACCCGGAACTCCTTGCCAAACTTCCTCAGCTCCTCCAACTGGGACCTCTGCTGGACTGTTGGGGGGGGTGGCGAGAGCAATGCAGAGGGGGGTTAGCTAAATATTAGGTTAAATATACCTAGAGATTATTGCTAGATGGGATAAAGAGCTATAGATTAAGAGAGATAGAGAGACAGAGAGCGATAGGGAGAGGGACAGAGACAGTCAGATCGAGGTAGAGACGTAGAGAGACACATTGAGAGGTCAAGATTTAGAGAGAAAGAAAGATAGAGAGATGCTAAGAGGTAGAGAGAGATAGAACGAGGTGAAGAGGCAGAGAGAGAGAGACCTTTGTTAGTCTTGGGGTCCTGAGGGCTCCCGTCTGGTCTGTCCTTGATTGCCGAGTTCAGGATCTCGTTCACTACAGGAAGAGCAAAGCGACGGTCACATGAACAGCCGGCTCCACTGTGTGACTCTAGAATGGTGAAGCCTCCATGTTTAATGCAGAACTTGTATTAAAGGTTGTCAACTCCTATCTGCTGGCCAGCTCTCACCATCTACAGGAAACAGAGGGGTGGGGCCAGAGGGTTTGGCCGTTGGCATGGTGACGGATGGGTGGGAGGAGTCAGCTGCAGGAAACTCCTGCGGCAGGGTATCGGGCTTCGGTGAGCGAGAGACTAAAGGAAACAGAGAGAGAGAGAGCGTGAGGAAAAGCTATCTGGTGCAAGTTACAAGCTGTACTCTACTGTGTTTTATGATATCGTACTGCCATGGCGGTCAGACTGCCTTGCCCAGAGGCACAGGGTACCGCCGACCCAGGCTCCGCTGACTTACCTGGAGGCTGGGTGTTGCGCAGGTGTCTGTTAGTCGCCTGTCTCTGGGCTTTAGGAGACGTCCGGGATACGACTAGGTTTGAGATGGACAAGACGCCAAAACACAAACACAAACTATCAGACCAATGGAAGGTTCATGGCGGAAAACAGGAAAATCATCAACGCTTGTTGTTGTCACGACAACAAGCACGGCCCTACCTCCGTTGAGTGAGGAGCGGGGGGCGTCGCCGGTGAACGGCGGAGGCGCGTGATTGGAGCAGGGGGGGCTGCCGGCCGCGGGGGGGGCTGGCCTGTGATTGGTGGGGAGAGTATGCGGTCCGGACCGACAGGGGGCTGCTCCTATCGGTGGACGGCTTCGGGGAGGAGGAGTTGGGGGCGGGGTGTCTGGAGGAGGCGGGGCCTCCGGGGCGGGCTGAGGCTCCACCCCTCAAGCTGCTGGGAGACACGCCCATCTCTCTGGCTCGCTGGGGCAGTGGGATGTAGCGGCCTTCCCTGGAGGGAGGAGGAGAGGAGGAAAGGAGAAATGAGGAGAAGAGGTAGCGGCAGGGAATAGAAGAGAGGGGGGGAGTAGGAGAGGAAGAGAAGACAGGAGATGAAGCAGGGAGGCAGGAGAGAGGGGAGGAGAGGAGAAGAGAGGACGGGAGTCCAGTGACGAGAAGAAGAGGCATCTTGTGAGCCTGACAGACAAGCAGCAGCAGTGATGGACGACATTTCTGTGATTGTATTTTCACACTGGACACAGTATGCCATGGTGTACTACGGTTCATTACTAACACTAAGTCACGCACTCATCACTGTCGTCTTTATGACACAACTGGTCTTAGCTCCTTAGGTCTGCGTAGATGGCTTCACTGGCACATTTTTATTTATAAAGCTATTAACGATAATCTACCTAGCTATCTCGCGAGTCTATTGACCTGGAATCACTGCATATACAATCTCCGCTCCGTTAACACACTGAATATTCCACGTATTACAACCGAATTTGGTAAGACTGCTTTGAGTTATGCTGCTCCTTGGTGTTGGAATCTGCTCCAAAAAGTTTTGAAGCTTTCTGTTTTTATCCCACTTGGACATTTTTAACAATTACTCAAACAATCCAAATCTGACCAATGCACATGTTTTCAATGACCCCCCCCCCCCCCCCCCTCATTTTTGAATTGTTTTTACATGTACTATATGTAAATCTGTTTTGTTTTGTTGTGTTGGATTGTGTCGCTTTTTTTTCTTTTCCGTTGGTCTGTTTTGTCACCACGTCTCTCTTCCATGTTATTCTGTCCTTATCAGTCTGTCTGGTCATCAATGCTTCTGTGTAATTTGTATATATACTAGACTTGTTTTTCTGTTGGCCTGTTATTTTTGTCCTTATCAGTCTGTTTTGTCATCAATGTTCCTGTGTAACTTGTCTATTTGTTGCCCCAGGGCTCCCTTGTAAAATAAATTTTAATAACTCAATGGGACTTTGCCTGGTTAAATAAAGGATAAATAAAATAATTAAAAAACTAATAAGAACCGCACGCACACTGCATTTTGTTGTCCCTGTACTTGTATTCTGCACAATGACAATAAAGTTGAATTGAATCTAAAACACACACACACACACACACACACACACGCACACGCACACGCACTCGCACACGCACACGCACACGCACGCACGCACGCACACACACACGCACACACTCACGAACGCACGCACGCACACACACGCAAACACGGGGCGCTGCCGCGGCGACGGCTACCTGGTGACGGAGGAGAACCCCGGGCTGGCGCGGCCCTCTCTCTCCCGCGTCACGGCGCTGTACTTGTCCTCCTCGCTCTTCCCGTCGTCGTTCTCCAGGGACACGCGGCGGCGGAACTGAGCGCCGCCCTCGATCTCGTGGGCCAGCCGGGCCGCGCGCGCCTCCCGCTGCCGGAACGACTCGGAGGAGCCGCGCTCCAGGGGCACGCTGGGAACACAGCATGGGGGTGATGCAGCCTGCAGGTCTCTCCATCCAGCTCCCCATCCATCTCCATCCATCTATACATTCATCTCCCCTTCCATCCATCCATCTATCCATCTATCTATCTCCATCCATCTATCCATCCATCCATCTACCCATTCATCAATCTATCTATCCATCTATCCATCCATCTCCCCATCCATCCATCCATCAATCCATCTATCTCCATTCATCCATCCATCTATCCATCCATCAATCTATCTATCTCAATCCATCTATCTATCTCCCCATCCATCCATCCATCTACCCATTCATCAATCTATCTATCCATCTATCTATCTCCCCATCCATCCATCCATCTATCCATCTATCCATCTCTCCAGCTAGCTCCCCATCCATCCATCCATCTATGAAGTATATACTGTATATGTTCATATGACATACATCAAATATCTATGGCTTTATGCATATGTGTGTGTGTGTGTGTGTGTATCTTACGTGTACATGGACAGGTTGGAGTCGTAGGTGGACTTGATTCCGTACGTTTCCTCGTTGAACTTGAACATCTCATTAGCATCCCAGCCGTTAGACTGCACCGCATATGCGCACACGCACACACACACACACACAGACACACACACACACACACACACATAAGGAATGCAAATATATGTAAAGCCTGTGTGTGTGTATGTGTGTTTGAGTGTGCTTACAGTCAGTCTCCAGCTGTGTGTGTGTGTGTATGTGTGTGTGTGTGTGTGTGTTTAGAGAGTCTGTCTCCAAGTGTGTGTGTTTACAGAGTCTGCCCCCAAGTGTGTGTGTGTGTGTGTGTGTGTGTTTACAGAGTCTGTCTCCAGGTGTGTGTGTGTGTGTGTGTGTGTGTGTGTGTGTTTTAGGGGTGGCACGGTTTTTGAAAACTGCTCCGAACCGTGCGGATGGCATGTCACGGTTCGGAATGTGTGTTCGTCGTACGGTCCTACGGTTCAGGCTAGGGCTGGGCGATTAATTGAATTTCGATTTTGATTACGATTTTGGCTTCCCTCGATCATTAAATCAAGATAATCGTAATAAAACGATCATTCTGCCATCCGCCGTGTTTTGTGTGGTAAATGGAGCGAACCCTTCTTTCTCCACCTGCGCACTCCGCTGCGCCCCGCCCCCGCCTGAAAACTTGCAAGATATGTCACGCGACCGTGTCTGCACCTCAAGCGAATACGACCAATACGATCTATTTAACCACTTAAAAGTCCGCACACAGAGTAATACATGACCAAGCAATGAAGGAAAAAATGAAAAGCTCCTCCACTCCTGCCACCGCAACACAGTCCTCAATTAAGGAGACCCTATACAATGCCACCCCATATCCAGCCAGCTCCCGCAGGCATAAAGAAATAACAGATGCAATCGCATACACGATTGCCAAATACATGTGCCCTATCAGCACCGTTAGCGACCCGGCGTTTAATAAACTGATAAACACATTGGACAAGCGGTATGTGTTACCACCACGTCACCATTTCAGTAGAATTGCGCTGCCTGCCCTTTATGACGAATGTCGCGGAAAAGTTTGTGCATTATTACATGATAACTATTCTTTAAGTACTCTAGCCTAATTGTGGATGATTAAGCTATACATGCTGAAATATGTTTCTTGAGTGTTAAAGATTAAAAGAAAAAAAATAACAACAAGAACCGTACCGAACCGAAAACCGTGACCCTAAACCGTGATACGAACCGAACCGTAGATTTTGTGAACCGTGCCACCCCTAGTGTGTTTACAGAGTCTGTCTCCAAGTGTGTGTGTTTACAGAGTATGTCTCCAGGTGTGTGTGTGTGTGTCATGGGGTTTGTGTGTGCATGTGTGTGTTTACAGAGTCTGTCTCCAAGTGTGTGTGTGTGTGTGTGTGTTTACAAAGTCTGTGTGTGTGTGTGTGTGTGTTTACAAAGTCTGTTTCCAGGTGTGTGTGTGTGTGTGTGTGTGTGTGTGTGTGTGTGTGTGTGTGTGTGTGTGTGTGTGTGTGTGTGTTTACAGAGTCTGTCTCCAGGTGTGTGTGTGTGTGTGTGTGTGTTTACAGAGTCTGTCTCCAGGTGTGTGTGTGTGTGTGTGTGTGTGTGTGTTTACAGAGTCTGTCTCCAGGTGTGTGTGTGTGTGTGTGTGTTTACAAAGTCTGTCTCCAGGTGTGTGTGTGTGTGTGTGTTTACAGAGTCTGTCTCCAGGTCCAGTCCCTCTCCGTTGGGGTCTCCTCCGTCCCAGCGCAGCAGAACCTTCTCCCGCTGCTCCCCGTTCACACGGCCGCTGCTGATGGCCGAGTCTGTGAACGCATCTGCACACACACACACACACACAAACCCCATGACACACACATTTAACCTCATAACTCACACAGACATGGTTGTTACTGTGCAACTGAACTAAATTCCATAACCTGGTTAAACGTGTTAAACGTACTGGAAACACCACCTTCATGTGTATTCACACGCACACACACACACACACACACACAGGTTACACCAATTCCCCGGGAAGGACTCATCATATACATGGCCCCTAACGTAACCTTGTCGGGGTTAACAGGGTTACGGGGTCAACCGGGGTCAGGTGAGGGAGGGACAGGCGTCATGCTACGAACACCACATCTCTGGACTCATGATGGCGTGGCGGGGGGGGGGGGGGGGGGAATCGGTGGGAGAGTGGGCGGAGCTACCTCTGATGGCGAAGCTGAGGTCCACGTTGCGGCAGGTCATGGTGACCAGGTCTGACGGGCTGAAGATCATGGTGTCTGTGATGTCCTCGATCCGGGGTCCCCCGCCCCCTTCCCCGCCTCCCCCGCCCTCATCGCCTGGACCCCCCTCGCCCCTCTTGTGGACCGCGTCCACCGCCAGCTCACACTGGGAGGTAGAGACATGGAGACGGACGGGGAGAGAGAGACAGACAAGGAGATAAGAGGGGGGAGGAGAGAGGTGGGGGTTGGGGGTTGGGACATAGAGAAATACAAGAGGGGAGACAGAGGGACATGCACTGAGTTGGATAACTCTCCATCTTCCAGAGGATTCTCAAGACCCACTTGTTCAGAGTTCACCTGAACCCTGCATAACCCTACCCTCAAGCTCTTATTTGTTGTATGCCTTGGCACTTTAATCACTCTTTGTAACTTGGCACTTAGCCAGAGATGTTGTATACCAGCAATGGTTAACCCAGCAATTTAAATGCTTGAAACTTGTTCTGGTGACTTTCTTACTGTATTAGCAGCAATTAAATGTTTCACCTTCTTATGACAAATGTAGTCTTTGTAAATTGGATAAAATGCCCTAAATGTAAATAACTGAAATGTCCCCATAAACTAGCCTAACATTTCAGATGACTCTGTTAGTGTCAGGTCAACAGACAGTGGCTGTGATTAAGGGCCACACAAGTAACGTTGCCTTGACACAGACCGAGAGACGGCCAGACCCACCGGCGAACAGGAGGGTGCAGAGCAGCTTTTTACCTGGGAACTGAGTGTCTTGAAGATCCCTTCGTACACGGCCCCGTTCTTGACTCTCACGTCACACGTGGCGCCCTGGAGAACACAGAACACCGGTTTAGAGGTGGGGAGGTGGAGACAGAGAGAAGGACGAGACAGAAAAGAAGAGGGGAAATGGGGGAGGACACAAAGAGGTGAAGACAGAGAAGGAGGAGCCAGAGAGAAGAAGGAGACCGAGTGGAGGAGGACACAGAGGTGAGGAGACAGAAAGAAAGAGGGGAAACTGAGGAGGACACAAAGAGGAGACAGAGAAGGGGGGGGGGGACCGAGAGGAGGAGGAGGAGACAGAAAGGAAGGAACACTCACCACCACGGAGGTGAGGATGTGAAGCATCCCGGCATTGTTGTACACACCTTCAAACACCTGGGGACCAAACACATGTAGCAGTATAACACCACTGGAGGGCTGTAATCAGCTTGCTGAATACAAAACATATATGCAGCAGTGCAATGTATGCCTCTTTAGGAACCATAGAAATTATAGAAACAAATATTGCATAATTACATAATTACAGTCAAATTATGTGTCAAAGCCTTAACAAAAACTTTTATCATCATTTCCTTCCCAATATTGATGAAGGCTGCCGTGTCTGAATAACAAGTTAGAAATTTGGTATCAGAGTGCCAACCAACAACATCAGAGTGACAACCACTGTTGAGTTCAGAACTGTCTTTAACGCGGTACTTAGTGTTGATGTTTAACACAATTATTAAATACAGTAAAATACACAGCTTTAATTTACAGCTTAAATACAGTACTGATAGTTTGTTCTTCATAAAATACACAATAGGCCTACTTATTGTTGGTGTTTAATAGTTCAACATAACACAGTAGGCCTTCTTACTGTTGGCGTTTAATAGTTCTACATAACACAGTAAGCCTACTTACTTACTGTTGGTGTTAAAGCAATGCATAATAAAAACCATTAGGCCTACTTACTGTTGGTGTTAAAGCAATGCATAATAAGAACCATTAGGCCTACTTACTGGCGATGACTGGGACTGTGACGGAGGCTTCATTGTGTTTCTTGTCCTGAAAGGTCAAAGGTCAACACGGGGTTAGTGACAGCGCTGTCCGGACGCCAGGACAGTCTACTGTTTCGGGGGTTCGACTCACAGACGAAAGGTTCTGGGTTCGAAACCCGGTGTTCCCAGTCTAATTGTAGGCTTCCTACTCTCACCCCTACCAGCACCATCATGACATGTTATCTGAATGATTGTAAGCCGCTTTGGATAGCAGCGTCGGCTGAATGACTACGTAGAAGAAAATTAGTACCCTATAAGTATATAATAGAGGTGTCTCATGTCTTAAACATGAAGAATTTAAAACCCGGCGGCGACCCGATCAATAGCTTTCTAGATTAGCATGTAAGCTAGCGAGTCGCACCATAGCAGGGCTGGACAAGGATTGACATCGGTCATGTTTGGCAATATCTTTAAAAGCTGAAATCGCCGCGGATATTGTACTTCTGATCACGTAAATACGGTTTAGTCGTTTACATGATCAGTACCGTTGTCGTTGTTGTGGCTGTCAGCTAGCTTTAGTTAGCTTCAGTTACATTGTCTTGCCGCAGTTAGCCTAGTTAGCGAAGCTCCTCAAAACCAACAATGACATCTTCCGGTCAATCGCATCATAAGGCACTCATAGTGCTGGTGATGGTTTGGTAGTCAATACATACTTTTTAGTCATGTGCATCCCTGTGTTTCCAGGCTTCATAAACCGTCGAAAACAAAAACAAAACACCGCTCTAGGGTGCGCTCGTTTAGTTCTAACCGGGCAGCAGGTTCACAAGTGACGTGAGTTACCCGGGTGGGGTTAAAAGCAGTTATCTGACCACATCTTTAGTTTCGTAAACATACTCCTCTTTCTTATTGTATTGCAAGTTAAAGAGTTTAGTATTCTGTTCAAACAGCGTAGCTCTGAAAATCTAGACAAATTAAGGAAAACTTAAATTATATTCCAGTTTGTGACCCCCGTGATAAGTGCACAACTCGGCGAGAAATAACAAGCGCACCACGCTTAAGCCACTCCCTCATCTGCGATGAAAGGTGAATGAACAATTCCTCCATCACTCTTTATTTACTTAAATCCAATTGGCTAGCTAGACCTGTCGCTCGTAAACAGCACCATGAAATTTGCCTAAATTTTAATAAATTTTAATGATATAATGTGTGTGTATATATATATATATATATATAAATATATATATATATATATTTACATATATCTTTAAATCGTTTGGTATATATATATATATATATATATATATATATATATATATATATATATATATATACACACACTATATTATATTAATGAAATTGACGTGAACGTATTGACAGATTGTTTTATGGCCTTAAATGTCAGATTGAGGTTCCCAGCCGTGGGGGACAGTTGCCCTGGGAAACGTCAGTGATTAATGATGTTATCTTGTACAAGGAAACTGAGGCTGCAAATTAAGGCTAATATTTTGTTCACGTCTTCGAATGGTGAAAACACAAAAGGACATTTTGCATTCAATATGGTCCGGTGTTCTGCTCTACCAAATTATGACAAAGGTGAGGCAAAAGAAAGACAAAACGCAAAAGACGAATGTGTTTCACTATATTTATATTATATCATTATCATTAAATTCAATGTAGTACCTGAAACTAACCACACGAGGGGGACAACAGCGCCCCACCCTCAACACACGGTCCCAGCGAGGAGAGAAAAGACAGAGAAAGGCACGAACAGTTTTCAAACTGAGAACAAAAACACACAGAGAGCGGGAAGAAACGGAGAGAAAGGTGCATATAGGGAACAAATACAAGACCGAATAACGTAAGAGAGACAAAGAGAAATGTCAACAGGTTATGGTCTGGAAGGATGGGGAGCAAACCAAAACGACAGGAGCAGATTTACAGACGCAAGATGGATAGATACAGAAAGGCACGAGTAGAAAAAGTATTTTCCGTGATTATTATTAATTATTAATATTATTATAGCCATTTTCTTCCGATCAAGTGTTTTTTTTAACTGAACAAGAGGATGCAATGTCATAACACAACTATCTTCTCTCCAGGAAACAAATGTTTTTTTCTTTTCTTTTTTAAAAAAGGCACAAAGAAGTGTGAACTGAAACAGGGTGTAGTTTGAATAGATGTTACATTTACATACAAAATAAAAAGGTTTCATAAAAACAAAAATAAAATTAATACCATTTTCTTTAACAATATTATTATTTGTTTTACCATCATCATCATCATCATCATCATCATCATGGCTAACAGTTTGTCACTGAAAGAAAGCGAATCTCTCCCAAGTTTGACCCGGTGTAGTGAAATTAGGATGACAGAGAGAGATGTAGAGAGATAGAGATAGACAGAGTTGCCACGGTATTCCTTATCCGAGGTAAAGCCCGCTTCCTGGCTCCGTTCTCAGGTTAGCATGCCTGATTAGCCGCTGGATAGCATACAGTTTGGCCTGTTAACTAGCTAGAGTTAGCCGCTAGCTGCTATGGTACCTGCTAACTCGGGTTAACCACTAGCTGCTCAGGTACCTGCTATCCCGGGTAAGCCGCTAGCTTGTGTTAGCAGCTAGGGTACCTGCTAGCTAGTTAGCAGCTAGGGTACCTGCTAGCTCGAGTTAGCAGCTAGGGTACCTGCTAGCTACATGAGGTATCTTAAAGGTTTCCACTATGAGAGGACCAGCAGCTGAACAAGAGGGGTAAGAAGCCCATCAGTCTAAACTAAAGGTTAAATTAGTCCACCATTATGTAGTGTTAGGTCATAGTCTCTCTCTCTCTTTCTCTCTCTCTCCCCCTGTCTGTAGCGTGCTAAAGTCATGGGTTGTTTAATAGGGTTAGTACCTCCTGCTCCTCCTTCAGTCTAAAACAAAACACGCCTCCTCCACACTAGCTCCGCCCACCCTCACAGTTATCCCGCCCCCTTCAGAAGAAGGAGTATTGGTTATCCACGGCCCTGGGAGCTCTGGTTGCCGCTTCCCTCTCCTCCCCTTCGCCTCCGCCTCCGCCTCCTCCTCCACCTCCTCCTCCCTCCAGCTGCAACAGAGCAGCATCCCTCTCCTCCCAGTCCTCTGCTCCCCCATCACTGCTCCCTGCTCCTCCTGCCGGCCCCGGAGCTACTCCTCCTGTTGCTGCACCTCCTCCTGCTGCTGCACTTCCTCCTGCTGCTCCTCCTGCTGCTGATGCTGCTGCTGCGGCTGCTGCTCCTGCACCTCCTGACAGGTCTCCTTCACTCCCTCGCTCCTGCGGGGGAGTTGGGGGCGGGGGGCGGCCAGGTGGCAGTGGGGGAGGGGGGGGCTGGGGGGGGCTACGGGGTCTGCTGGTCAAGTCTACCACACATGCCCAGAGAGAGAGAGAGAAGGGAGGGAGGGAGAGGGAGATCATAAGTAATATGAACAGAGACAGAAAAGGGGAGAAAAGAAAGGGAGAGAGGGAAAGAGGGAAAGAGAGAAAGAAAGAGAAAGAAGGAGCACGACTGAGAGCAGGTGAGCCTGTGTCGGGCAAGAGTCAGCAGTCATGAGTCTTAAGAGTCATGGAATCAGTCCAGACCCCATGCATGCGCATGCGCGCACACACACACACACACACACACGCATTTTCTCAGAGGTCTCCCTCTCTCTTGGCCCGGGGGTCTCTCTCTCACTTACACACAGTCAGAGATGGGGGTCGATGGAGAGTCAGGATGACGAGTGCTGATGACATCACAAACTGTTGGCCGGCTGCCAGCCCTGTCCCGGCCTGCAAAGGATGATGGGACGGATACACAACAACAACAACAGTGAGGTCAGAAGCATGACGGAGGTGGGGGGGGGGGCGCATCACATCGGAACATTTTTCTGCTGGTCCTGATGATGTGAGAGGATGTCAAACAACGACTCAAATCATGTGGTCTCTGCACACACACACACACTGACACACTGAAACAAGTGTTCAATCTCCTGTCAACAGAGCATATGTTCAGCAATCAAGCGTACAGTGACTACAAGAAACCATTTCACGTTGTACCCGTCTGTCTGTTTCGATCTGCATGTCTCTCTCTCCGTGTCTCTCTGTGGCGGTGTGTGTGTATGTGTGTGTGTGTGTGTGTGTGTGCCTACCTGGCTGTCTGACGGCGGTAGCTCCTACAAAGCTGATAAGTGTGACGTCAGAGGCGCCCCCGGACTCCAGGGGGATGGGGTGAACCCGGAAGTGCTCCAGCATGTCAAAGATGGACTGGAACCACAGGTGCTGCACCCGGCACTGGCCGTCCTCGTTCAGGGACAGACGCAGGTGCTAGGGGGTGGGGGGGTGGGGGGGGGGGGGGGGTGGCACGGTGGGTTAGCACACTTGTTACCCGATTAGCACACCGGGTCAAAGGTCAAACCTGACTTGGTTGTAGCTTTGCCCCGAGCTCTAATACTCGCAACCTCACAACACGCAGCACCTTACAAGACACACAACCCTCCACAACCGACCCATTACAAAACCCCACCACTGAACCTTCCCAGGTGACCCTTTATCAATCGGATCGGTCCGTTTAACACAGGCCAAGTCAAAGGTCGAACAGGTACCTTGGCCTTGCCCTGGAAGTTGAAGGTGAGGACGTACTCCCCCCGGCGCGTCTCGCTTTGGCGCACCAGGAAGACCCCGTGGCTGGCCAGCCCCCCCGCCAGCACCAGCTGGGCGGCCTTCAGTCGAGACAAGGTCCCATGGAACCACTGGCACTCACTCAGAGGGTGCTCCACCGTCTCAGAGGAAGTGACCTCGGAGAACAGGAAGGAGCCTGTGAGGGAGTGGAGAAGAGTTGGTGAGTCTACAGTACGGTACAGTGCAGTGCAGGTGTTCACCTGTACACCACAATACAGTACATCATAGTAGAGTACAGTGGAGTGCAAGTGTTTACCTGTAGCGTCGGGGGTCTCTGCGAAGGGCGTGCCAAGACTAGCCCCGCCCCCTCCGAGGAGCCGGCCGTCTGGTTCGTCGAGTGGAGCGCGGGGTGGCAGCTCGGGTGGGAGGGGCTCCATTAAAGGGGAGGAGCCTCCGATCCCTCCATAACACACTGGCGATAGTTTGATTGGTTACTGATCATGTCTGACTGCATGAGAGATTTGACACCTTGCTACAGGAGTTTAATTCACTGTTTTGAGTCATGAGTCATTACAAGCCATTTAAAAATCACAAGTGGGAGTGTCCACCCATGTGTATGATGGATAGATCATACTACTACTTGGGACCTTCCACTGGGTACACTGGTAGATCCAGCCGTCATACATTAGATGTGGGATAGGTCCCAGAAGAGTAAAATCTTACATAGCTTGTGACGTCCTATCACAACGGTCTGTAAAATGGGCGGGCCCCTAAACAGAAACCAATCACAGCCGGTCTGTGCTCCTAGGCAGGCAGAGCAGCGTTGTGATTGGATGCCGGGGGCAGGAAGGTGGACTCACCTTGGGACAGGCGGTCGCCAAACTCGGGCGTGCCGCTGATGTCCAGATGGGCCCCACACCGGCCTTCCCCCTCCTCCTGCTCACTGGCGGAGACCAAACACAACACAACTTTACACACACACTCACACACCTTTACAAACATACTACTCTCCATAGACAACTTCACAAAGACCAAACTTCACAAATACACACCTTCATAAAATGAGTGACCCTTTATCATTAATGAGAAGGAATGAGACAGATCATGATCATGTTTGATGTCCCCGTTGCCAGGCTACCTCAGACAGATGCCGTTCCTGATGTCACTGAGCCACGCCCTCATCTGCACGGCATCCCGCGTCTCGATCACATACTGTACCGCCCCTTCCAGCTGAGAGACACACAGAGACACATACACACGCCGAGGCAGACACACAGAGAAACACAGACACACACAGAGAGTGAGAGACAGTCAGACAGAAGAGCGAAAGATTGGGCGTGAGAGAGAGAGAGAGCAAGTGACAGACAGACAGACAGCAACAGAGAGCAAGAGAGACAGAGAGAACCAAGAGTTAAGGTTGATCAAAATACATTTCAAAAAGGAAACTAGGTGGTGTAACGAACTCTTAGAAGAAGAAGAAGAATTACTGATTTGATCCCGTGAGGGAAATTTGGTCTTCTGCATTTAACCCAATCGTGAATTAGTGGAACACTCAGAACACAGTGATGGTGAAGCACACAGTGAGGTGAAGCACACACTTAAACCCGATGCAGTGAGCTGCCTGCAACAGCGGCGGCGCTCGGGGAGCAGTGAGGGGTTAGGTGCCTTGCTCAAGGGCACTTCAGCCATGCGCACTGGTCGGGGTTCGAACCGGCCACCCTCCGGTTACAAATCCAAAGCCCTAACCAGTAGGCCGGCTGTGCTTCGGAGGAGGAGGGGGATACCTGCAGCAGGAAGGTGTTCTCCTTGTCTGGGACCTCCAGGGCTGTGGTGCTCCTCACGTCCATGATGGAACAGCAGGCCACCGTCACTCTGGGCTTAGAGGCCTGGAGGAAGAGTTTAAATAAAGTTAGAGACCAGGAGAAACATTTAAATAAAGTTAGAGGCCTGGAGGAAGAGTTTAAATAAAGTTAGAGACATGGAGGAACACAGTTTAAATAAAGTTAGAGACCAGGAGAAACAGTTTAAATAAAGTTAGAGGCCTGGAGGAAGAGTTTAAATAAAGTTAGAGACCTGGAGGAACACAGTTTAAATAAAGTTGGAGGCCTGGAGGAAGAGTTTAAATAAAGTTACAGACCTGGAGGAACACAGTTTAAATAAAGTTAGAGACCTGGAGGAACACAGTTTAAATAAAGTTGGAGGCCTGGAGGAAGAGTTTAAATAAAGTTACAGACCAGGAGGACCACCGTTAAAATATAGCCAAGCCAGGTGGAACTTGGTTTAATTCAAGCTACAAACCTGTTGGATCAATTTAACTAAAGTTTGAGACCTGCACGAACATAGTTTAAATAAAGTTAGAGGCCAGGAGGAACACAGTTCAAATAAATATAATTTGGTCCCTATGGAAACATTCCTGACACTGGAATACAGCAGGAAAACAATGATCCTTTAGCTCATTAAATACCTCTTATTTATTATTTAATTATAGTAGATTCTTATAGATTCTAATAGTAGACATTTAGAGAATGCTATCATGATAATATCGTGTGAAAGTCTTCATCTATGAATATAACATATGTTATGATAATCATCTGGGATATTGCTCATCACAATATATTAGTAGCATGACACATCATGACACAGCTAAAAAGGCTCACAGCTGTGAGGTGATCCAATATCCTGCACTTAAAATTAAAAGGTTCTGAGAGATGGACCATTAAATGAGTCTACCAAGGTTATCCCATCCTGATCAATAAATATCGCAAAATAAATAAAAGCCAACAATGGTCCGAAACCAATATATACAATCTCAAATCAATGCGTTATGTCTATCAGAAACAAACAACATGGATACACAACATGTGCTTCAACCACTCCAAATGAAAACCTTTTATTATTGTTGTTGTTGTTGTTGTTATGATGTACTGCTAGAGTATTTTGTATGTACGGTATCTTTAATGCATAAGTAATGTTATGATCATATTGGGTGTTGTATCACAATAGTAATGGTATAGTAGTAGTATTGTTGCTTACTCTAAGGGAGCATTATGAGGCATTAAGGTCCTGTACGAGTGTTCTAAACTAAGGGTTAAGGTTCTGAAGTCAGGGATGGGTTCCGAGGGACACTGACCTTTGGAGGGATGAAGAACTCCAGGTAGTACTCCTCCCCCCGCTCCGCCCCCTCCTTCTCCCTCTCCTTCAGGACCAGCCGACACTTGTGCCAGCGCCCGCCCCTCCAGGGCACGCCTCCTCCGCCGGTCAGAGCCGGCGTGGGCGCGGCCTGACCCGAGGCCCCGTTGCCGTCGGTAACGGCAGTGGAGTGGTGCAGCAGGCCGAAAGAAAAGCCCGGGAAGCCGTGGCTTCCCACCAGGTCGTCGCTGGTGGTGCTGACGCTGACCCCGCCCTCCCTCACCAGCCGGCCCACCCGCCGGGCGGCCCCCAGGGCGTTGGCCCCCAGGGAGGAGGCCCCCGCGCTGCTGGGGGGCAGCGAGGCCGAGCCGGGGAGGCCCACAGAGGGCGGCGGAGAGCGGGACAGCCTCAGCTTCTCCAGCCGGTGGCTCCACTTCTCCTTCTCCCCGCCCTCGCCGTTGCTGCGGCGACGGTCTCGGGCCGCCTCTGAGAGGGAGAGGGAGGTGGCGCTGCTGGAGGAGGAGGGGGGCAGCGAGGAGGAGGAGGAGTGGGGCAGGGACAGTGGCAGGGAGAGGGAAACCGGCATGGAGGAGGTGGGGGTGGGCGGCTGCGTGCCAGAGGTCCGTTTGGTGGAGGAGGCGACGGCGTCGTGGACCCCCATGGTGTAGCTGTAGCTGGAGGGGAGGGGGCTCTGGGGGGCGTCGCTGGAGGAGCTCCGCCAGTGGAGGATGCCACGGACGCTGCCACGGACGCTTCGGCCCACGCTGCGCAGCGAGAAGCGCTTCTTCAGCTTGCTCTTGGATGCACTCTGCGTGCCGTTGCCCTTGGAGCCCGGAGGGGGCGTGGTTGAGGAGAAGGGGGGAGGGATCTGAGAGGAGACGGAGGAGTCGGCGTTGTCCTCTGCAGACTCCGCCTCCCTCTCGTCCAGATGTTCGCTGTCCTCGCCGACGGGCACCCCGCCCAGCCAGCTGTCCTCCTCTTCCTCCTCCTCCTCCTCCTCTACCGGGGCCTCCTCGCTCCCAGCCGCCACGCCTCCCCTCTCCTCTCGCCGCCCGTTGTTCCCTCCCACAGAGGAGGAGCAGGAGGAGGAGGAGGAGGGAGGGAGCATCTGGGTGTGGGCGTACGAGTCCTGGAAGCGGTCTCCTCCGCGGTGTTCCAGCACCAGCCGGGCCGGGGGATGCTTGGCCCCGGGCCTCGGCAGGCCCCCGGGGGCCCCGGGCCGTGGCAAGCCCCCGGGGGGGGGAAGCAGGCAGACCACCTCCTCCTCCAGGGAGGGGGGGTCTATCTGGGGAGCCCAGCTCCCCATGTCCTCCCTGCCGGAAACACAGTTGGGCGGGCCGGTCCCCTCCAGCTCGCTCTGGAAATGGCGGACGAAGCGGTCAGTGAAGCGGCGGCAGAAGGCCCCGGCGGCGTCGGGGGAGTAGTGAGGGTTCTCCTGGAGGAACGCCCGGAAGTGGCGGGCGAAGTCGCCGGCGGCGACGCGGGCGTGCAGCTCACAGAACTCGGTCCAGCTGAGACACGGGGAGGGAGACGGGGTGGGGGTGTCGGACAACGAGGAGGTGGGGCCCTGTGGGGGTGGGCTGACGAGAGGGGGCAGAGGCGGGGGTCTGGAGGAGAGAGGGAGGAGAGAGGGGGAGGGAGGGGAAGGGGACGGGGAAGGAGGCAGGGAGGAGGAGCTGGCTGCCCGTGGGCTGGGCGGGGTCAGGAGTGAGCCGTTCATGCTCCCGATTGGCTGGGGGCTGTGACTGAACGAAGGAAGGATCCAATCACCTCAGACCGGCGAGGACAGCGTGGAGGGCTTGCACAGCTGGGCTAGGGGAACGGGGGTAAACAGGGCACATCCGTCTAGTAATTTACGCGTGGGTGTGATCTCTAGTGTTGCCTTCATTTCCGTTTAAAGCTGAATCGTTAGAATACACCGCAACACAGCCACACGCGGCAGGCGTTTGGAGAGGCCCAGGTTTCCAAAAGACAATGCTACGCCCTACATTCTCTTCTGAAATAAGACTATGGTTTTGACAGGAATAGTTGTCTGTTGTTTGGGAGTAAGGGGAGTGGACAGGGGGGCACACGAGATGAGAGTCCAAGGCCAACTCTGTCTTTACAGATGACCACACACACAGAGTACGGACACAGCCTGTGGAGAAATCACAGTAAACACAGAACGCATTAGATGGACACATACATAAACTCTGCTACTGCTTCAGGGTGCACACAGATGAGTGTATCTATGTAAATGAACAAAACGTCAAAACACAATTTGTTGCCGAAATTGACTGGTATTTAATGTATGAAACGGGTATTTTTTCTTACCATAATCATGACATCTTGCTCAGCATTGAGTGGTGGAACCCCGCTGGAAGGAAAAAGGAGGAGCAGTTCAGATGAAGCAGCAGGTTACATGTTGAACACACACCAGAGGTTAGGTCGGGTTATTACAGGTGATGATTTGTGATCGGCGGGTCGCCACCATTGTGTGTGTAATCTAATCTCTGTGTTTTCATCATCTTTCTGTAAGACGTGTAGCGCTAGCTAGCTAATAACAGCTACACAGCATTACCTTGCCGTTATACCGCACATCTAAACACACTAGTCTGCGCTGACTAACACAAACAACAGCAGCCACCAGGGAATAGTGAACTTAAGTCAACCTTAAACATCCGCATTTTAAATCAAAAAAGAAAAAGATTCTTTAAGAGATGCGCTAATGAGACGCTAGCTAGCCCGCTAGCTCGCTATTAATAAACCAGCAAGATTTGCTCCCACAACAATGCATTTCTCCGCATTCTTTCACCTGTATTTCGTAATTCCTGTAACTCCAATCTGTTGTTTCAGTGAGATTGCACCACGATTTTCTACGTCTTCGTCATAGTTAACGCAAATAATCAATTAATAATGCTTGTTGTTGTTAAATATGAATATTGCTGTGCCTTGCCTGTGTCCGTTCTTCTCGTGCTAGTCGTCCTCCTCTCGCGAGAGTATAGAGGGGAGGGCCTGTTTTTCTCGCGTTACAGCCGCTGACAGATGACGTCAGAGATGAACTGTTGAAGAACTGATTTATTTGTATTTTACTATTAATTTAGTAGACCCTTTGATGCAAAGTGATTTACATTGAAATACTTCTTAAATGGAAGTGATGACGTAGCAATTAGGACATCATGATGGTGACAAGTAGACAATTGACTTTGGGGTTTGAACCAGGAACCTTTCGGCTGGGAGTCAGACACCCTAACCACTGAACAATCTTACTCCCCATACACCTCTGTGACGTGTATTTACCATTGTATGGCGTTCATATGGGACCCGTTTAAAACAACAACAACAACAACAACAACAATAATAATAGTAATAATAATAAAAAATATATACATACAACATATCTTATTGTTGAGTATTTTAACGTAAAATTGTTTGATTGTGTTGAATTAAAACCCCACAAGCACTGGCTGAATAACAAAAATATGAACACCACACAATGGTAAAATAACAATCTAAGAGCACTTGAATTGTGGTTTAAAAGATGGAAATTTAGAGAGAGATACATAATATGTATCTCTCTCTAAATCTCCATCATAATATATCTCATTATGAATACCCTATTTCTTTGTATGTATGTATACATACATACAAATGTATGTATGTATGTATGTATGTATACATACATACAAAGAAATAGGGTAGGCCTATTCATAAACTTAAGTGGATTTCATATAACGGACGTATAGTGTATCATTGAATTGAACGTGGTTCAAACACTGAGAAACGTCAGAAGCTGACGTAGCATGAGCACGTCTCGCTTTCAATCATATTCGTGAATATTCCAAATATTACTCCAATATTCGGGACGATTCGGGAACATTCGGTAACCATCCAAGACCGAGGGCGATGGTGACGTCACACACCGGAAACAAAAACGTCGCTCGTCGCTCCCATTGGACAGACGGGATGCAGCGTCGAGAAGCGTCCACAAGGCACAGAGGCGCACATATAAAGTTAGACGAGGAGAACACGGTAACGCACAGCAATAGGAAATCTCCGAATCCAACAGCGAACTCAGAGAGACGAAGAGACAGAGCAAGGGCTCCTTTCCCCACGGAACACTTAGCGATAACTAGTAAGTAGACCTACTTTACAACCTTCTTACTGCGCAACAGGTCTGCAGCCTACGTTTAAATTGGTACTGCGCCAAGCGATTAGAAATACTTTTCATGTTTTTAATGATTCACTAACATTCAAATTAACAAGTACATTTTAAGCTATATTGTGAGGCCAAACTAAACACATTTTCAGTTGAGTTCTGTTGTATTGTAAGAAAAAAAAACAGGGCGGTGCCCACCCTGTAAAAATCCAATCAAAATCCAATCAAAATTACGATTAAATATTTAAACTATTACAAAAAATATTACACGTAAAAGCAAACTGTTTTCTAACATTTCGTGTTTTTAATGGTCCTTGTGTTTTTGCCCAAAATTCCTAACATTTCTAAAACGACATCTGTCAAGATCTGGCGTCAGGCGCCCGGGCGCACATTGGCCAGGGCACGCGCATAGCTCTTCTGCCTGCCTTCCCCTGGATGCCTCATTTAGGAGATTTCACCTGGTTAGGGCAAGCAGCGGTTCGATGTGCATGTCCTGGCTAAGATTGCATTTTTTCTGTGGGCGTGTCTGAACCCGAGCCATAACTGCTAAACTCCTGCACATAGACGTGATTATTTCTTTTTAATGTGGTGTTATACTGATAATTTGTCTAATATGCTTTTCAGAACACATGCGTGTATGAATGCATGGGCAAACATTTTCTTCCATGAGGCAAATGTTCGTCGTGATAGTTTCACTTCTTTTCCTGCGTTTGTAGATTTTTGGAAAGCTTTGAGTATGATTCTTAACTGCGATGTTTGTGTAAGCTGCGCTGCGTCATATTAGAATACCTCTGGCGTCCCTAATTTAACGACTTTAAGAATCTCGTTTTAAGAATTACCTAGCCTCTGATCTCACTGCATTTCACTGGTCAAAGCCGAATTATAATGGCAACACATATCTGCGATCTTGTCGGCACTGCAGACTTCATTACAGATTACGTATTTATTTTACCTCAAACTTTAAACATTACTTTACTTTCTACTTCGATTACTTTAATTTTAAGTAAGTGTACATTGTGTGATATTAGGAAAAAATCATTCTAACCCTTATCTTTTCACCCCCAGACTGCTATCCCGCAAGATGTGTGCTGCTAAGGGTGTAGCGATCGGCATAGACCTGGGCACGACCTACTCCTGTGTGGCTGTGTTCCAGCACGGCAAAGTAGAGATCATCGCCAACGACCAGGGCAACCGGACCACGCCCAGCTACGTGGCCTTCACAGACACGGAGAGACTCATCGGAGACCCGGCCAAGAACCAGGTGGCCATGAACCCCAGCAACACTGTGTTCGACGCCAAGCGCCTGATTGGCCGAAAGTTTGACGATGCGGTGGTGCAGGCGGACATGAAGCACTGGCCGTTCACGGTGACCAGCGACGCGGGAAAGCCCAAAATCCAGGTAGACTACAAGGGGGAGAACAAGTCTTTCTACCCCGAGGAGGTGTCCTCCATGGTCCTGGTGAGGATGAAGGAGATCGCCGAAGCCTACCTGGGCCAGAAGGTGTCTAACGCCGTCATCACGGTTCCAGCTTACTTCAATGACTCCCAGCGCCAGGCCACCAAGGACGCTGGAGTCATCGCCGGCCTCAACGTCCTGAGGATCATCAACGAACCCACGGCAGCCGCAATCGCCTACGGTCTGGACAAGGGCAAGAGCAGCGAACGCAACGTCCTGATCTTTGACCTGGGTGGGGGCACCTTCGACGTCTCCATCCTGACCATCGAAGACGGCGTCTTTGAGGTGAAGTCCACGGCCGGGGACACTCATCTGGGCGGAGAGGACTTTGACAACCGCTTGGTCAACCACTTTGTGGAGGAGTTCAAGAGAAAGTACAAGAAGGACATCAGCATGAACAAGAGGGCTTTGAGGAGGCTGCGCACGGCTTGTGAGAGAGCCAAGAGAACCCTGTCGTCCAGCTCCCAGGCCAGCATCCAGATCGATTCCCTGTATGAGGGCACCGACTTCTACACCTCCATCACCAGAGCACGCTTTGAGGAATTGTGCTCAGACCTCTTCAGGGGAACCCTGGACCCCGTGGAGAAAGCCCTGAGGGACGCCAAGATGGACAAGGGCCAGGTCCATGAAATCGTCCTGGTGGGAGGCTCCACACGCATCCCCAAGATCCAGAAACTCCTGCAAGACTTTTTCAATGGCAGGGAGCTCAACAAGAGCATCAACCCAGACGAGGCGGTGGCTTACGGTGCCGCCGTGCAGGCCGCCATTCTCAGCGGCGACACGTCGGCAAACGTCCAGGACCTACTGCTCCTGGACGTGGCCCCTCTTTCCCTCGGGATCGAGACGGCCGGAGGAGTCATGACACCCCTGATCAAACGCAACACCACCATCCCCAGCAAACAGACCCAGATCTTCACTACCTACGCCGACAACCAGCCTGGGGTCCTGATCCAGGTCTTTGAAGGCGAGAGAGCCATGACCAAGGACAACAACCTGCTGGGCAAATTTGAGCTGTCTGGAATCCCCCCTGCACCGAGAGGGGTTCCTCAGATCGAGGTGACCTTCGACATCGACGCCGACGGCATTCTGAACGTGTCCGCGCAGGACAAGAGCACGGGCAAACAGAACAAGATCACCATCACCAACGACAAGGGCCGCCTGAGCAAGGAAGACATTGAGAGGATGGTGGAGGAAGCAGACCAATACAAAGCAGAAGATGAGCAACAGAGGGAGAAGATAGCGGCCAAGAACGCACTGGAGTCCTACACCTTCAACATGAAGAGCAGTCTGGGGGAGGACAAACTGAAGGACAAAGTGAGCACGGAGGACAGGAAGAAGGTGGAGGAGAAGTGTGAGGAGGTCATCCTCTGGCTGGAGAGCAACCAGCTAGCGGAGAAAGAAGAGTACCAACACCAGCTGAAGGAGCTGGAGAAGCTGTGTAACCCCATCATCTCCAGGCTGTACCAGGGGGGAGCGCCAGCAGGTGGCTCTGGAGAGCAGGCCAGAGCTGGCACCCAGGGGCCCACCATCGAGGAGGTGGACTAAAGCACACTGTGGGAATGAATGGAATACGATTAGTATGTCTGTTGTGGATTAAAAAGGTTATTTCTTCAAAACATTCCATTATGCTTTAGCACTTCAGCCAAGTGTTGAATTGAGATGTTTAATGCAAGGCCAAAAATTTCCTTTGTAAAGTTTTCCATATTTGTTTTGCTTTTTACATGATCTGAGTTCTACCTGGAATAATACAAATGCATATATTTTATATTGTTGTCTTACTCTTTAACTGTCTGAGGGAGTAATGCTTGGCAAAATGGCGAAGTAGCTCAAAGTGTTCTGGCAATAGCTTCATCCAACTCTGTGTTGGTTATTTTTTATTGGTCTGGTAAACATCAGCCTTCATTTAACAGCTTGACTACGGTTAAGCATTTGATTATGAAAAGGTCAAACATAAGTATTAAACTTTCTTAGGTCTCAGATTCAGTATTCTGATTCGGATAAAAAAAGTTATTGATTTCACTTGTATGTAATTAGGCAGTAACTGCACATCAATGTCTATCTAATGTACTGAACTAAGTCCTCAGAATATGATAATGATGAGCCTAAAGGTTGTTAGTAGACCACGACTCAGCTGCCTCAAAATTAATGGATGCATTTGTCAACGCTCTGCTCTTTGAAAAACTCTGTCAAGACCACTCAGGTTTTTAATAAAAACGTTTCTTCTTTCAGAAACATCATGCTCAACACACATTGTTCTGTCATTCTTAAGCTCCTTGAATAAAATATAATTAATGAATAATTCTGTTTTAAGAGATAAAGCAGATGCTACAAGAGAACCTCTGGAGGATGTGATATTGTACACTCCTGACTCACACCAGCCATCCCAAGGTGTGGTGTTAATAATAATCACAGCATTGGAGTAACTATTTTAGCCCAGAAGAAGCATCTGGAAAGAACCATATATAAGTGACTTTAAAACTCATTGTCAAATGACACCAGGTGTACAGGTATGCAGGCTGTAGTTTTCTTCACCTTACATTGGAACTTGCGTGTTGTCCACATCTAGACAGAGGTACAACCTGTGTGTGTGTGTGTGTGTGTGTGTGTGTGTGTGTGTGTGTGTGCGGATCGACGGACCAACACCAGCGTCCTGGACAGTAGCGGTTCTACATTGAATTACGCCCCGGGCGAGATTCCCTCCGAGCGCCACCCCCCCCCCCCCCCGAAAAAAAACGGGGGGAAAAAAACGACACAAACAGACAAACAAACTGTCGTCGCAGTCCCGTGTGTGTGTGTGTGTGTGTGTGTGTGTGTGTGTGTGTGTGTGTGTGTGTGTGTGTGTGTGTGTGTGTGTGTGTGTGTGTGTGTGTGTGTGTGTGTGTGTGTGCGTGCGTGCGTGTGTGCGGGCGTGTTCATTCTTGGATTCTCTGTGTAACGGTTCGGGGTAGGACCCAATTGCAGCACAAAACCAAGCGCGTATAAAAATAAAGTGTCTTTATTTTCCAGGTTATCAATAGTCACAGTGGACAGGCGGGATCGGGAGACAGGGACAGGAGACAGGCGAACGAAGATCCAGAAGGACGAGGGGGAAATCGTAGTCGGGGACAGGCAGGATCGGAAAACCGGGATCGTAGGCAGGAGAATTGCTGGAGAGACTTGCATGAATTAACAGCGAAGAACAATCTGGCACCAGGTGAATAGTGAAGGGCTAATTTGTAGCCTCCACTAATCACCTGATGCAGCCCAGCTGCGAGGTTCAATGAATGCGTAGTTGAGGGGGCGTGGCAGACAGACCGTGACGCTATGTGTATAAAATAAATAAATACGCAATTTTTTTAATTACCTGGATATTAATTAATATTTTTAGTAGGCTACATGCACTGTAAAACAACCTATAGAGCTAACAATTTATCTAAGGTAACAATTTGCATCTGCCTTGGTTGTGTAAATTTAAACCCGATATTTACTAAATAATAGCCTATAGAAATTAGGCAAACTTAAGATTTTTCAATACAAATGACTCAAAAAAATTGAGTACTAATATTAATTTAAGATTGTTAGGCATTCACAATCTACTTAATAGTTATTAGTAATAATTATCTAATATGACTAATTAACGATTACCTATTCAGGGAAGGTAAGATTTACTTGAAATTATTTTCAGACACAGCAGACAGTATTGATGAAGTGAACTTGTTTAATCAACCAAATAACCAACCCCATCAAGCCCTGGTGGAGTTCTCACACCTGGTCAGGACTTTAATGGCCTTGATCACAATGGACACTTGATTCTCCTTGCTCATGGGTACCAATCACCTTCATGGTGTGTTCCACGTGTTCCTCACAATGGTCCTCCATGTTAAAAAGAAAGAAACAAAAAATATTTGTCTGAATAAAAAGTCTGACAAAGAGGGCCGAGCCACTTGTTAGCATTACTTGAAAACAGTTAGAAAATTAAAAGCTTTCTGGACGAACATTTGTGTTTGAATGAACGTGGGTCGTTGTTTAGATATCACGCAAATTTAGTCAGGGCAGGTAGACCATTATTATTGAGGGAGCTGAGTAGTGGTCTACTAACATGATCGATCGTTCTCCCGCAAGCTGGTGGTCAAGAGCGATGAGTCAATCAAGGTGTTGATAAAACCATTACGCTTAGCATTATCATCTTCTGAGGACTTCCACTACACTAAATAGACAGTGATGTGCAGTTACTGCCTAAGATACAACTAAACTAGGCTTTTTTCCTAATCAGAATACCGAATCTGAGATCTTAGAAAGTTTAATACATTTGTTTGTTTTCATAAGCTAATCCCAAACCATTGTCAAGCTGTTAAATGAAGGCTGATGTTTACCAGACCAATAACCTCCTCAGAGTTGGATGAAGCCATTTTCAGAACACTTAATGCTACCTCTGCAAGCATCTGAACATACTTTTACTACCTCAGACCTACCTCAGAATGAAAGAAAAACACAAAAATATGAAATATTTTCTTTTTTTATTCCATATAGAACTCAGATAATGTAAAAAACAAAACAAATATGTAAAACTTTACACGGGAACTTTTTGGCCTTGCATGAAATATTAACATTACATCTGAACATTTGGCTGGAGTGCTTAATCATTACATAGTGTTTTAAAGAAATAACCTTTTAATCCACAACAGACATACTAATCATATTCCATTCAGTCCCACAGTGTGCTTTAGTCCACCTCCTCAATGGTGGGCCCCTGGGAGCCAGCTCTGGCCTGCTGTCCACAGCTGCCAGTTGGCGCTCCCCCCTGGTACAGCTTGGAGATGATGGGGTTACACAGCTTCTCCATCTCCTTCAGCTGGTGTTGGTACTCCTCTTTCTCCGCTAGCTGGTTGCTCTCCAGCCAGAGGATGACCTCCTCACACTTCTCCTCCACCTTCTTCCTGTCCTCCTCGCTCACTTTGTCCTTCAGGTTGTCCTCCTGCAGGCTGCTCTTCATGTTGAAGGCGTAGGACTCCAGGGCGTTCTTGGCCGCTATCTTCTCCCTCTGTTGCTCGTCTTCTTCTTTGTATTGGTCTGCTTCCTGCACCATCCTCTCAATGTCTTCCTTGCTCAGGCGGCCCTTGTCGTTGGTGATGGTGATCTTGTTCTGTTTGCCCGTGCTCTTGTCCTGCGCAGACACGTTCAGAATGCCATTGGCGTCAATGTCGAAGGTCACCTCGATCTGAGGAACCCCTCTCGGAGCGGGCGGGATTCCAGACAGCTCAAACCTGCCCAGCAGGTTGTTGTCTTTGGTCATGGCTCTCTCGCCTTCAAAGACCTGGATCAGGACCCCGGGCTGGTTGTCGGCGTAGGTGCTGAAGCTCTGGGTCTGTTTGGTGGGGATGGTGGTGTTGCGTTTGATCAGGGGTGTCATGACTCCTCCGGCCGTCTCGATGCCGAGGGAAAGAGGGGCCACGTCCAGGAGCAGTAGGTCCTGGACGTTTGCTGACGTGTCGCCGCTGAGAATGGCGGCCTGCACGGCGGCACCGTAAGCCACCGCCTCGTCTGGGTTGATGCTCTTGTTGAGCTCCCTGCCATTGAAAAAGTCTTGCAGGAGTTTCTGGATCTTGGGGATGCGTGTGGAGCCTCCCACCAGGACGATTTCATGGACCTGGCCCTTGTCCATCTTGGCGTCCCTCAGGGCTTTCTCCACGGGGTCCAGGGTTCCCCTGAAGAGGTCTGAGCACAATTCCTCAAAGCGTGCTCTGGTGATGGAGGTGTAGAAGTCGGTGCCCTCATACAGGGAATCAATCTCGATGCTGGCCTGGGAGCTGGACGACAGGGTTCTCTTGGCTCGCTCACAAGCCGTGCGCAGCCTCCTCAAAGCCCTCTTGTTCTTGCTGATGTCCTTCTTGTACTTCCTCTTGAACTCCTCCACAAAGTGGTTAACCAAGCGGTTGTCAAAGTCTTCTCCACCCAGATGAGTGTCTCCGGCCGTGGACTTCACCTCAAAGATACCGTCTTCGATGGTCAGGATGGAGACATCGAAGGTGCCCCCACCCAGGTCAAAGATCAGGACGTTGCGTTCGCTGCACTTGCCTTTGTCCAGACCGTAGGCGATGGCGGCCGCCGTGGGCTCGTTGATGATCCTCAGGACGTTGAGGCCGGCGATGACTCCAGCGTCCTTGGTGGCCTGGCGCTGGGAGTCGTTGAAGTAAGCTGGAACCGTGATGACGGCGTTAGACACCTTCTGGCCCAGGTAGGCTTCAGCGATCTCCTTCATCTTCACCAGGACCATGGAGGACACCTCCTCGGGGTAGAAGGACTTGTTCTCCCCTTTGTAGTCCACCTGGATTTTGGGCTTTCCCGCGTCACTGATCACCGTGAACGGCCAGTGCTTCATGTCCGCCTGCACCACCGCATCGTCAAACTTTCGGCCAATCAGGCGCTTGGCGTCGAACACAGTGTTGCTGGGATTCATGGCCACCTGGTTCTTGGCCGCGTCTCCGATGAGTCTCTCCGTGTCTGTGAAGGCCACGTTGCTGGGCGTGGTCCGGTTGCCCTGGTCGTTGGCGATGATCTCCACTTTGCCGTGCTGGAACACCCCCACGCAGGAGTAGGTGGTGCCCAGGTCGATGCCGACCGCTAAACCCTTGGCAGCACACATGTTGCTCAGGATGGCTGTCTGGGGCAGGACAGTTAAAAGACAAGTGTTAGAATTATTATACAAACAAATAAATCGTCAAAAATATCATTATATTTAAGAAACAATGTAATGTGCAAAGAAGTATGTTATAATTTGATATTGATTTAATAAATGAGGTATAAATTATACATTTTTGTATATGTCTGCTATGGGAACTGTTTGATATAGAATAAAGTTTTGCACTTAACAAAGGTAATACAATAAAATTAACATCGTAAAAGAAATAGGCCTACCACTAATCTTTTCAACAAAATTTCAATGTGATGAATCTAACGTAAATCTCATGGATACAGTCTCGAGTGCATGAAAAACCTCTTGAAATAGTCACGATTAACGAAGCCTATAATGTTGAAATAAAGGGTTACTTACAGTTAGGAAGCGATGAACGGTAATGAAAAGTAAAGTGGCGTCTGTTCGCCTCTCAGGCTCCTCTCTCACAGCTCTGTGCGTCTTTCTTTCTCCCGACACCACTGTCGGTCTATATAGGCATGCCATTGGTCTTCCCGTGGGTTCTGGAGCATTCTGACCAATCAGCGCCCACTTCCCGGTGACGCGTACAGAAACTCGCTCAAAGAAAGTTCTCCAAGGTTGGAGTGGCTTCTAGACGCGCGCTCGAAGCTTCCAGTTTCTCGAGTCCCATTCGATCACTCAGGAATATTATTATTAGACTATATATTTAAATTTTATATGAATTAATCTGTCAAAAACAGAAATCAATTCCATAATGACTTATCTATTGCTCAAGTACGAGTGAGTTTTGGACAAACGAATAAAACAAAAGCTTGTTGTTTAATGTTTTCAATACATTGACCATTATTACACACTATAAAATACGTTTTTTTACATACACTAAATGTTTTAACCACCTGGATTAAAATGGGTATTTGTATTTGACAACCAAAAGTCACAAACGGAGTAATAAGCAGACTCAATTCCTTGTAATAGTAGGCTATATTATGAGTTTGAACAAAGGGTGTCTTGTGTTAAAGTTAACGTACATATCGATTTTAAAGTCGGCAGGTATAAGGACAAATAGTTGATGGCTATTTGTAAACAAATAACACCAAATTCAGGACTGAACATATAAGCATAAAGCCACTCTAAAATGTTTGGCGCACAAACACACGCAGGCACGGACTCTCTCTCTCACACACACACACACACACAAACACACACACACACACGCGCACACACACACACACACACAAACACACACACACACACACACACACACACACACACACACACACACACACACACACACACAAACACACACAGACACACACACAGTCACAAATGTAAATGTAATCCAACTAATTTTCTTCATAGAAAATCGTAATTGTATTTTTATTTTTATTTTTGTACTTTATTAGTTTGGACAAATGGTTTTTATTTTTCTAATTTTAAATTTTTTAGTTTCATGCTTCTTTTTTATAGAAACAGTAGAGATTATAGAGGACATGCAGGAATCGATCATGGCTGGAAAATGAACTGACGAGGTCTAATAAGCCTTAATGCTGGTGAACTTTAATGATATGCAGTGGCGGCTGGCCCATAGAGGGCGCTAGGGCACCGCCCCCCCTTGACCCACAATAAATAAATGAATACATAAATACAACTAATAATAATAAGTTATACAAATTGTTCATATGTTTGTGTTTGAAATATGACTGTACCCAGTAATATGTGTAAAATATGATAGAAAATCATCTGTGCAAGATGTATGCTTTTCCTACACGTCCCGTGTCCCATGCTTCAACAGCTCTGGGGCGAGGAGGCGGGTAGTGTAACTGTTTAGCCAATTACTAATTTAAGATGTGAAAGCGTGACATAAAATTTGGCCAATCAGCGTCCTCAAATCCAAGCCGATATGGGCAATTACTTTATCGCCCCAAGCGAGCGAATGCAGGGGCGAGTCAGGACGAGTCTGTTGTATACAGTTGTATATAGTTGACCTTAGTATTTTCTAGTCCTTAATTTTCACTACCTGTTAATCTGCTGATTATTTTCTTGATTGTTTAGTATATAAAATGTTTACTGTAATTTCATAGAGCCCAAAGTGACTACAAATTCAATTTCAAATGAAAAAATCGAAAGCTTGTGTTTGTGCAATATGTTGTTTATGTTTTGTGTTAGATTGCCTCAATTTTTTAATATTGGCATTAAATAATTATTGACTATTTCACGGAGCGCTCGTTTCCTGTAGTTTGTGTTCAAAGTATTGGGAAGGTTACTGAAATTGACTGAATATGGCACAGCCCCACCTAGAATATTCATCACCTACCGCCACTGATGATATGTACTGGATAACTGTAAACAAATGGCAAAGAGAATCCAAGATGCTGTGATTGATAGTTAATAAATATGTTACACTTATCATTATCATTTTCTGAGGACTTCCTCAAATACACTAAATAGACAGTGATGTGCAGTCTAATAAGATATAGGTGAAATAGATATCTTTTTTTATCCTAATCAGAATACTGAATCTGAGATCATAGAAAGTTTAATACTTTGGTTTGGCCATTTCATAATCAAATCCCAAACCATTGTCAAGCTGTTAAATTAAGGCTGATGTTTACCAGACCAACTTGAAAGAAACATCTCCTGGATGCAACTGGGACGCATCATCAGTGATGTAGCCTGGGGTCATTGAGTGTTTCGGGTCTCGCAACATCAGACACTCTCGCCCAGGTGACCCAGCCGGGGTTGATCATGCCCCAACTTGCGTCCCAGTAGCAGTCCACGGATCTGCCCTTTTGAGCCATAGCCACCTAGTGGCCTTCTCTGCGGCTTCGCTAGCGGATATAATGGCCTTCTTCTTGGCCGCCCCTGTCACACCCAACCGTCCTAGGACTTTGCAGAGAGAACGTCCAGCAAAGCCTCTACAGCCAAATTCTATTGGCTCGTAGAACGTCTTCCAGCCCCTGCCCCTGCACTCCTCCACCAGTTCCTGGTACTTGGCACGTTTCCTTTCGTTGGCTTCCTCCATACGCTCTTCCCAGGGTACTGTAAGTTCCAGCATGATCAGATGTTTTGAGGCCTTAGAGGTGATGATCATGTCTGGCCGGAGAGATGTTACTGCGATGTGCTGGGGGAACCTCAGCTGTTTTCCCAGGTCGACCTGCACCTGCCAATCAGAGGCAGTATGGAGGAGTCCTGTTGTTGTCTGTGGACATGCCTGGGGTCTCTCTCCTGCCTTGATGAAAGGGACTGCCTTGTTCGGAGCTTGATGGTGTTTGCTCGTGCTGATAGCCAGGGCTATGCTCTCAGCAACTGCTTTCAAAACCTGGTCATGGCGCCAGCGGTAGCGACCATCAGCCAGGGACTTTGGGCAGCTGCTGAGGAGATGTTCCAAGGAGCCTCTTCCGGAGCAAAGGAGACAGGAAGGTGTCTCGCTCCTCCCCCACACATGAAGGTTCGCTGGGCTCGGGAGGACGTCGTAAACTGCCTGCACAAGGAACCGGACGCGGTGGAAGTCTGCCTGCATGATGTTCGACCAGGTGACTTTGCGCTGTAACGTGCTCTCCCACCTCGTCCATGCCCCCTGCTGCCGGAGTCCAACTGCCCTACTTACTCGCTCTTCCTCCACACCTGCACGGACCTCTTCCTGGAGTAGCTGGTGTCTCTCTTTTCCCCGGGCCTGACTCACTTGGGTCTTTGGGAAATAGCCCAGGCCTGCTCTCCCCGTTGCCAAGACCCCTACCAGTGCTTTCTGCCTTAGGCGGGACTCTGCCACCTCCACTGCCTTCTCAGCTCTCCACTTCCTTCCTGTCCTCACATCGATGCCAGCTGATGACACCTTGCTGTCCTTGGAATCCCTGTATTGTAGAGCCTCTCTTGTTCGTGCCACCTTGAACTCTTCAATGAGCCCACTGAAGGGTAGCTGGAGGGTGTTACTTGTCCCGTACAAGGCAGCGCTGGTGAGGCTGCGAGGAAGGCCCAGCCACTTCCGAAGAAAGCCGCTGATCTTCCTTTCAAGAGATTCCACAGTTGTTACAGGGATTGCGTAGACAAGAAGGGGCCACAAGACTCTGGGCAGAATGGAGTGCTGGTAGATCCAGGCTTTAAATCTACCAGGCAGGCCGGACTTGTCCACCTTGGTGAGCCACGCTCCTAGTTGTTCACCAGACTCCTGAATGGCAGCAGCGTCTCTCAGGGTTGAGTCAAAGAGCTTCCCCAGGCTCTTGACTTGTTGTTCCGAAATTGTTGGGATCTGTGTTCCAGAGATCGAAAACCGGAACTTATCCATCACCTTCCCCCTCTTCAGTACCATGGACCTTGACTTGGAGGGCTTGAAGCTCATCCTCGCCCATGTGATGAGTCTCTCCAAACCCTGCAGGATCCACCTGCTCCCTGGGACAGATGTTGTGGTGATGGTAAGGTCATCCATGTAGGCTCTTATAGGAGGCTGGCGAACACCTGATCTGGATAGGGGCCCTCTACATTCCACCTCTGCAGCCTTGACCACCATGTTCATTGCCAATGCGAAAAGGATAACGGAGATGGTGCAACCTGTTATTATTCCTTTTTCAAGGCGATGCCAGTCTGATGTTACTGACCCAGAAGTGAACCTGAGCCTGAAATTGGCATAATAATCCAGGATCTGGTGCTTGATCTTGCTAGGAACATGGTGGAGGTGTAGTGCAAGCTCAACTAGTTTGTGCGGGATGGACCCGTAGGCGTTAGTCAGTCACCAATAAGAAGTAACCTACTCAGAGTTGGATGAAGCTATTGTCAGAACACTTAGAACTACCTCTACAAGCATCTGAACTTACTTTAACTACCTCAGACATCAAGGAGAAAGACAACAATATGGATTTTTTTTTTTAATTCCATATAGAACTCAGATAATGTAAAAAACAAAACAAATATGGAAAACTTTACACAGGAACTTTTTGGCCTTCCATGAACTATTTACATTACATCGGAACATTTGGCTGGCGTGCTTAACCATTACATAGTCCATCCATCCATCCATTTTCTGTACCGCTTATCCTCTAGAGGGTCGCAGGGGTGCTGGAGCCAATCCCAGCTACAACGGGCGAGAGGCGGGGTACACCCTGGACAGGACGCCAGCCAATCACAGGGCTAACATATAGAGACGAACAACCATTCACACTTACATACGGTCAATTACATATGGTCAATTTAGAGACACCAATTAACCTAATCCCCAACCTGCATGTTTTTGGTCTGTGGGAGGAAGTCGGAGTACCCGGAGAGAGCCCACGCAAGCACAGGGAGAACATGCAAACTCCACACAGAAAGGTCCCAGGTGGATTCGAAGGCAGAACCCTCTTGCTGTGAGTCGACATTGCTAACCACTGCACCACCGTGCGGCCCCCCATTACATAGTGTTTTAAAGAAATAACCTTTTAATCCACAACAGACATTTTAATCGTATTCAATTCAGTCCCACAGTGTGCTTTAGTCCACCTCCTCAACGGTGGGACCCTGGCTGCCAGCTCTGGCCTGCTGTCCACAGCTGCCAGTTGGCGCTCCCCCCTGGTACAGCCTGGAGATGATGGGGTTACACAGCTTCTCCAGCTTCTTCAGCTGGTGTTGGTACTCCTCTTTCTCCGCTAGCTGGTTGCTCTCCAGCCAGAGGATGACCTCCTCACACTTCTCCTCCACCTTCTTCCTGTCCTCCTCGCTCACTTTGTCCTTCAGATTGTCCTCCTGCAGGCTGCTCTTCATGTTGAAGGCGTAGGACTCCAGGGCGTTCTTGGCCGCTATCTTCTCCCTCTGTTGCTCGTCTTCTTCTTTGTATTGGTCTGCTTCCTGCACCATCCTCTCAATGTCTTCCTTGCTCAGGCGGCCCTTGTCGTTGGTGATGGTGATCTTGTTCTGTTTGCCCGTGCTCTTGTCCTGCGCAGACACATTCAGAATGCCGTTAGCGTTGATGTCGAAGGTCACATCGATCTGAGGAACCCCTCTCGGAGCGGGCGGGATTCCAGACAGCTCAAACCTGCCCAGCAGGTTGTTGTCTTTGGTCATGGCTCTCTCGCCTTCAAAGACCTGGATCAGGACCCCGGGCTGGTTGTCGGCGTAGGTGCTGAAGCTCTGGGTCTGTTTGGTGGGGATGGTGGTGTTGCGTTTGATCAGGGGTGTCATGACTCCTCCGGCCGTCTTGATGCTAGGGAAAGAGGGGCCACGTCCAGGAGCAGTAGGTCCTGGACGTTTGCCGACGTGTCGCCGCTGAGAATGGCGGCCTGCACGGTGGCACCGTAAGCCACCGCCTCGTCTGGGTTGATGCTCTTGTTGAGCTCCCTGCCATTGAAAAAGTCTTGCAGGAGTTTCTGGATCTTGGGGATGCGTGTGGAGCCTCCCACCAGGACGATTTCATGGACCTGGCCCTTGTCCATCTTGGCGTCCCTCAGGGCTTTCTCCACGGGGTCCAGGGTTCCCCTGAAGAGGTCTGAGCACAATTCCTCAAAGCGTGCTCTGGTGATGGAGGTGTAGAAGTCGGTGCCCTCATACAGGGAATCAATCTCGATGCTGGCCTGGGAGCTGGACGACAGGGTTCTCTTGGCTCGCTCACAAGCCGTGCGCAGCCTCCTCAAAGCCCTCTTGTTCTTGCTGATATCCTTCTTGTACTTCCTCTTGAACTCCTCCACAAAATGGTTAACCAAGCGGTTGTCAAAGTCCTCTCCACCCAGATGAGTGTCTCCGGCCGTGGACTTCACCTCAAAGATGCCGTCTTCGATGGTCAGGATGGAGACGTCGAAGGTGCCCCCACCCAGGTCAAAGATCAGGACGTTGCGTTCGCTGCTCTTGCCCTTGTCCAGACCGTAGGCGATGGCGGCCGCCGTGGGCTCGTTGATGATCCTCAGGACGTTGAGGCCGGCGATGACTCCAGCGTCCTTGGTGGCCTGGCGCTGCGAGTCGTTGAAGTAAGCTGGAACCGTGATGACGGCGTTAGACACCTTCTGGCCCAGGTAGGCTTCAGCGATCTCCTTCATCTTCACCAGGACCATGGAGGACACCTCCTCGGGGTAGAAGGACTTGTTCTCCCCTTTGTAGTCCACCTGGATTTTGGGCTTTCCCGCGTCACTGATTACCGTGAACGGCCAGTGCTTCATGTCCGCCTGCACCACCGCATCGTCAAACTTTCGGCCAATCAGGCGCTTGGCGTCGAACACAGTGTTGCTGGGGTTCATGGCCACCTGGTTCTTGGCCGCGTCTCCGATGAGTCTCTCCGTGTCTGTGAAGGCCACGTAGCTGGGCGTGGTCCGGTTGCCCTGGTCGTTGGCGATGATCTCCACTTTGCCGTGCTGGAACACCCCCACGCAGGAGTAGGTGGTGCCCAGGTCGATGCCGACCGCTAAACCCTTGGCAGCACACATGTTGCTCAGGATGGCTGTCTGGGGCAGGACAGTTAAAAGACAAGTGTTAGAATTATTATACAAACAAATAAATCGTCAAAAATATCATTATATTTAAGAAACAATGTAATGTGCAAAGAAGTATGTTATAATTTGATATTGATTTAATAAATGAGGTATAAATTATACATTTTTGTATATTTCTGCTATGGGAACTGTTTGATACAGAATAACGTTTTGCACTTAACAAAGGTAATACAATAAAATTAACATCGTAAAAGAAATAGGCCCACCACTAATCTTTTCAACAAAATTTCAATGTGATGAATCTAACGTAAATCTCATGGATACAGTCTCGAGTGCATGAAAGACCTATTGAAATAGTCACGATTAACGAAGCCTATAATGTTGAAATAAAGGGTTACTTACAGTTAGGAAGCGATGAACGGTAATGAAAAGTAAAGTGGCGTCTGATCGCCTCTCAGGCTCCTCTCTCACGGCTCTGTGCGTCTTTCTTTCTCCCGACACCACTGTCGGTCTATATAGGCATGCCATTGGTCTTCCCGTGGGTTCTGGAGCATTCTGACCAATCAGCGCCCACTTCCCGGTGACGCGTACAGAAACTCGCTCAAAGAAAGTTCTCCAAGGTTGGAGTGGCTTCTAGACGCGCGCTCGAAGCTTCCAGTTTCTCGAGTCCCATTCAATCACTCAGGAATATTATTATTAGACTATATATTTAAATCTTATATGAATTAATCTGTCAAAAACAGAAATCAATTCCATAATGACTTATCTGTTGCTCAAGTACAAGTGAGTTTTGGACGAACGGATATAACAAAAGCTTGTTGTTTAATGTTTTCAATACACTGACCATTATTACACACTATAAAATACGCTTTTTTACATACACTAAATGTTTTAACTACCTGGATTAAAATGGGTATTTGTAATACTGCCATTTGACAACCAAAAGTCACAAACGGAATAATAAGCTGACTCAATTTCTTGTAATAGTATATTATGAGTTTGAACAAAGGGTGTCAAATTCAGGACTGAACATATAAGCATAAAGCCACTCTAAAATGTTTGGCGCACGCACAGATGCACGCACGCACACACACACACAAAGTCACAAATGTAAATGTAATCCAGCTAATTTTCTTCATAGAACATCGTAATTGTATTTTCATTTTTGTACTTTATTAGTTTGGACAAATGGTTTTTATTTTTCTATTTTTTAATTTTTTAGTTTCATGCTTCTTTTTTATAGAAACGTTAGAGATTACAGAGGACATGCAGGAAACGATCATGGCTGGAATTGAACTGACGAGGACTAAGCCTTAATGCTGTTGAACTTTAATGATATATACTGGATAACTGTAAACAAACGGCACAAAGAATCCAAGATGCTGTGATTGTTCGCGCCACACCTTGGGATGACTGTTGTGAGTCAGGAGTGTACAATATCACATCCTTCAGAGGCTCTCTTGTAGCTGCTTTACTGCTTTACCTCTTTAAACGCAATTATTCTTTTGAAATTCTTATTTTGCTCAATGAGCCTTGATTGGTGAAAGGTGTTTTTGTGACAGTTCGGGGTTGGACGGAGACAAGAGCGAGACCAAGCAGCGTAAACGGTGTAACAGAGCTTTAATTAGGTGCCGGACGAAACCGGCACGGGCGCACACAGCGAGATGTGTGCGTTAAACAAATGTCAAATACAAAGTACGTCCCTGTACGATATACACATACACGTACAACTAATACATACAACCACTCACAAAGGGGAGACAAGAGACACGAGGTTAAGTAGGGAAACAAACAAGACACAGGTGAGACACATTGGGAATTAGACACAGGTGGCTGCTGATGGCCACCGGGGATTCTGGGGGTTGTATGCCGGGACCGGTGCTCAGTAGACAGGCGACGCTGATCGAGGTAGAGGGGGAGGAGTTGGTGTGACAGTACCCCCCCCCTGAGGCGCGTCTCCTGACGCGCGGCGCCGCCCACCAGGAGGGCGACCCCGAGGGCGCGGTGCTGGTCTTTCTGGGTGCGCACGGTGGAACTCTTGAATGAGTCCAGGGTGCAGTATGTCGTGGCGTGGCACCCAGATGCGCTCCTCCGGGCCGTACCCCTCCCAGTCCACTAGGTACTGGATGCGACCCCCTCGGATTCTGGAGTCTAGGAGGGCTCGAACGCTATACGCTGGTGCGCCCTCAATCTCCAGGGCCTGTGGTGGTTCAGCTGGGGGAACCGCATCCGCCAGTGGGCCTCTGATCACCGGCCTGAGGAGAGAGACATGGAAAGTGGGTGAGATCCGGTAGTGCGCTGGGAGCTGAAGCGTGACTGAGACGGGGTTGACCCTCCGGAGGATCTTGAAGGGCCCGATGAACCGGGGACTGAGCTTCCGGCAGGGCAGTCGGAGGCGGAGGTCCCTGGTGGACAGCCAGACGCGGTCCCCAGGCCGATAGTTCGGAGCCGGAGCGCGATGACGGTCCGCCTGGGTCTTCTGGCACCGCATGGCCCGACGCAGCTGGGTGTGGGTGCGCTGCCAGGTGCGCTCGGCTCGACGGAACCAGTCATCTACGGCCTGGATACCAGTCTGGTCTGGGCTCCAGGGACAGAGAGGAGGTTGCCGTCCCAGCACGCACTGGAAAGGAGTGATGCCCGTCGATGCACTCCTCAGGGAGTTCTGGGCGTACTCCGCCCAGGGCAAAAACCGGGCCCAGTCGTGCTGGTGGTCGTGGCAGTGGGTCTGGAGGAACCTCCCCAACTCCTGGATGGTCCTCTCGGCCTGCCCATTCGCCTCCGGGTGGTATCCAGAGGTGAGGCTCACTGTGGCACCCAACCGCTGGAAGAACGCCTTCCACACCCGGGAGATGAATTGGGGTCCCCGGTTCGAGACGACGTCCTCCGGAAGGCCATAAGTCCGGAACACGTTCTGGAACATGGCCTCCGCAACCTGGAGTGCAGTGGGAAGGCGTGGGAAGGGGAGGAATCGACATTGTTTAGAGAATCTGTCGACCACCACCAAGATTCCTGTTTGTCCCTCAGAGACCGGCAGGTCCGTAACGAAGTCCACGGCTATGTGGGTCCACGGCCTCTGAGGGATCGGCAGGGGAAGTAACCTCCCTGCCGGGAGTTGGCGTGGCGTCTTGGTGGTGGCGCAGAGGGAGCAGGACCGAACGGCCGCCTCCACGTCAGCGGCCAGGTGGGGCCACCAGAACCTCTGTGCGAGGAGGTGACCGGTCCGCGCGGCTCCAGGGTGTCCCGTGGCGGTCGATGTATGCGCCCAGGCGATGACCCTGTCACGGAGCGCCAGGGGCACGTACTCCCGGCCCGGGGGGCAACCAGGAGGGCCGGGCTCCTGACGCCGTGCTCGCGTGAGGTCCTCATCCAGGTCCCATTGTATGGGGCACGCGAACACAACTTCGGGGAGGAAGGTAGTCGGCCCTCTCCTGGACCGAGTCGGAGTCGTACCTCCGTGACAGGGCGTCGGCCTTGGTGTTCTTGCTGCCTGGGCGATAGGAGATGGTAAACTGAAACCGCGCGAAGAAGAGGGCCCACCTGGATTGACGCAGATTAAGCCGCTTCGCTGAGCGGAGGTACTCCAGGTTGCGGTGGTCGGTCAGGACCAGGAACGGATGGAGAGCCCCCTCGAGCCAGTGCCTCCATTCCTCAAGTGCCAACTTCACCGCCAATAGCTCCCGATCTCCCACGTCGTAGTTCCGCTCGGGGTTGCTGAGCTTGCGGGAAAAAAAAGCAAACGGTCTTAGTTTCTCTGGCTCCCCCGAGCGCTGAGACAGCACTGCCCCCACCCCGACCTCGGAGGCGTCCACCTCTACCACAAATGGACAGGCGGGGTCGGGAAGCCGAAGTACTGGTGCGGTGGTGAAGGTCCTCTTCAGCTTCCCAAACGCCGCCTCCGCCTCCGGGGTCGGAGCAAGCCTCTTAGGCTTGCCCTTGAGGAGAGAGGTGAGAGGGGCGGCGCTGCTACTGAAGCCTCTTATGAACCGGCGGTAGAAGTTGGCGAACCCGAGGAATCGTTGGAGTTCCTTGACGGTCCGTGGGAACGGCCAGCTGGTAACGGCGTCGACCTTCGATGTCTCCATTCGCACCCCCTCTGGCCCGATCACGTACCCCAGGAAGGAGACGGTGGTCTGGTGGAATTGGCACTTCTCCAACTTCACGTACGAGTACCCAAGTAGACGCCCAAGGACCCGGCGAACGTGCCGGACATGCTGGGCCCTAGATGGAGAGTAGATTAATATGTCATCAATATATGCGATGACATATTGACCCAGCATGTCACGGAACACGTCATTTATGAACGCCTGGAATACAGATGGGGCATTCGCCAGGCCATAGGGCATCACTAGGTACTCATAGTGACCGTTGGACGTGTTGAAGGCCGTCTTCCACTCGTCTCCCTCCCGGATACGGACCAGGTTGTAGGCGCTGCGGAGGTCGAGCTTGGTGAAAAACCTCGCCCCCCGTAGCTGGTCCAGGGCATTAGGGACCAGAGGGAGTGGGTGCCGGTACTTCACCGTGATGCTATTCAGACCCCGGTAGTCGATGTAGGGGCGTAACCCACCGTCCTTCTTCTCCACAAAGAAGAACCCCGCGGCAGCGGGTGAGGTGGAAGGGCGGATGAACCCCTGCCGCAGGGCCTCCTCCACGTACCTCTCCATGGCCTGGTGCTCCGTGTGGGACAGTGGGTACACACGACTCCGGGGCGGCGAAGTACCGGCCAGAAGGTCGACTGCACAGTCCCACGTACGATGCGGTGGGAGGCACGTGGCTCGGGACTTGCTGAACACCACCGCCAGCTCCCAATATTCCTCGGGGATGGGTTGGCTGGCTACGGTGGAGGGGCACTCGACCGATGTGGAGGCACATGTTACCAGCGACGTGGTTGACGGGGGGATGGGTGGTGGTAGATGGATCTCTCTCCTCCTCCAGTTGATGGTGGGGTTGTTGGAGGTGAGCCAGGGTAAGCCCAGGATGAGGGCGTGATTGGAGGGGGAGATGACGAAAAGCGTCATCACCTCTCGATGATCCCCCAAGGCCACCTCCACTGGACCGGCAAAGTGGGTAATGGTACCCCCCGCAGATACCCCGGCCATCCACAGCCCGGATGGTGATCGGCGCTGGCAACCGGTGGAGAGGGAGTTGGAGCGTCCTCGCCGCCGTCACGGAGATGAGGTTGCTGGCGGCTCCCGAGTCTATTAGGGCTGAGACAGAGAGGGACCTGTGACCCGCACGCAAGTGCAGCGTGGAAGTAAAGTGATCCACCGTGTATGTGGGGGGTGGAGCACTTACCTTTTGGTGGTTGCGGCGCGGTCCACCTCGTGGACCCGGAGGTGATGGCAACCAAGGACAAACCGCCAGCGGGTGGTTCTCCTCCCCGCAGTACATGCAGAGGCCCCGCTCCCCTCAGTGCCGCCGCTCCGCCGCGGACAGCCTGTAGTGTTCCAGCTCCATTGGCTCCTCCCTCGCTGGCGGAGGAACGCCGGGTTGGCGCCGGGCTCTGTGCAAGTTGTCCAAACGAATGGCCATGCCGATCAGCGCATCGAGGGTCAGGGAGTCGTCCCGGCAGGCCATCTCCGCCTGCATCCTCGGGCTGAGGCCCTGCCGGAAGGCGGTGAGGAGTGCGGCGTCATTCCATCCACTGGCGGCGGCCAGCGTCCGGAACTCCACCACATAGTCCGCCACGGGACGTGAGCCCTGCTGCAGGCGGTACAATCACTCCCCTCCCTCGCGTCCCTCGGGCGGGTGATCGAATACCGCCCGGAATGTGCGGATGAAATCCGCATAGGACGCGAGGGCACCACCTCCCCTGTTCCAGACCGCCACCGCCCACTCCCGGGCTCTTCCCCACAGGAGCGAAATGATGGTGGCGATCCTCTCCTCATCGGAGGTGGAGGGGTGATGGACGAAATAAAGCCCCACCTGCAGCACAAAGCCTGCTCACTCCGCTGCTCCTCCCGTGTAGACCTCCGGGAGGCGCACCGAGGAGGGAGAAGACCGGGCTGCTACTGCTGGGGCTGGGACTCCTCCACTCGCGGCGTCAGAGGCCGCGCCACTCGTCGCCGGCAAGCGCCGGAAAAGCTCACGGAGCAGTGCCTCCGTGCTCGTGATCCACTGCTCTAATCGGTCGTCGGTAGCCGAGAGTCGATTGAGCACGGAGGCAAGCGTGGGCTCCTGTGCTGCCTGGTCCGCTGCCTCCATTGGAGGTGAGTGGTTCTGTGACAGTTCGGGGTTGGACGGAGACAAGAGCGAGACCAAGCAGCGTAAACGGTGTAACAGAGCTTTAATTAGGTGCCGGACGAAACCGGCACGGGCGCACACAGCGAGATGTGTGCGTTAAACAAATGTCAAATACAAAGTACGTCCCTGTACGATATACACATACACGTACAACTAATACATACAACCACTAACAAAGGGGAGACAAGAGACACGAGGTTAAGTAGGGAAACAAACAAGACACAGGTGAGACACATTGGGAATTGGACACAGGTGGCTGCTGATGGCCACCGGGGATTCTGGGGGTTGTATGCCGGGACCGGTGCTCAGTAGACAGGCGACGCCGATCGAGGTAGAGGGGGAGGAGTTGGTGTGACAGTGTTCAGCATGATGTTTCTGAAAGAAGAAACATCTTTACTAAAGTTGGTCTATTTTTAACTGACATCCGAGTGGTCTTGACAGAGTTTTTCAAAGAGCAGAGCATTGATAAACTGTTCCATTAATATTGAGGGAGCTGAGTAGTGGTCTACTAACATGATGGATTGTTCTTCAGCAAGCTGGTAGTCCAGAGCGATGAGTCAATCAAAGTTGATAAATATGTTACGCTTATCATTATCATCTTCTGAGGACTTCCTCAAATACACTAAATGTGCAGTCTAATAAGATACAAATGAAATAAACATCATTTTTCATCCTAATCAGTATACCCAATCTGAGATCACAGAAAGTTTAACACTTTTGTTTGACCTTTTCATAATCAAATCCCAACCCGTTGTCAAGCTGTTCAATGGAGGCTGACCAATAAGACCATTGAGACCAATAAGAAGTAACCTACTTTGAGTTGGATGAAGCTATTGTCAGAACACTTAGAACTACCTCTGCAAGCATCTGAACATACTTTTACTACCTCAGACAATCAAAGAGAAAGACAACAATATGAAATATTTTCTTTTTTTATTCCATAAAGAACTCAGATCATGTAAAAAACAAAACAAATATGTTAAACCTTACACAGGAACTTTTTGGCCTTTCATGAACTATTTACATTACATCTGAACATCTGGCTGGAGTGGTTAACCATTACATAGTGTTTTAAAGAAATAACCTTTTAATTCACAACAGACATACTAATCGTATTCAATTCAGTCCCACAGTCTGCTTTAGTCCACCTCCTCAATGATGGGCCCCTGGGTGTCAGCTCTGGCCTGCTCTCCACAGCTGCCAGCTCTGGCCTGCTGTCCACAGCTGCCAGTTGGCGCTCCCCCCTGGTACAGCTTGGAGATGATGGGGTTACACAGCTTCTCCAGGTCCTTCAGCTGGTGTTGGTACTCCTCTTTCTCCGCTAGCTGGTTGCTCTCCAGCCAGAGGATGACCTCCTCACACTTCTCCTCCACCTTCTTCCTGTCCTCCTCGCTCAATTTGTCCTTCAGGTTGTCTTCCTGCAGGCTGCTCTTCATGTTGAAGGCGTAGGACTCCAGGGCGTTCTTGGCCGCTATCTTCTCCCTCTGTTGCTCATCTTCTTCTTTGTATTGGTCTGCTTCCTGCACCATCCTCTCAATGTCTTCCTTGCTCAGGCGGCCCTTGTCGTTGGTGATGGTGATCTTGTTCTGTTTGCCCGTGCTCTTGTCCTGCGCGGACACGTTCAGAATGCCATTGGCGTCGATGTCGAAGGTCACCTCGATCTGAGGAACACCTCTTGGAGCGGGCGGGATTCCAGACAGCTCAAACCTGCCCAGCAGGTTGTTGTCTTTGGTCATGGCTCTCTCGCCTTCAAAGACCTGGATCAGGACCCCGGGCTGGTTGTCGGCGTAGGTGCTGAAGCTCTGGGTCTGTTTGGTGGGGATGGTGGTGTTGCGTTTGATCAGGGGTGTCATGACTCCTCCGGCCGTCTCGATGCCGAGGGAAAGAGGGGCCACGTCCAGGAGCAGTAGGTCCTGGACGTTTGCCGACGTGTCGCCGCTGAGAATGGCGGCCTGCACGGCGGCACCGTAAGCCACCGCCTCGTCTGGGTTGATGCTCTTGTTGAGCTCCCTGCCATTGAAAAAGTCTTGCAGGAGTTTCTGGATCTTGGGGATGCGTGTGGAGCCTCCCACCAGGACGATTTCATGGACCTGGCCCTTGTCCATCTTGGCGTCCCTCAGGGCTTTCTCCACGGGTTCCAGGGTTCCCCTGAAGAGGTCTGAGCACAATTCCTCAAAGCGTGCTCTGGTGATGGAGGTGTAGAAGTCGGTGCCCTCATACAGGGAATCAATTTCGATGCTGGCCTGGGAGCTGGATGACAGGGTTCTCTTGGCTCGCTCACAAGCCGTGCGCAGCCTCCTCAAAGCCCTCTTGTTCTTGCTGATGTCCTTCTTGTACTTTCTCTTGAACTCCTCCACAAAGTGGTTAACCAAGCGGTTGTCAAAGTCCTCTCCACCCAAATGAGTGTCTCCGGCCGTGGACTTCACCTCAAAGATGCCGTCTTCGATGGTCAGGATGGATACGTCGAAGGTGCCCCCACCCAGGTCAAAGATCAGGACGTTGTGTTCGCTGCTCTTGCCTTTGTCCAGACCGTAGGCGATGGCGGCCGCCGTGGGCTCGTTGATGATCCTCAGGACGTTTAGGCCGGCGATGACTCCAGCGTCCTTGGTGGCCTGGCGCTGGGAGTCGTTGAAGTAAGCTGGAACCGTGATGACGGCGTTAGACACCTTCTGGCCCAGGTAGGCTTCAGCGATCTCCTTCATCTTCACCAGGACCATGGAGGACACCTCCTCGGGGTAGAAGGACTTGTTCTCCCCTTTGTAGTCCACCTGGATTTTGGGCTTTCCCGCGTCACTGATCACCGTGAACGGCCAGTGCTTCATGTCCGCCTGCACCACCGCATCGTCAAACTTTCGGCCAATCAGGCGCTTGGCGTCGAACACAGTGTTGCTGGGGTTCATGGCCACCTGGTTCTTGGCCGCGTCTCCGATGAGTCTCTCCGTGTCTGTGAAGGCCACGTAGCTGGGCGTGGTCCGGTTGCCCTGGTCGTTGGCGATGATCTCCACTTTGCCGTGCTGGAACACCCCCACGCAGGAGTAGGTGGTGCCCAGGTCGATGCCGACCGCTAAACCCTTGGCAGCACACATGTTGCTCAGGATGGCTGTCTGGGGCAGGACAGTTAAAAGACAAGTGTTAGAATTATTATACAAACAAATAAATCGTCAAAAAAATCATTATATTTCAGAAACAATGTAATCTGCAAAGAAGTATGTTATAATCTATTTGATATTGATTTAATAAATGAGGTATAAATTATGCATTTTTTGTGTATGTCTACTATGGGCACTGTTTTGATATAGAATTACGTTTTGCACTTAACAAAGGTAATACAATAAAATTAACATCGTAAAAGAAATAGGCACTAATATTTTCAACAAAATTTCAATGTGATGAATCTAACGTACATCTCATGGATACAGTCTCGAGTGCATGAAAAACCTCTTGAAATAGTCACGATTAACGAAGCCTATAATGTTGAAATAAAGGGTTACTTACAGTTAGGAAGCGATGAACGGTAATGAAAAGTAAAGTGGCGTCTGTTCGCCTCTCAGGCTCCTCTCTCACGGCTCTGTGCGTCTTTCTTTCTCCCGACACCACTGTCGGTCTATATAGGCATGCCATTGGTCTTCCCGTGGGTTCTGGAGCATTCTGACCAATCAGCGCCCACTTCCCGGTGACGCGTACAGAAACTCGCTCAAAGAAAGTTCTCCAAGGTTGGAGTGGCTTCTAGACGCGCGCTCGAAGCTTCCAGTTTCTCGAGTCCCATTCAATCACTCAGGAATATTATTATTAGACTATATATTTAAATTTTATATGAATTAATCTGTCAAAAACAGAAATCAATTCCATAATGACTTATCTATTGCTCAAGTACGAGTGAGTTTTGGACAAACGAATAAAACAAAAGCTTGTTGTTTAATGTTTTCAATACATTGACCATTATTACACACTATAAAATACGTTTTTTTACATACACTAAATGTTTTAACCACCTGGATTAAAATGGGTATTTGTATTTGACAACCAAAAGTCACAAACGGAGTAATAAGCAGACTCAATTCCTTGTAATAGTAGGCTATATTATGAGTTTGAACAAAGGGTGTCTTGTGTTAAAGTTAACGTACATATCGATTTTAGAGTCGGCAGTTATAAGGAAAAATAGTTGATGGCTATTTTTAAACAAATAACACCAAATTCAGGACTGAACATATAAGCATAAAGCCACTCTAAAATGTTTGGCGCACAAACACACGCACGCACGCACTCTCTCTCTCTCACACACACACACACACACACACACACACACACACGCGCGCGCACACACACACACACACACACACACACACACACACACACACACACACACACACACACACACACACACACAAAGTCACAAATGTAAATGTAATCCAACTAATTTTCTTCATAGAAAATCGTAATTGTATTTTTATTTTTATTTTTGTACTTTATTAGTTTGGACAAATGGTTTTTATTTTTCTAATTTTAATTTTTTTATTTTCATGCTTCTTTTTTATAGAAACAGTAGAGATTATAGAGGACATGCAGGAATCGATCATGGCTGGAAAATGAACTGACGAGGACTAATAAGCCTTAATGCTGGTGAACTTTAATGATATGCAGTGGCGGCTGGCCCATAGAGGGCGCTAGGGCGCCGCCCCCCCTTGACCCACAATAAATAAATGAATACATAAATACAACTAATAATAATAAGTTATACAAATTGTTAATATGTTTGTGTTTGAAATATGACTGTACCCAGTAATATGTGTAAAATATGATAGAAAATCATCTGTGCAAGACGTATGCTTTTCCTACACGTCCCGTGTCCCATGCTTCAACAGCTCTGGGGCGAGGAGGCGGGTAGTGTAACTGTTTAGCCAATTACTAATTTAAGATGTGAAAGCGTGACATACATTTTGGCCAATCAGCGTCCTCAAATCCAAGCCGATATGGGCAATTACTTTATCGCCCCAAGCGAGCGAATGCAGGGGCGAGTCAGGACGACTCTGTTGTATACAGTTGTATATAGTTGACCTTAGTATTTTCTAGTCCTTAATTTTCACTACCTGTTAATCTGCTGATTATTTTCTTGATTGTTTAGTATATAAAATGTTTACTGTAATTTCATAGAGCCCAAAGTGACTACAAATTCAATTTCAAATGAAAAATGGAAAGCTTGTGTTTGTGCAATATGTTGTTTATGTTTTGTGTTAGATTGCCTCAATTTTTTAATATTGGCATTAAATAATTATTGACTATTTCACGGAGCACTCGTTTGTGTTCAAAGTATTGGGATGGTTACTGAAATTGACTGAATATGGCACAGCCCCACCTAGAATATTCATCACCTACCGCCACTGATGATATGCACTGGATAACTGTAAACAAATGGCAAAGAGAATCCAAGATGCTGTGATTGTTCGCGCCACACCTTGGGATGACTGGTGGGAGTCAGGAGTGTACAATATCACATCCTTCAGAGGTTCTCTTGTAGCTGCTTTACTGCTTTACCTCTTTAAACGCAATTATTCTTTTGAAATTCTTATTTTACTCAAGGAGCCTTGATAGGTGAAAGGTGTGTTCAGCATGATGTTTCTGAAAGAAGAAACATCTTTATTAAAGTTGATCTATTTTAACTGACATCCGAGTGATCTTGACAGTGTTTTTCAAAGAGCAGAGCGTTGATGAACTGATCCATTAATATTGAGGGAGCTGAGTTGTGGTCTACTAACATGATGGATCGTTCTTTAGCAAGCTGGTGGTCCAGAGCAATGAGTCAATCAAAGTTAATAAATATGTTACACTTATCATTATCATTTTCTGAGGACTACCTCTAATACACTAAATAGACAGTGATGTGCAGTCTAATAAGATATAAGTGAAATAAATATTTTTTTATCCTAATCAGAATACTGAATCTGAGATCATAGAAAGTTTAATTCTTTGGTTTGACCTTTTCATAATCAAATCCCAAACCATTGTCAAGCTGTTAAATTAAGGCTGATGTTTACCAGACCAATAAGAAGTAACCTACTCAGAGTTGGATGAAGCTATTGTCAGAACACTTAGAACTACCTCTACAAGCATCTGAACTTACTTTAACTACCTCAGACATCAAGGAGAAAGACAACAATATAGAAAAAAAATTTTTATTCCATATAGAACTCAGATCATGTAAAAAACAAAACAAATATGGAAAACTTTACACGGGAACTTTTTGGCCTTGCATGAACTATTTACATGACATCGGAACATTTGGCTGGCGTGCTTAACCATTACATAGTCCATCCATCCATCCATTTTCTGTACCGCTTATCCTCTAGAGGATCGCAGGGGGGCTGGAGCCAATCCCAGCTACAACAGGCGAGAGGCGGGGTACACCCTGGATAGGACACCAGCCAATCACAGGGCTAACATATAGAGACGAACAACCATTCACACTTACATACGGTCAATTACATATGGTCAATTTAGAGACACCAATTAACCTAATCCCCAACCTGCATGTTTTTGGTCTGTGGGAGGAAGCCGGAGTACCCGGAGAGAACCCACGCAAGCACAGGGAGAACATGCAAACTCCACACAGAAAGGTCCCAGGTGGATTCGAACCCAGAACCCTCTTGCTGTGAGTCGACAGTGCCAACCACTGCACCACCGTGCCGCCCCCCATTACATAGTGTTTTAAAGAAATAACCTTTTAATCCACAACAGACATTTTAATCATATTCAATTCAGTCCCACAGTCTGCTTTAGTCCACCTCCTCAATGGTGGGACCCTGGCTGCCAGCTCTGGCCTGCTGTCCACAGCTGCCAGTTGGCGCTCCCCCCTGGTACAGCCTGGAAATGATGGGGTTACACAGCTTCTCCAGCTCCTTCAGCTGGTGTTGGTACTCCTCTTTCTCCGCTAGCTGGTTGCTCTCCAGCCAGAGGATGACCTCCTCACACTTCTCCTCCACCTTCTTCCTGTCCTCCTCGCTCACTTTGTCCTTCAGATTGTCCTCCTGCAGGCTGCTCTTTATGTTGAAGGCGTAGGACTCCAGGGCGTTCTTGGCCGCTATCTTCTCCCTCGGTTGCTCGTCTTCTTCTTTGTATTGGTCTGCTTCCTGCACCATCCTCTCAATGTCTTCCTTGCTCAGGCGGCCCTTGTCGTTGGTGATGGTGATCTTGTTCTGTTTGCCCGTGCTCTTGTCCTGCGCAGACACGTTGAGAATGCCATTGGCGTCGATGTCGAAGGTCACCTCGATCTGAGGAACACCTCTCGGAGCGGGCGGGATTCCAGACAACTAAAACCTGCCCAGCAGGTTGTTGTCTTTGGTCATGGCTCTCTCGCCTTCAAAGACCTGGATCAGGACCCCGGGCTGGTTGTCGGCGTAGGTGCTGAAGCTCTGGGTCTGTTTGGTAGGGATGGTGGTGTTGCGTTTGATCAAGGATGTCATGAATCCTCCGGCCGTCTCAATGCCGAGGGAAAGAGGGGCCACGTCCAGGAGCAGTAGGTCCTGGACGTTTGCCGACGTGTCGCCGCTGAGAATGGCGGCCTGCACGGCGGCACCGTAAGCCACCGCCTCGTCTGGGTTGATGCTCTTGTTGAGCTCCTTGCCATTGAAAAAGTCTTGCAGGAGTTTCTGGATCTTGGGGATGCGTGTGGAGCCTCCCACCAGGACAATTTCATGGACCTGGCCCTTATCCATCTTGGCGTCCCTCAGGGCTTTCTCCACGGGGTCCAGGGTTCCCCTGAAGAGGTCTGAGCACAATTCCTCAAAGCGTGCTCTGGTGATGGAGGTGTAGAAGTCGGTGCCCTCATACAGGGAATCAATTTCGATGCTGGCCTGGGAGCTGGACGACAGGGTTCTCTTGGCTCGCTCACAAGCAGTGCGCAGCCTCCTCAAAGCCCTCTTGTTCTTGCTGATGTCCTTCTTGTACTTCCTCTTGAACTCCTCCACAAAGTGGTTAACCAAGCGGTTGTCAAAGTCTTCTCCACCCAGATGAGTGTCTCCGGCCGTGGACTTCACCTCAAAGATACCGTCTTCGATGGTCAGGATGGAGACATCGAAGGTGCCCCCACCCAGGTCAAAGATCAGGACGTTGCGTTCGCTGCACTTGCCTTTGTCCAGACCGTAGGCGATGGCGGCCGCCGTGGGCTCGTTGATGATCCTCAGGACGTTGAGGCCGGCGATGACTCCAGCGTCCTTGGTGGCCTGGCGCTGGGAGTCGTTGAAGTAAGCTGGAACCGTGATGACGGCGTTAGACACCTTCTGGCCCAGGTAGGCTTCAGCGATCTCCTTCATCTTCACCAGGACCATGGAGGACACCTCCTCGGGGTAGAAGGACTTGTTCTCCCCTTTGTAGTCCACCTGGATTTTGGGCTTTCCCGCGTCACTGATCACCGTGAACGGCCAGTGCTTCATGTCCGCCTGCACCACCGCATCGTCAAACTTTCGGCCAATCAGGCGCTTGGCGTCGAACACAGTGTTGCTGGGATTCATGGCCACCTGGTTCTTGGCCGCGTCTCCAATGAGTCTCTCCGTGTCTGTGAAGGCCACGTAGCTGGGCGTGGTCCGGTTGCCCTGGTCGTTGGCGATGATCTCCACTTTGCCGTGCTGGAACACCCCCACGCAGGAGTAGGTGGTGCCCAGGTCGATGCCGACCGCTAAACCCTTAGCAGCACACATGTTGCTCGGGATGGCTGTCTGGGGCAGGACAGTTAAAAGACAAGTGTTAGAATTATTATACAAACAAATAAATCGTCAAAAATATCATTATATTTAAGAAACAATGTAATGTGCAAAGAAGTATGTTATAATTTGATATTGATTTAATAAATGAGGTATAAATTATACATTTTTGTATATGTCTGCTATGGGAACTGGTTGATATAGAATAACGTTTTGCACTTAACAAAGGTAATACAATAAAATTAACATCGTAAAAGAAATAGGCCTACCTATTTTTCTAATTTTTAATTTTTTAGTTTCATGCTTCTTTTTTATAGAAACAGTAGAGATTACAGAGGACATGCAGGAATCGATCATGGCTGGAAATGAACTGACGAGGACTAATAAGCCTTAAAGGGATATTCCGCCATTTTTGGAAATAAGCTCATTTTCCACCTTCCCTCGAGCAAAACAATCGATCTTTACCCTTTTCCCGTTCATCCAGCCGTTCTGTGAGTCTGGGGGTACAACTTTTAGCTGTAGCTTAGCATAGATCATTGAATCGGATTAGACCATTAGCATCTCGCCCGCTTAAAAGTGACTACGATTTCCGGAATTTTCCCATTTAAAACTTGTCTCTTCTCAAGTTTGAAAGTGCAATAAGACCAACGGAAAATGAAACGTGGCGATTTTCTAGCCTGATTTTACCCGGAACTATATTCTCTTTCTGGCGTAATAATCAAGGAAAGTTGCAAAGGTACCATGGGCGTAGTGATATGACGCAGTGCCTCAATAGTCCCTGTAGGCTTCTTCCGGCAATACAACCAACGTGATTACCGGGACTATACTTTGAGGCGCGTCATATCACTGCGCACATGGTACCATCGATTGTTTTGCTCGAGGGAAGGTGGAAAATGAGCTTATTTCCAAAAATGGCGGAATATCCCTTTAATGCTGGTGAACTTTAATGATATGCAGTGGCGGCTGGCCCATAGAGGGCGCTAGGGCACCGCCCCCCCTTGACCCACAATAAATAGATAAATACATAAATACAACTAATAATAATAAGTTATACAAATTGTTAATATGTGTGTGTTTGAAATATGACTGTACCCAGTAATATGTGTAAAATATGATAGAAAATCATCCGTGCAAGATGTATGCTTTTCCTACACGTCCCGTGTCCCATATTTCAACAGCTCTGGGGCGAGGAGGCGTGTAGTGTAACTGTTTAGCCAATTACTAATTTAAGATGTGAAAGCGTGACATAAAATTTGGCCAATCAGCGTCCTCAAATCCAAGCCGATATGGGCAATTACTTTATCGCCCCAAGCGAGCGAATGCAGGGGCGAGTCAGGACGAGTCTGTACATAGTTGTATACAGTTGTATTGACCTTAGTATTTTCTAGTCCTTAATTTTCACTACCTGTTAATCTGCTGATTATTTTCTTGTTTGTTTAGTATATAAAATGTTTACTTAGAGCCCAAAGTGACTACAAATTAAATTTCAAATGAAAAAATCGAAAGCTTGTGTTTGTGCAATATGTTGTTTATGTTTTGTGTTAGAATGCCTCAATTTTTTAATATTGGCATTAAATAATTATTGACTATTTCACGGAGCACTCGTTTCCTGTAGTTTGTGTTCAAAGTATTGGGATGGTTACTGAAATTGACTGAATATGGCACAGCCCCACCTAGAATATTCTTCACCTACCGCCACTGAAGTGGCGGTAGGTGAAGTGAAATAGATATCTTCAAGTGAAATAGATATCTTTTTTTTTTAATCCTAATCAGATTACCAAATCTGAGATAATAGAAAGTTTTGTTTGACCTTTTCATGATCAAATCCCAACCCATTGTCAAGCTGTTAAATGAAGGCTGATGTTTACCAGACCAATAAGAAGTAACCTACTCAGAGTTGGATGAAGCTATTGTCAGAACACTTAGAGCTACCTCTGCAAGCATCTAAACATACTTTAACTACCTCAGACAATCAAGGAGAAAGACAACAAAATGAAAAATGATCTTTTCTTATTCCATATAGACTCAGATCATGTAAAAAACTAAACGGATATGTAAAACATAGGAACTCTTCGCCTTGCATGAACTATTTACATTAGATCTGTACATTTGGCTAGAGTACTTACTCATTAGGCCTACATAGTGTTTTAAAGAAATAACCTTTTAATCCACAACAGACATTTTAATCGTATTCCATTCAGTCCCACAGTCTGCTTTAGTCAGGGGTGAAAGTAGTTTTAATTTCTTGCCGGTACTATTACAAAAACCTTCATCTCTCTTTCACTTCATGCATTTTAAAATAGCAAAGTCAAAACTCAAACAAATAAAAAAATTTGAATATTTTACTGTAGACAATCTGTAGGCCTATGGAGTAAAACAAAAATTGACTGTGTCAATTGTGTCAACTGTGTCAACTGTGTCAATGTTTAGTGTTTCATTTTTTCAAAATGTGATAAATGACAGATATGTACATCATGTTGAAAGTGTTTCAGCCAACCATAAGAATTTGTGGAATTTCATTGGTTTAATTTATTGTTCGTCCTGTCCTGGCGCAAGCGGCGTTTCTTGACGTCTGTGGACCAGTTGTGGAAAACGTCCCAGTGCATTAAATCAAATGCACCGATCCCAGCTGCACCGATAGCAACTGCTGTGTTTCGGAAGTAGACGCGCATGCGCACTCACGTACTGCTGAGTGAACTCTCCGGTCGTTAGATCATAAGAAGTTTCTTTTCCGAGCTGTTCTGTATCGTTAAAATTAAACAAAATAACATGAAACACAACTGCACTGCCTACTCTCCTACTGATTTTAACTGGGACATTTTGCAGCGAACGTAAATACATTAAACGTGCGGTACACGTTTCAAAAGCTGGGCGCAGAGGAGACCACCGGGCTCTCTCCGAGGGGAGGGGGAGAGGGGGGGCTGCCCGGCCAAGGCTCCGTCCAGCATGGACTCAAACACAGCACGGACACTTCAGAAACTATTCGGAATGAGTTAAAAGGTATTTATAAACAGACAAAGTAGTTTTTAAGACTGCATATTGCTAGCGGATCTATTTTCTGACCCAGAGTGCGACCGTGACTGGTTCTGAATGAGGGCTTTAAAGCAGGCAGCCACTCTCCCATCTTCCTGGTACTGCGTACCGCCACTGAATCTTTTAGTGGTACGCAGTACCGGACCGTACCGGCTTACTTTCACCCCTGGCTTTGGTCCACCTCCTCAATGATGGGCCCCTGAGAGCCAACTCTGGCCTGCTCTCCACAGCTGCCAGCTCTGGCTTGCTCTCCAGAGCCACCTGCTGGCGCTCCCCCCTAGTACAGCCTGGAGATAATGGGGTAACACAGATTCTCCAGCTCCTTCAGCTGGTGTTGGTACTCCTCTTTCTCCACTAGCTCGTTGCTCTCCAGCCAGAGGATCGCCTCCTCACACTTCTCCTCAACCTTCTTTCTGTCCACCTCGCTCAATTTGTCCTTCACGGTGTCTTCTTGCAGGCAGCTCTTCATGTTGAAGGCGTAGGACTCCAGGGCGTTCTTGGCCGCTATCTTCTCCATCTGTTGCTTGTCTTCTTCTTTGTATTGGTCTGCTTCCTTCACCATCCTGTCAATGTCTTTCTTGCTCAGGCGGCCCTTGTCGTTGGTGATGGTGATCTTGTTCTGTTTGCCCGTGCTCTTGTCCTGCGCAGACACGTTCAGAATGCCGTCGGCGTCGCTGTCGAAGGTCACCTCGATCTGAGGAACCCCTTTCGGAACAGGCAGGATTGGAGACAGCACAAACTTACCCAGCAGGTTGTTGTCTTTGGTCATGGCTCTCTCGCCTTCAAAGACCTTGAACAGGACCACAGCCTGGTTGTCGGTGTGGGTAGTGAAGATCTGGGTCTGTTTGGTGGGAATGGTGGTGTTGCGTTTGATCAAGGATGTCATGACTCCTCCGACCGTCTCGATGCCGAGGGAAAGAGGGGCCACATCCACGAGCACCAGTTCCTGGGCGTTTGCTGACATGTTGCCGCTGAGAATGGCGGCCTGCACGGCGGCACCGTAAGCCACCGCCTCGTCTGCGTTGATGCTCTTGTTGAGCTCCTTGCCATTGAAAAAGTCTTGCAGGAGTTTCTGGATCTTGGGGATGCGCGTGGAGCCTCCCACCAGGACGATTTCATTGATCTGGTCCTTGTCCATCTTGGCGTCCCTCAGGGCGTTCTCCACAGGTTCCAGGGTTCCCTTGAAGAGGTCTAAGCACAATTCCTCAAAGCGTGCTCTGGTGATGGAGGTGTAGAAGTCGGTGCCCTCATACAGGGAATCGATCTCGATGCTGGCCTTGACGCCGAACGACAGGGTTCTCTTGGCTCTCTCACAAGCCGTGCGCAGCCTCGTCAAAGCCCTCTTGTTCTTGCTGATGTCCTTCTTGTACTTCCTCTTGAACTCCTCCACAAAGTGGTTAACCAAGCGGTTGTCAAAGTCCTCCCCACCCAGATGAGTGTCTCCAGTCGTGGACTTCACCTCAAAGATGCCGTCTTCGATGGTCAGGATGGAGACGTCAAAGGTGCCCCCACCCAGGTCAAAGATCAGGACGTTGCCTTTGCTGCTCTTGCCTTTGTCCAGACCGTAGGCAATGGCGGCCGCCGTGGGTTCGTTGATGATTCTCAGGACGTTGAGGCCGGCGATGACTCCAGCGTCCTTGGTGGCCTGGCGCTGGGAGTCGTTGAAGTAAGCTGGAACCGTGATGACGGCGTTAGACACCTTCTGGCCTAGGAAGGCTTCGGCGATCTCCTTCATCTTCACCAGGACCATGGAGGACACCTCCTCGGGGCAGACGGACTTGTCCTCCCCTTTGTACTTCACCTGGATTTTGGGCTTTCCCGCGTCACTGATCACCGTGAACGGCCAGTGCTTCATGTCCGCCTGCACCACCTCATCGTCAAACTTTCGGCCAATCAGGCGCTTGGCGTCGAACACGGTGTTGCTGGGGTTTATGGCCACCTGGTTCTTGGCCGGGTCTCCGATGAGTCTCTCCGTGTCTGTGAAGGCCACGTAGCTGGGCGTGGTCCGGTTGCCCTGGTCGTTGGCGATGATCTCTACTTTGCCGTGCTGGAACACCCCCACGCAGGAGTAGGTGGTGCCCAGATCGATGCCGACAGCTACACCCTTAGCAGCACACATCTTACTCAGGATGGCTGTCCGGGGGTTGAGTTAAAAGACAGACGTTGGAATTATTATACAAAAAAACAAAAAAAAGTCATGAAAAAAGTAATATTTTATTAATAATTTCATTTGCAAAGAAGTATATTATCGTCTATTTTCATAGACTATACTACATTTTATATTTGAGGTATATATTACATATTTTTGTGTATGCCTACCATGAGAACTGTTTGATATAGAATAACGTTTTGCCCTTGCGAAAGGTAATACAATAAATTAACATTGTAAAACAAATTACAAAATTTAAATATAATGAATCTAACGTAAATCTCATGGATATAGTCTCAAGTGCCTGAAAAACCAATGGAAATAGTCATGATTAACGAAGCCTATAATGTTGAAATAAAGGTAACTTATTATAAAGGTTACTTACAGTTAGGATGAAAAGTAAAGCGTTGTCTGTTCGCCTCTCAGGCTCCTCGCTCTGTTCAGTGCGTCTTTCTCTCTCTGTCGATACCAATGTCGGTTTATATAGGCCTACCATTGGTCTCTCCATGGGTTCTGGAACATTCTGGCCAATCCACGCCCACTTCCAGGTAAAGCGTACAGAAACTCGCTCTGAAGAATGTTCTCCAAGGTTAGAGTGGCTTCTAGGCGCGCGCTCAAAGCTTCCAGACAGTTCGAGTGTCCCTGGAGTCCCATTCAATCACTCGCTTGATATCATACATTCGACTATATAATTTTATATTCCATAAATGAATCCGTCGAAAAGCAATATCAATTTTATAACGACTTATCTGTTAGTCGAGTACGAGTGAGTTTTGGATGATGGAATAAAACAAAAGCTTGTTGTTTTCAATACACTTGCCATGTTCTTTAAGAATGACACACTGACCATTATCAGACACTATAAAAAACTTTTTTAGACACAGTAAATGTTTTAACTACCTGGATAAAGAGGTATATTTGTAATAATGGCATATGAAGACCATAAGTCACAAACGGAGTAATAAGCAGACTCAATTCCTTGTAACAGTATATTATGAGTTTGAACAAAGGGTGTATTGTGTTAAAGTTAACCTACATAGCTCTTTTAGAGTCGGCAGGTATAAGGACAAATAGTTTATGGCTATCTGTAAACAAATGACACCAAATTCAGGACTAAACACACAAGCATGAAGCCACTCTAAAATATTTGGTGCACGCATGCACGCACACACTCACACGCACGCACGCACGCACGCACGCACGCACACACACACACACACTCACACACACACACACACACACACACACACACACACACACAGTCGCAAACAGTCGCACACAGTCGATGTTTGAAAGTCGGTCTTTCAAACATTCAAACACACAGATCCTGGTAGACCATTCTAGAACACAGATACAAGATGGACGTCGCGTAAGACCAGAGGTCGGCCTCGTCTTCACACGTTTGAGATGAGCCAGCTTTAAGGGCGAGACTTCCTGAGCGGCAGGGAAATAGAAAGGTACGGTCGTGTCGAGCATCCTCGGGTCTGGAAGCAAACGCCCAGTTGACAAAGTGGTCAAACTGGTGTCGTTATAGAGTACAAAACGTTGGCGACACACCGCGGATGCCATTCATACATGTACAAGTATCACTGTAGTAGCATGCCAGATAGGAAGTACTTTGTCCACAAAACGCAGTAACACACATTAGAATGTCAACATAAAACCTCTTCTGGTTACATGTAGGAGTTCATTATTATTTTTTATACATATTTAACCACACAACATCTTCAGTTTTACATGTTCTTGGGAACAGGAGAGAAAATATATGAAGAAAAAAGGAGACTTTGGTTGAATATAAATTTTCTCCTGTTTATACCTCTAGTATGAAATATACATATTCAGATTAATTTAAATAATAGATTCAGACTACATTAAATTGAATACGTTCCCAAAAATTGTATGCATATTATTTTATATTTTACAGCGTTGTGCAGCTGTAGTGAGACTGCAAAACTCTATCGTGTTAAAGTTACATGTGGACATGCATTCTAAACTTATTTAATCGTCCCTTGTATAAACCACATACTTTTACATGTTTTACAAAGCGGCATAGGCCTACATAGATTTATATCAAACGATCTGCTCTTTTAATAACACAGCGTCGGACCCCGTGGAGTTCAATGGCATCAGAGTATCAAAAGATGGCACGCGTCACGTGACGAGTTCGGCAGAGGGATGCTCTGGCACAGTGAGACGGTTTCCGAACTGTCCTACAATACAATACCATGGTCGTGAACACGCATATCGTTTATACGTGTGCAGTTACCGCTTGTCCGACAAGGCTGACGTGTAGTTACTGTGGGTAGGCGTGGCCGAAAAAACTTGATATGGAGGAAATCGGATGGGCGTCTTCGTGTTCCAAGCAGGAACGAGCAGCAACAAGTGGCATTCCAACACATCGAGGACGGGTAATCAGCCGCAGGTATGCTGTGCCGCACTCATGTGTTGAGAGAGGAACGCGCCACAGATATCGTGCTAGGAAGCGATGAATGGTAATGAAAAGTAAAGGGTCGTCTGTTCGCCTCTCAGGCTCCTCTCTCTGTTCAGTGCGTCTTTCTCTCTCTGTCGATACCACTGTCGGTTTACATAGGCCTACCATTGGTTTTCCCGTGGCTTCTGGAACATTCTGGCCAATCCACGCCCACTTCCAGGTGAAGCTTACAGAAACTCGCTCTGAAGAATGCTCTCCAATAGTGCCCTGCACGGGCCTATTATCTGGGCGTATTATCTGGGCGTATTATCTGGGCCTATTATCCGGCCCGGTCCGACAGGTTTTCAGAATTCTCAGGCCCGAACCCGAATCAAGCCCGCCTTTTTAAAAAAAAAATTATTTAACCTTCCATTCCTTCGCAACGTAATGTTTTAGCGTGATAGAACGCTATATTAATTGGGTGCGTTCGTAAAAATTTTTCTCTGCAGAGGGAAAAAACAGAATTCTATTTTTCTGTTTTTGACAGATCAAAGCGAACATAAAAGAGCAGGTTAAAATAGGGGCTCATGTTTCGATCAGCATCTTGAGAACTTGTTCATATAGGCGCAGTTATAGACCACAGACCTTGCATACAACACACTGAACAAACCCGGTTGGCCCACCTTGAAGGGCTGTAATAAGATGAAACTTAGTCCAGAACGCAGCTTTTCCCTTGGTGTTGTTCACTCTCTTCAATTTGCCATTTTCAGTCTTTTTGTTTAAGTCGTTCTCCATGTTTGTGGTGGGAGTCGGGAAGTTGCGCGAATCGGATGTGTATGTATGTGTTTAAGTGAGGTAGGACTACAGAAGGAAGGCGGGGCAGAGCAGCTGCTGCATGCGTTCAAGTGTTTCCATTTAAACACAACACAGTTCTTTAATTAGCAGGTTTAAAAAAATAAGAAATTAATTCAATTAAAAAATAATAATAATAATAATAATAAAATAAAATAAATAATAAATAAATAAACTGCACTGGGCCTAGGGCTCCAGTGCAGGGCTCTACTCTCCAAGTTTGGAGTGGCTTCTAGGCGCGCGCTCGAAGCTTCCAGACTGTTCGAGTGTCCCCGGAGTCCCATTCAATCACTCGCTTAACATCATACATTCGACTATATAATGTTTTAGGTAGCTGGATAAAGAGGTATATTTGTCATACTGTCATATGATGACCAAAAGTCACAAATGGAGTAATAAGCAGACTCAATTTCTTGTAACAGTATATTTGTCAGACTCTGTATTTTATGCGGTGTTGTACATTTCCTGTTTTATTTTGAAAGTCTAGTCTTCGACTGTGCTGTCAGTTTTACTTCCCCTCCTTGTTCTTTTTCCCGCCTGAGTTGATTACCTTTGTTACCCTGTGTACCTGCTTGCTCGCATTGTTCAAATTTGTTTCCTTGTGTAAGACCAGATTGTTTTTGACCTCAGATTTTCTGCCTGCCCCGTGCCTGTTTTGTTTGCCTGATTCCTGCTAGCCTTTTCGTGTAAGACCACCTGCCTCCTCTTTGGATTGAAGAACTCGCCTTACTAGACTTTGTACCTCTGCCTCGCTTCCCCTTCCTGCAACTGGGTCCACACTCACCAGCCGTTACAGTACAATCTTGCAATGATGGACCCAGCAGAGGGGAATGCAATCCGGCAAGCCCTAGGCACTCAGGAGAATCGCCTTATGGTGCTGGAACAGTCTCTTTCCAGTCTGGGACCTGGTGTTCAGTAACTTTCCGAGCATCTCCAAGCCTTGGCTGCTCAGACTAACCAGATCGTGGCGCGCCTTGACTCCATGACACTGGCAGCGCCGGGACCCATTGACCCTGCTCGTCAAGAGTCTCCAGCCCAGCCAGCTCCTCCAATTCCTCATTAGGAGCCCAAGGCATCCCCCATTGAGAGGTATGACGGCTCTCCGGATACATGCCGCTCCTTCTTGACGCAGTGTTCATTGACTTTTGAACTGCAACCTGTTACCTTCGCTACAGAATGCTCTAGGGTAGCGTATATGATGACTAACCTCACAGGTAGAGCTCGAGAATGGGCAACTGCCGAATGGGCAAAGCGCTCGTCTACCTGTGACTCTACGGCTATTTTTTCTGCTGCTTTGACCCGCGTCTTCGGCCAATCGACCACAGGCCGGGAGGCAGCCTGTGCTTGGTAACCTCAGGCAAGGCAGGAGCCGCGTTTTTGACCACGCCATCTGTTTCCGCACTCTAGCTGCTGAGAGTTGCTGGAACGATGAGGCACTGGCAGATACGTTTTATCTCAGCCATTTTGAGGACATTGAAGACCATCTTGCCACTGTGGACCTACCTACATGTTTTGAAGCCTTAGTGGAATTGGCTATCAAAATTGACAACCGGCAACATGATCGTGAGCGGCTCCGTGGATCTTCAGACCATGAGGATCGCCATCGCTGGAGGCATTATGGCACTGCAATGCCCCCTGTGGTCGGCACCCCATCGAGACCTCAACCGCCTAACCCAGGGTTTGGTCTTTCTTAGTCCCAGCAGGAGCCCATGCAGCTTCGTCAGACTCGACTAAGCCCTGAGGAACGTCTGCGACACCAGCGTGAGGGATTATGCCTCTATTGTGGGAGTTCTGGTCACTTCCTTGCTCAGTGCCCATTAGAAGCCCAGGCTCACCAGTAACTGGAGGCCTACTGGTGAGCCACTCTTCAGTTGGCCCCACCCCTGCACGTGCACTGACTCCAGTCCAGTTTTCCATTTCCTCTGAGACTCCCTTGGACACAGTTGCCCTCATCGACTCCGGAGCGGACAAGAGTTTGATGGATAGGAACCTGGCTCACCAACTTCGACTCCCACTACAGCCTCTGGCAAAAAGCCCCGCCAGGCCAGTGCCCTCGACTGCCACCTGATAAGTGAGGTTACCCATCAGACTGCTACCCTGTCACTGTACATGTCAGGTAATCATAAGGAGACCATTTCTTTTTTTATCATTGACTCTCCTATGTACCCTCTCATTTTGGGGTATCCCTGGCTGTGCAAACGTAACCCTCACATAGATTGGGCTACAGGAAAAGTCTTGAGGTGGGGTCAAGCCTGTCACTCATTCTGCATGCTTTCTCTCTCTGTTTCCTCCAAATCTAAGCCCTCTAAGTTCCCAGATTTATCAGGTGTACCTGAAGTGTACCTCGACCTGAAGGTTTTCAACAAAGCTCGAGCCATGTCCTTACCACCTCATCGGCCATATAACTGCTCCATCGAGCTCCTCTCTGGAGCAGTTCTACCTAAAGGTCGCCTCTGCTCCCTTTCTGGCCCAGAAATGAAGGCTATGGAAGAATACATTCAAGAATCGCTGTCTTCAGGGATCATTTGCCCATCCTCCTCTCCTGTTGGTGCAGGCTTCTTCTTCACAGAGAAGAAGGATAAGACTTTGCGGCCCCTTATTGACTACCATGGTTTGAATGACATTACAGTGAAGAACCGCTATCCCCTGCCACTCATCTCCTCTGCCTTCGAGCTTCTTCAAGGGTAATATGGCTAATATGTTCACAAAGCTGGACCTTCGTAACGCTTACCACCTGGTCTGAATCCGTGAAGGAGATGAGTGGAAAACTGCATTCAATACCTCCAGTGGCCATTTCAAGTACCTTGTCATGCCATTTGGACTCACTAATGGCCCAGCTGTCTTCCGATCCCTGGTCAACAACATCCTCTGTGACATGTTGAACAGGTTTGTCCCCTGTGCTGTCAGTTTTACTTCCCCTCCTTGTTCTTTTTCCCGCCTTAGTTGATTACCTTTGTGTTTACCCTGTGTACTGGTGGCACGGTGGTGCAGTGGTTAGCCCTGTCGCCTCACAGCAAGAGGGTTCTGGGTTCGAATCCACCTGGGACCTAAGACCTGTGTGGAGTTTGCATGTTCTCCCCGTGCTTGCGTGGGTTCTCTCCGGGTACTCCGGCTTCCTCCCACAGACCAAAAACATGCAGGTTGGGGATTAGGTTAATTGGTGTCTCTAAATTGACCATAGGTGTGTGTGTGAATGGTTGTTCGTTGCTATATGTTAGCCTGTGATAAGCTGTGATAGGCTGGCGACCTCTCCAGGGTGTACCCCGCCTCTCGCCCGTTGCAGCTGGGATTGGCTCCAGCGACCCTCCGCGACCCTCTAGAGGATAAGCAATGAAAATGACTGACTGATGATGATGACTGACCCTGTGTACTTGCTTTCTCGCGTTGTTCATATTTGTTTCCTTGTGTAAGACCAGATTGTTTTTGACCTCAGATTTTCTGCCTGCTCCTTGCCTGTTTTGTTTGCCTGATTCCTGCTAGCCTTTTCGTGTATGACCACCTGCCTCCTCTTTGGATTAAAGAACTCGCCTTACTGGACTTTGTACCTCTGCCTCGCTTTCCCTTCCTGCAACTGGGTCCACACTTACCAGCCATTACAATATTATGAGTTTGAACAAAGGGTGTATTGTGTTAAAGTAACGCACATAGCTCTTTTAGAGTCGGCAGGTATAAGGACAAATAGTTTATGGCTATCTGTAAACAAATGACACCAAATTCAGGACTGAACACACAAGCATAAAGCCACTCTCAAATGTTTGGCGCACGCACGCACTCACACACACACACACACACACACACACAAACACACACACACAGTCACACACAGTCGATGTTTAAAAGTCGGTCTTTCAAACATCCAAATATACAGATCCTGGTAGACCATTCTAGAACACAGATACAAGATGGAAGTCGCGTCGGACAAGAGTTCGGCCTCGTCTTCACACGCTTGAGATGAGCCAGCTTTAAGCGCGAAACTTCCTGAGCGGCAGGGAAATAGAAAGGTACGGTCGTGTAAGGCATCCCCGGGTCTGGAGGCAAATGCCCAGTTGACAAAGTGGTCAAACTGGTGACTTATAGAGTACAAAACGTTGGCGAGACACCGTGGACACCATTCATACACATACAAGTATCACTGTAGTAGCATGCCAGATAGGAAGTACTTTATCCACACAATGCAGTAACGCTAGCGGTAGTGCTCCATACAAGTCAGAATGTCAACAGAAAACATCTTCTGGTTACACGTAGGAGTTCATTATACATTTTTATACATATTAAACCACACAACATCCTCAATTTTACACGTTCTTGGGAATAGGAGACAAAATATATGAATAAAAAAAGGAGACTTTGGATGAATATTGTAGCGACTGGGGCTGTAACTGTAAAATGAGGAATGGTCCCTTTAAGGGCACGACCCAGAAGTCTGTGTTCAGGAGTTTTGGGTTGTGTGTGTTCGAGCGTTTTAGGAGCGCTTGTTGTTTTTCAGTCGTTTTTTGATCTGCCGGTGTGTAAGGGGAAGGAAGAGATTTTTGTGTTGTAGACAGCTTCAGTTCTGATGCAGGATGCCATGCTCTGTCGAGGTTGGGAACAAGAAATAAAAAGGAGCTGTGATTTATCAGAAATCCGGAGTTAGTAGTTATTTCTGCCGCTCGCCACAATATACATTTTCTCCTGTTTATACCTCTAGTATAAAATATACATATTTAGATTAATTTAGATAATAGATTCAGACTACATTAAAATGAATACATTCCCAAAAATAGTATGCATATTATTTTATATTTCACACTGTTGTGCAGCTGTAGTGAGACTGCAAAACTCAACCATGTTAAAGTTTCATGTTGACATGCATTCTAAACTTAGTAAATCGTCCCTTTGTATAAACCACATACTTTTACATGTTTTTCAAAGCGGCATAGGCCTACATAGATTTATATCAAACGATCTTCTCTTTTAATAACACAGCGTCGGACCCCGTGGAGTTCAATGGCATCAGAATATCAAAAGATGGCACGCGTCACGTGACGAGTTCGGCAGAGGGATGCTCTGGCACAGTGAGCCGGTTTCAGAACGGTCCTACAATACAATACCATGGTCGTGAACACGCATATCGCTTATCCGTGTGCGGTTACCGCTTGTCCGACAAGGCTGACGTGTAGTAACTGTGGGTGGGCGTGGCCGAAATAACTTGGCATGGAGGCAATCGGATGGATGGGCGTCTTCGTGTTCCGACGAGGAACGAGCAGCAACAAGAGGCACTCCAACGCATCGAGGACAGGTAATCAGCCGCAGGTATGCTGTGCCGCACTTATGTGTTGAGAGAGGAACGCGCCAGAGATATCGTGCTATTCCGCCCTCCAGTGGTGACAGAGCCTATTTGTAAATATTGTAATCTACATATTACCTAACATTATTCTATTTTTTAGGACATAACATGATTATTCATAAGTATGCAGTGTCATAACAACACCTCGGTTATAACGGACCAACCCGTTTAAACATTTGTTGGCCGCCATGTGCGGACCTTGGACTCACACACACCGTTGGCCAGCGACGCGGACAAGACTAAAGGCTGAGTTATGCTTCCGCGTAAGGATTATGTAGTGATCATGCAATGGCTATGCAGTTGCCCGGACGCAGTCATGAGCCCGTGATAGTTCTGCGTGGGGTTTATGTGTCGAAATCCAATTCAATGCCACACCGGTAGAGGGACCAGAATGACCATTCTGGTCATTACATACGGATTACTCGCGAGTAAAAAAAGTTTACTGAAATGAAGGCAAAGGTTATATATATATGTTGTTGCCAATCAGTCGAAACATTTATCACACCGTAGCGGTGTTTACGAGTGGAAACCGGAAAAGCGATCTCCAGCGAATGTAGTTCGCGGACCAATCACAGCCAAGGACAAGCCAAGGCCGCTACCTTGGTGTTGCTTCGCCTCGACGCGCGTCTAGGATTTTTGGGAGGTGCACGTCAGGCCCTTGCGTTGGATGCAAGGGGGAAGTAAAGGTTCCGTACAGTGGTGGTTCTACATTCTACGCCCCGGGCGAGATTCCCTCCGAGTGCCCCCCCCCCCCCAAAAAAAAACAACAACAACACGGTGATACAGTGGATCTCCCCCAGGCGCGTAGACGGTGGGGACGCGTACCTACCAGTTTTCGTCATGAGTCATTTTGTACCCACCACTTTTTATGAAAGAATCCCCCGTGTGGGACTCGCACCGGTGTCTTTCACCACTACGTCAGTAAATGCAGTCTGAGTTACGTCAAGCTCGACGAAGAGAGAAGAACTTTCCATTCTTACAAGTCGCTTTAATATGACAGGGTCACAAGCGGATTTTTCACACGGTCACGAGCGGAGTGGTAGTGGTATGGCAAGATGCCATAGTGCGTTGAGTAATGGTGCTCCCTGACTCATCCCAAAAACAACAGTCAACAAAGTGAACGTAATGAAACAGTGAAATGCAACCCAACATGTCCTGAACATTCGCCTCCAAACCCTATCTAATTAGCCTGGCTGACGCGTCCACATCTCGATGAGATGGTGGTCTGGGAACTAGGTGTGCATTTTCTCGTATTTGAGGCGTGGTTTACGAATGCCTAGAGCCGTTTATTGGGCGCTACGAATGTCTATCAAATGGCGTCTGGTTCTTCACATGCTGCTTTGCGCGCGATTCATAGCCAATTGGTACTAAAAATTAGCTACTAAAATTACATTAATTGCTACAAAAGCTACTTAATACACTTTCTAAGGCTGCATCGAACGGTAACGTTGTGTCCGCTGCCATGTTGGATTAACACGCTACAAGCTTCGGTGTCGCGCATAGAAGTCTTCATCGTCTTGTTGCCCCCCGTTCTGTGATTGGTTCCCTAACTCAGGGGAAAATAAGGGCGGTGGTTTCCAGGCTGTCTTTGCAGTGAGAATGAAATCGCGCGCAAAGCAGCATGGGAATTCCCAGGCTAGCAATAACATGTAATGACACAGAATGCCCGAATGTCGCAATGCATTCTGGGAAACACTCCCCCAACACGTTACAATATCCACGATTTCCTCAGGCAAGTACAACAAGTTGAACTGATAATACAAGAAAACACAAAAGCATTAACCTAATTTACACAAAATAGAAACAACATTTAATTTGATTTGTGTCCGATGACGAAAGAGAGCTGGAGAGAGAGCTAGCACTTTGGTAGAGAGACATAGAGTAACAATAACAGAGAGCGAGCGCCGGTCTCGATAAAGCCGTTAATCAGAGAAATGAAACGTTATTTCCCGATTGTTTCACAGCGGTTACATTCAGCAGTTAGACACGGCCATGAACTGCACCTATCTGAATCACATTATCCAATGAAAAGTATTAGAGCTCTGTGCGTGAGCATATCAAGACATCGCGTCTGTGTGTGTGTGTGTGTGTGTGTGTGTCATCATCACATTTTTGTATACATTTTTATTAATTAACATGACCTGCGCGAAAGGGGGAAAAATGAATGCGCGTCATTGTACCCAGCACTTCTGAAAATGCACTTCCGAATGCGTCTCTGTCCCCAGCACATTTCAAACCAAACCTACGCCCATGATCTCCCCCCCCCGCCCCCTGTTGTCCATTCCATTTCTGGAGACCCAGAGGTGAACTGTCCCCCGCGCACCCCTCCCCTTTCTCCTTCTCACACACAGACACAGCTTTCTGAAGCAGGGGCGTGATTTGGGAGACCGTCCCAACCAGAGTTGAACTGTCATCGCAGTCCAATGTCCCCCCCCCCCCGCAACTGCAGGAGGCGACAATTTGCCAATTCCCCACATAGTGACATGATAGATAGATTATACAGAAGCGCTTTGAGGCGCAGATGATTTTTAAAAATTTTAAGTTCTTGTGCCGCCCCCCCAAATTGCCGCCCCGGGCGGCTGGCCGGTCTGCTCGTGACTAAAACTGCCACTGGTTCCGTAACCTATGTCTGTAAACCTCCAGCGGTGCGTCAACGCGGAAGCATAAATGAAGCATAAGCCTTAACTGTCAATATATATCTAAGGGACAAACTGCTGTGTGAAGCCCTACTCTGGCGCCCTCTGGTGGTTCACCGGCTGCCTGCGTGGAGTTCCTGCTACAACACAGCACAATTATCATCACCATCGAGTTCAATAGTCACACAGGCATTAGAGAACTGGAGTAGAATAGAAGTCTGTATGGACATTAAATGCTTGGAGTCCAGGCACTATGTAAAAATGTCAGTGAAAATGTCCGAAATCAATTTAATAATTACTTATCTGTTAGTCGAGTTCGAGTGAGTTTTGGATGAAGGAATAAAACAAAAGCTTGTTGTTTTCAAGACACTTGCCGTGTTCTATAAGAATGACACACTGACCATAATCAGACACTATTAAAAACTTTTTTAGAAACAGTAAATGTTTTAACTACCTGGATAAAGAGGTATATTTGTAATACTGGCATATGAAGACCAAAACTCACAAACGGAGTAATAAGCAGACTCAATTTCTTGTAACAGTATATTATGAGTTTGAACAAAGGGTGTCTTGTGTTAAAGTTAACATACATAGCTATTTTAGAGTCGGCAGGTATAAGGACAAATACTTTATGGCTCCCTGTAAACAAATGACACCAAATTCAGGACTGAACACACAAGCATGAAGCCACTATAAAATATTTGGTGCACGCACGCACGCACGCACGCACTCACGCACACACGCACGCACGCACTCACACACACACACACACACACACACACACACACACACACACCACAGTCGGTCTTTCAAACATTCAAACACACAGATCATGGTAGACCATGCTAGAACACAGATACAAGATGGACGTCGCTTCGGACCAGTGTTCGGCCTCGTCTTCACACGCTCAAGATGAGCCAGCTGTAAGCGCGAGACTTCCTGAGCGGCAGGGAAATAGAAAGTTATGGTCGTGTCGGGCATCCTCGGGTCTGGAGGCAAACGCCCAGTTGACAAACTGGTCAAACTGGTGACGTTATAGAGTACAAAACGTTGGCGAGACACCCCAGATGCTATTCATACTCGTCCAAGTATCACTGTAGTAGCATGCCAGATAGGAAGTACTTTATCCACACAACGCAGTTACGCTAGCAGTACTGCTCCATACAAGTCAGAATGTCAACATAAAACCTCTTCTGGTTACACGTAGGAGTTCATTATACATTTTTATACATATTAAACAACACAACATCCTCAGTTTCACACATTCTTGGGAATAGGAGAGAAAATATATGAAGAAAAAAGGAGACTTTGGTTGAATATAAATTTTCTCCTGTTTATACCTCTAGTATAAAATATACATATTTAGATCAATTTAAATAATAGATTCAGACTACATTAAATTGAATACGTTCCCAAAAATTGTATGCATATTATTTTATATTTTACAGCGTTGTGCAGCTGTAGTGAGACTGCAAAACTCTATCGTGTTAAAGTAACATGTTAACATGCATTCTAAACTTAGTTAATCGTCCCTTTGTATAAACCACATACTTTTACATGTTTTACAAAGCGGCGTAGGCCTACATAGGTTTATATCAAACGATCTGCTCTTTTAATAACACAGCGTCAGACCCCGTGGAGTTCAATGGCATCAGAGTATCAAAAGATGGCACGCGTCACGTGACGAGTTCGGCAGAGGGATGCTCTGGCACAGTGAGCCGGTTTCAGAACGGTCCTACAATACAATACCATGGTCGTGAACACGCATATCGCTTATCCGTGTGCAGTTACCATTTGTCCGACAAGGCTGGCGTGTAGTAACTGTGGGTGGGCGTGGCCGAAAAAACTTGGTATGGAGGACATCGGATGGATGGGCGTCTTCGTGTTCTGAGCAGGAATGAGCAGCAACAAGTGGCATTCCAACACATCGAGGACAGGTAATCAGCCGCAGGTATGCTGTGCCGCACTTATGTGTTGAGAGAGGAACGCGCCACAGATATCGTGCTAGGAAGCGATGAATGGTAATGAAAAGTAAAGGGTCGTCTGTTCGCCTCTCAGGCTCCTCTCTCTGTTCAGTGCGTCTTTCTCTCTCTGTCGATACCACTGTCGGTTTATATAGGCCTACCATTGGTCTTCCTGTGGGTTCTGGAACATTCTGGCCAATCCACGCCCACTTCCAGGTGAAGCGTACAGAAACTCGCTCTGAAGAATGTTCTCCAAGGTCGCAGTGGCTTCTAGGCGCACGCTCGAAGCTTCCAGACAATTCGAGTGTCCCCGGAGTCCCATTCAATCACTCACTTGATATCATACATTCGACTATATAATTTTATATTACATAAATGAATCCGTCGAAAACCGAAATCAATTTCATAATGACATCTGTTACTCGGGTACGAGTGAGTTTTGGTTGAACGAATAAAAAAAAAGCTTGTTGTTTTCAATACACTTGCCGTGTTCTTTAAGAATGACACACTAACCATTATTAGACAATATAAAAAACTTTTTTTAGATACAGTAAATGTTTCAACCACCTAGATAAAGAGGTACATTTGTAATACTGGCATATGATGACGAAAAGTCGCAAACCGAGTAATAAGCAGACTCAATTTCTTGTAACAGTACATTATGAGTTTGAACAAAGGGTGTATTGTGTTAAAGTTAACATACATAGCTCTTTTAGAGTCGGCAGGTATAAGGACAAATACTTTATGACTCCCTGTTAACAAATGACACCAAATTCAGGACTGAACACACAAGCATAAAGCCACTCTCAAATGTTTGGTGCACACACGCATGCACGCACTTACAGACACACAAATGTATGAAAGACAAACACTTAAGACAGATGGACAATAACAAAAAATGAAAAATGTTCTACAGCCTTTTTTTTTTTATTATCACTCACCCCCTACCTACCCCCCCCCCCCCCGACAACATCTATTTCTTTGTTAGTCTTTTCATCATTTCATTATTATTATTATTATTATTATTATTATTATTATTATTATTATTATTATTATCTTATTTATTTATTTATTTTTATTTCATTTTTTATTTCATTTTGTGAGCACATTGGGTCAAATATGCTGTATAAACAGACATGCCTTGACTTGATTTGACATAAATGTCTGTCTTTCTTCAAAATGCTATGCCTACCCAAGTTCATTCATATAGGCCCTAGCTTTCATGACCCAGCTTATAGCACTTATTTTGTGAAAACATGACAGAAATTAGCTTTTTAAATGCCACTGGCAAAATCATTATTACTTTGAACCATCCAAGCAGAAATGGTTTGTCCTTTAACACTTTGAAATTAGTAGGTTTATGCGCAAACCTGGAACAAAGTGTCCTGCATTTGGGGTTGAGAAAGTTGGCAACCCTAGCAGTGTCATAACAACACCTCGGTTATAACGAACCAACCCATTTACAAATTGGTTGGCCGCCATGCCAGCGACGCGGAAAATATACATTATATCTATGGACAAACTGCTGGGTGAAGCCCTGCTCTGGCGCCCTCTGGTGGTTCACCGGCTGCCTGCGTGGAGTTCCTGCTACAACACAGCACAATTATCATTACCTTCGAGTTCAATAGTCACACAGGCATTAGAGAACTGGAGTAGAAGTCTGTATGGACATTAAATGCTTGGAGTCCAGGCACTAAAATATGTAAAAATAACAGTGTAATTAAAACAAACAGATAAAGGGCATACACACAGATATGATAATACATATCGCTTGCATCAGCTTTTTTATGATTATGAAAGAAAAAACATCTTTATTAAAGTTGGTCTATTTTTAACTCCAAGTAGTCTTGACAGAGTTTTTCAAAGAGCAGAGCGTTGATGAACTGATCCATTAATATTGAGGGAGCTGAGTAGTGGTCTACTAACATGATGGATTGTTCTTCAGCAAGCTGGTGGTCCAGAGTGATGAGTCAATCAAAGTTGATAAATACGTTACGCTTATCATTATCATCTTCTGAGGACCTTCTCAAATACACTACATAGACAGTGATGTGCAGTCTAAGAAGATACAAGTGAAATAGATATCTTTTTTTATCCTAATCAGAATACCGAATCTGAGATCATAAGTTTAATAATTTTGTTTGACCTTTTCATGATCAAATCCCAACCCGTTGTCAAGCTGTTTAATGAAGGCTGATGTTTCCCAGACCAATAAGAAGTAACATACTCAGAGTTGGATGAAGCTATTGTCAGAACACTTAGAGCTACCTCTGCAAGCATCTAAACATACTTTTACTACCTCAGACAATCAAAGAGAAAAACAACAAAAGGAAAAATGATCTTTTCTTATTCCAAATAGACTCAGATCATGTAAAAAACGAAACGAATATGTAAAACACAGGAACTTTTTGGCCTTGCATGAACTCTTTACATTACATTACATCTGTACATTTGGCTGGAGTGCTTAATCATTACATAGTGTTTTAAAGAAATAACCTTTTAATCCACAACAGACATACTAATCGTATTCAATTCAGTCCCACAGTCTGCTTTAGTCCACCTCCTCAATGGTGGGCCCCTGGGTGTCAGCTCTGGCCTGCTGTCCACAGCTGCCAGTTGGCGCTCCTCCCTAGTACAGCCTGGAGATGATGGGGTTGCACAGCTTCTCAAGCTCCTTCAGCAGGTGTTGGTACTCCTCTTTCTCCGCTAGCTGGTTGCTCTCCAGCCAGAGGATGACCTCCTCACACTTCTCCTCCACCTTCTTCCTGTCCACCTCCCTCACTTTTTTCTTCAGGTTGTCCTCCTGCAGGCTGCTGTTCATGTCGTGGGCGTAGGACTCCAGGGCGTTCTTGGCCGCTATCTTCTCCCTCTGTTGCTCGTCTTCTTCTTTGTATTGGTCTGCTTCCTGCACCATCCTCCCGATGTCTTCCTTGCTCAGGTGGCCCTTGTCATTGGTGATGGTGATCTTGTTCTGTTTCCCCGTGCTCTTGTCCTCCGCAGACACGTTCAGAATGCCGTCGGCGTTGATGTCGAAGGTCACCTCGATCTGAGGAACCAATCTCGGAGCAGACGGGATTCCAGACAGCTCAAACTGCCCCAGCAGGTTGTTGTCTTTGGTCATGGCTCTCTCGCCTTCAAAGACCTGGATCGGGACCCCGGGCTGGTTATCGACGTTGGTGGTGAACATCCGTCTCTGTTTGGTGGGGATGGTGGTGTTACGTTTGATCAGGGGTGTCATGACTCCTCCGGCCGTCTCGATGCCGAGGGAAAGAGGGGCCACGTCCAGGAGCACCAGTTCCTGGACGTTTGCCGACGTGTCGCCGCTGAGAATGGCGGCCTGCACGGCGGCACCGTAAGCCACCGCCTCGTCTGCGTTGATGCTCTTGTTGAACTCCTTGCCGTTGAAAAAGTCTTGCAGGAGTTTCTGGATCTTGGGGATGCGCGTGGAGCCTCCCACCAGGACGATTTCATTGACCTGGCCCTTGTCCATGTTGGCGTCCCTCAGGGCGTTCTCCACAGGTTCCAGGGTTTTCCTGAAGAGGTCTAAGCACAATTTCTCAAAGCACGGTCTGCTGATAGAGGTGAAGAAGTCGGTGCCCTCATACAGGGAATCGATCTCGATGCTGGCCTTGACGCTGAACGACAAGGTTCTCTTGGCTCTCTCACAAGCCGTGCGCAGCCTCGTCAAAGCCTTTTTGTTCTCGCTGATATCCTTCTTGTACTTCCTCCTGAACTCCTCCACAAAGTGGTTAACCAAGCGGTTGTCAAAGTCTTCTCCACCCAGATGAGTGTCCCCGGCCGTGGACTTCACCTCAAAGATGCCGTCTTCGATGGTCAGGATGGAGACGTCGAAGGTGCCCCCACCTAGGTCAAAGATCAGGACGTTGCGTTCGCTGCTCTTGCCTTTGTCCAGACCGTAGGCGATGGCGGCCGCCGTGGGCTCGTTGATGATCCTCAGGACGTTGAGGCCGGCGATAACTCCAGCGTCCTTGGTGGCCTGGCGCTGGGAGTCGTTGAAGTAAGCTGGAACCGTGATGACGGCGTTAGACACCTTCTGGCCTAGGAAGGCTTCGGCGATCTCCTTCATCTTCACCAGGACCATGGAGGACACCTCCTCGGGGGATAAAAACTTCTTCTCCCCTTTGTACTCCACCTGGATTTTGGGCTTTCCCGCGTCACTGATCACCGTAAACGGCCAGTGCTTCATGTCCGCCTGCACCACCGCATCGTCAAACTTTCGGCCAATCAGGCGCTTGGCGTCAAACACAGTGTTGCTGGGGTTCATGGCCACCTGGTTCTTGGCCGGGTCTCCGATGAGTCTCTCTGTGTCTGTGAAGGCCACGTAGCTGGGCGTGATCCGGTTGCCCTGGCCGTTGCCGATGATCTCCACTTTGCCGTGCTGGAACACCCCCACGCAGGAGTAGGTGGTGCCCAGGTCGATGCCGACCGCTACACCCTTAGCAGCACACATCTTGCTCAGGATGGCTGTCCGGGGGTTAAAAGACAGGCGTTGGAATTATTATACAAACAAAGTAAAAAAAAAAAAAAAAAAGTCATATTTCATTAATGATTTCATTTGCAAAGAAGTATAGTTTAGTCTATTTGATATACATTTGATATATGAGGTATATATTACATATTTTTGCGTATGCCTTCTATGGGAACTGTTTGATATAGAATAACGCTTTGCTCTTGCGAAAGGTAATACAATAAATCTGGGGTGCCCAATACGTTTATCACGATCGACTGGACGATCGCAGAGCCAATGACGGTAGCTCACAGAACTCAGCAAAAAAATCCCCCCAAAAAAACGCGCCTTTTCAGAAAAGCGATCCATCCTATCATGTCATTATTTTACCATGAGCCCGCTGATTGACATGTAGACAGGCCAGTCCGCTGGTTTCTAAAAAGTTTTTTACACTACGTTACCATAACAACCATAAACGTATCTACCAAAGACAGTAGACACTAAGCGCCATTGCTTTTGTTTTAATGTTGCTTTTCGTTTTCTCTACTGCTCGTTAAATTATCTGTATAGACAAACAAAAATGATACCACAATGAATGAGGGAGCAAAAGAAATCAAAAAGGCAAAGACTTACCATTTCCATCAGGAATGGGAAGATGACTTCTTATTCACAATGTCATACTCAAAGTGTGTCTGTCTGATCTGTCGATCCAGCATTGCACTTCCAAAGAAGGGGAATGTAGAGAGACATTTTAGACTTGTTCATCGAACCTTTGATACAGACTTTCCTCCAAGCAGTGAATTGAGAAAGAGAAAGGTGAGGGAGTTGAAATCTCAGCTTCTTGGACAGCAGTCTCTTTTCACTCGGCCAGCAGCGAAAGCGAAGGCCGCCACAGAGGCATCGTTCCAGGTGAGTCGGACGATCGTTAAGCACAAAAAGTATTTCCAGGATGGAGTTATGGTGAAGGAAGCCTTCATTGAGGCAGCAGATTCTTTGTTTAAAGACTTTAAGAACAGAACAGAAATAATGTCTGCAGTGAAAGCTGTTCAGTGTACAAGAAATACAGTGACCAGGCGTTGCAAAATGAAGGGCAACAACATAGTGCAGCAGCTTGCTAAGGACATTGACTGCTGCGAGTGCTTCTCGCTACAGATGGACGAGTCTACGGACATCACAGACAAAGCCCAATTATGCATTTTTATTCGAATGGTCTTCCACGACATGACTGCAAAAAGGGAACTTTTAGCAGTTCTGCATATGAACGCACACACACGGGGGGATGACACCTTTAAGATATTCAAGAACTTTGTCGACAAGAATAAGATTCCAATGTGCAAATTGTTGTCAATCACCACCGACGGTGCGCCTTCCATGATCAGCCGCTCTAATGGATTTGTTGCCAAATGCCGAGAGGATGAAGGGTTTCCTGACTTTTTAAGTTATCATTGTTTCATACACCAACAAGCATTGTGTGTGAAAATGTTGAACATAAAAGAGATCATGGACGTAGCAAACAAAGTAGCCTGCTCTATCCGTACTAGGTCTCTTCAAAGACGACTGTTCCGCTTGCATCTTGAGGAGGCCAGCAGCGACCACTCAGACTACTGCTTCACACGGACGTAAGGTGGTCGAGTAGGGGGAAATTCCTACAACGATTCCGCGATCTTCTTCCCGAGGTAAAGCAGTTCCTACATGACAAAAAACTTGCGGAATACACGCAACTTAATGATGATCGTTGGCTGCTTGATTTGGAGTTTTTAACTGATCTGGCGAACTTGCTCAATGAGCTGAACGTGGAATTACAGGGCAAAGAGAAAACTGTGATCAATATGATAAGCTCAGTGAACGCCTTCAAGGGAAAACTTAAACTGCTTTCTTCAAAGATCCAACGCCATGATCTAGGGAACTTTAGAAACCTTGCATCTGAGCTGAATAATCAAGGAAAGGACTTAACGGAGATTGACAGTGCATGTTATGCAGAACAGATTGACATGGTCCTGTCAGACTTTGACAGGAGATTTCAAGACTTCGCTCTACTCGAGCCAGTTGCCACGTTTATGTGTTTCCCTTTTCGGGAGAATGCTGAGGTCGATGTCCTCGCTTCCAAAATCGCAACAATGTTTCAGCTCAGTTCTGTTGAAGTTGAGGATGAGATCTTGACACTGGAAGCGGATATTAACTTGTAGTCTAGGGCCCATGAACAATTCTGGAGTTTACCCACAGAAGAAAAGTATCCCAACATGAGAAAATGTGCAACATCACTGACTGCAATGTTTGGGTCTACTTACCTGTGCAAATCGACCTTTTCACGTATAAAATTTATCAAATCCAAATACCGCTCCACCCTGACCGACGATCATTTGGAGGCCTGTCTTAGACTGGGTATCAGTAGCTATTGCCCGGACTATGCATCCCTAGTGGACTCCATCCAATGTAAGACATCATCTGAATAAGGTACATCCCAATGTGTATGCAAGAAAATTACTATTGTACATAAAGTTAATTCACTGTCTGAAACTTTCAATGTTTGAACAGTGAATTGTAGTGTGATATATTGTGTAATGTAGGCCAAATGCTACTTACTGTATGTTAAAAGAAAATCCTAGTGTTATAAAAAAAAGTTACATTTCAATGTGAGTGAGTGAGTGTTTGTGTGTATGTGTGTGTGTGTGTGTGTGTGTGTGTGTGTGTGTGTGTGTGTGTGTGTGTGTGTGTGTGTGTGTGTGTGTGTATGTGTGCTACCTGAATGGGTAAAGTTACATTTTAATGTGTGGATTTAAGTTAAAAAAAAGTTACATGTCAATGTGAGTGAGTGAGTGAGTGAGTGAGTGAGTGAGTGTGTGTGTGTGTGTGTGTGTGTGTGTGTGTGTGTGTGTGTGTGTGTGTGTGTGTGCGCTACCTGAATGGGTAAAGTTACATTTCAATGTGTGGATTTTGATGTACATGTACTGAATTGTATGGGAAATGTAATGTAAGTGTCACTGTATGAAATCACATGCATGTTGATTAGTCTATTGCAGACTATGTTACTGTTGTTACTGTATTTTTAGTGTTGTTAGGGATATTAAACTCAATCATAAATAACTAATGATTTACTGTAAGTGTGAAACATTAAAGCTATAGAGCAGCCAATATGACACGGTGTGTTCGTTTTGGTACATTAAAAAATACATGTAATATGAGTAGTAGATCATTCTGACCCAGTCACTTAAAAGGTAGATCACCATTCAGAAAAGTATGGGCACCCCTGCAATAAATCAACATTGTAAATCAAATACCTCTCATCTTCTCAACAAAATTTAAATATGATTAATCTAACGTAAGTCTCATGGATATAGTCTCGAGTACATGAAAAATTAATGGAAATAGTCACGATTAACGAAGCCTATAATGTTGAAATTAAGGTTTACTTACAGTTCGGAAGCGATGAATGGTAATGAAAAGTAAAGCGTCGTCTGTTCACCTCTCAGGCTCCTCTCTCTGTTCAGTGCGTCTTTCTCTCTCTGTCGATACCACTGTTTATATAGGCCTACCACATTCTTACCAATCAGCGCCCACTTCCAGGTGAAGCGTACAGAAACTCGCGCTGAAGAATGTTCTCCAAGGTTGCAGTGGCTTCTAGGCGCGCGCTCAAAGCTTCCAGTTCGAGTGTCCCCGGAGTCCCATTCAATCACTCGCTTGATATCATACATTCGACTATATAATTTTATATTACATAAATGAATCCGTCGAAAACCGAAATCAATTTCATAATGACTTATCTGTTAGTCGAGTACGAGTGAGTTTTGGATGAAGGAATAAAACAAAAGCTTGTTGTTTTCAATACACTTGCTGTGTTCTTTAAGAATGACACACTGACCATTATTAGACACTATGAAAAAAACTTTTTGAGATACAGTAAATGTTTTAAATACCTGGATAAAGAGGTATATTTGTAATACTGGCATATGAAGACCAAAAGTCACAAACGGAGTAATAAGCAGACTCAATTTCTTGCAAAAGTATATGATGAGTTTGAACAAAGGGTGCATTAAATTCAGGACTGAACACACAAGCATGAAGCCACTCTAAAATATTTGGTGCACGCACGCACGCACTTACACACACACACAAACACACACACACACACACAGTCGCACACAATCGATGTTTGAAAGTCGGTCTTTCGGCCTCGTCTTCACATGCTCAAGATGAGCCAGCTTTAATCGTGAGACTTCCTGAGCGGCAGGGAAATAAAGAGGTGCGGTCGTGTCGGGCATCCTCGGGTGTGGAGGCAAACGCCCAGTCGAAAAACCAGTATAACTGGTGACGTTATAGAGTACAAAACGTTGGCGAGACACCGCAGATGCTATTCATACACATACAAGTATCACTGTAGTAGCATGCCAGATATTTTATATTTTGCAGCGTTGTGCAGCTGTAGTGAGACTGCAAAACTCTATCATGTTAAAGTTACATGTTGACATGCATTCTAAACTTAGTTAATCGTCCCTTGTATAAACCACATACTTTTACATGTTTTACAAAGCGGCATAGGCCTACATAGATTTATATCAAACGATGTGCTCTTTTAATAACACAGCGTCGGACCCCGTGGAGTTCAATGGCATCAGAGTATCAAAAGATGGCACGCGTCACGTGACGAGTTCGGCAGAGGGATGCTCAGGCACAGTGAGACGGTTTCCGAATGGTCCTACAATACAATACCATGGTCGTGAACACGCATATCATTTATCCGTGTGCGGTTACCGCTTGTCCGACAAGGCTGACGTGTAGTAACTGTGGGTAGGCATGGCCGAAATAACTTGGCATGGAGGCAATCGGATGGATGGGCGTCCTCGTGTTCCGAGCAGGAAAGAGCAGCAACAAGAGGGACTCCAACACATCGAGGACAGGCAATCAGCTGCAGGTATGCTGTGCCGCACTCATGTGTTGAGAGAGGAACGCGCCAGAGATATCGTGCTAGGAAGCGATGAATGGTAATGAAAAGTAAAGGGTCGTCTGTTCGCCTCTCAGGCTCCTCTCTCTGTTCAGTGCGTCTTTCTCTCTCTGTCGATACCACTGTCGGTTTATATAGGCCTACCATTGGTCTTCCTGTGGGTTCTGGAACATTCTGGCCAATCCACGCCCACTTCCAGGTGAAGCGTACAGAAACTCGCTCTGAAGAATGTTCTCCAAGGTCGCAGTGGCTTCTAGGCGCACGCTCGAAGCTTCCAGACAATTCGAGTGTCCCCGGAGTCCCATTCAATCACTCACTTGATATCATACATTCGACTATATAATTTTATATTACATAAATGAATCCGTCGAAAACCGAAATCAATTTCATAATGACATCTGTTACTCGGGTACGAGTGAGTTTTGGTTGAACGAATAAAACAAAAGCTTGTTGTTTTCAATACACTTGCCGTGTTCTTTAAGAATGACACACTAACCATTATTAGACAATATAAAAAACTTTTTTTAGATACAGTAAATGTTTCAACCACCTAGATAAAGAGGTACATTTGTAATACTGGCATATGATGACGAAAAGTCGCAAACCGAGTAATAAGCAGACTCAATTTCTTGTAACAGTACATTATGAGTTTGAACAAAGGGTGTATTGTGTTAAAGTTAACATACATAGCTCTTTTAGAGTCGGCAGGTATAAGGACAAATACTTTATGACTCCCTGTTAACAAATGACACCAAATTCAGGACTGAACACACAAGCATAAAGCCACTCTCAAATGTTTGGTGCACACACGCATGCACGCACTTACAGACACACAAATGTATGAAAGACAAACAGTTAAGACAGATGGACAATAACAAAAAATGAAAAATGTTCTACAGCCTTTTTTTTTTAATTATCACTCACCCCCTACCTACCCCCCCCCCCCCCCCCCCCCCCCGACAACATCTATTTCTTTGTTAGTCTTTTCATAATTTCATTATTATTATTATTATTATTATTATTGCCTTGACTTGATTTGACATAAATGTCTGTCTTTCTTCAAAATGCTATGCCTACCCAAGTTCATTCATATAGGCCCTAGCTTTCATGACCCAGCTTATAGCACTTATTTTGTGAAAACATGACAGAAATTAGCTTTTTAAATGCCACTGGCAAAATCATTATTACTTTGAACCATCCAAGCAGAAATGGTTTGTCCTTTAACACTTTGAAATTAGTAGGTTTATGCGCAAACCTGGAACAAAGTGTCCTGCATTTGGGGTTGAGAAAGTTGGCAACCCTAGCAGTGTCATAACAACACCTCGGTTATAACGAACCAACCCATTTACAAATTGGTTGGCCGCCATGCCAGCGACGCGGAAAATATACATTATATCTATGGACAAACTGCTGGGTGAAGCCCTGCTCTGGCGCCCTCTGGTGGTTCACCGGCTGCCTGCGTGGAGTTCCTGCTACAACACAGCACAATTATCATTACCTTCGAGTTCAATAGTCACACAGGCATTAGAGAACTGGAGTAGAAGTCTGTATGGACATTAAATGCTTGGAGTCCAGGCACTAAAATATGTAAAAATAACAGTGTAATTAAAACAAACAGATAAAGGGCATACACACAGATATGATAATACATATCGCTTGCATCAGCTTTTTTATGATTATGAAAGAAAAAACATCTTTATTAAAGTTGGTCTATTTTTAACTCCAAGTAGTCTTGACAGAGTTTTTCAAAGAGCAGAGCGTTGATGAACTGATCCATTAATATTGAGGGAGCTGAGTAGTGGTCTACTAACATGATGGATTGTTCTTCAGCAAGCTGGTGGTCCAGAGTGATGAGTCAATCAAAGTTGATAAATACGTTACGCTTATCATTATCATCTTCTGAGGACCTTCTCAAATACACTACATAGACAGTGATGTGCAGTCTAAGAAGATACAAGTGAAATAGATATCTTTTTTTATCCTAATCAGAATACCGAATCTGAGATCATAAGTTTAATAATTTTGTTTGACCTTTTCATGATCAAATCCCAACCCGTTGTCAAGCTGTTTAATGAAGGCTGATGTTTCCCAGACCAATAAGAAGTAACATACTCAGAGTTGGATGAAGCTATTGTCAGAACACTTAGAGCTACCTCTGCAAGCATCTAAACATACTTTTACTACCTCAGACAATCAAAGAGAAAAACAACAAAAGGAAAAATGATCTTTTCTTATTCCAAATAGACTCAGATCATGTAAAAAACGAAACGAATATGTAAAACACAGGAACTTTTTGGCCTTGCATGAACTCTTTACATTACATTACATCTGTACATTTGGCTGGAGTGCTTAATCATTACATAGTGTTTTAAAGAAATAACCTTTTAATCCACAACAGACATACTAATCGTATTCAATTCAGTCCCACAGTCTGCTTTAGTCCACCTCCTCAATGGTGGGCCCCTGGGTGTCAGCTCTGGCCTGCTGTCCACAGCTGCCAGTTGGCGCTCCTCCCTAGTACAGCCTGGAGATGATGGGGTTGCACAGCTTCTCAAGCTCCTTCAGCAGGTGTTGGTACTCCTCTTTCTCCGCTAGCTGGTTGCTCTCCAGCCAGAGGATGACCTCCTCACACTTCTCCTCCACCTTCTTCCTGTCCACCTCCCTCACTTTTTTCTTCAGGTTGTCCTCCTGCAGGCTGCTGTTCATGTCGTGGGCGTAGGACTCCAGGGCGTTCTTGGCCGCTATCTTCTCCCTCTGTTGCTCGTCTTCTTCTTTGTATTGGTCTGCTTCCTGCACCATCCTCCCGATGTCTTCCTTGCTCAGGTGGCCCTTGTCATTGGTGATGGTGATCTTGTTCTGTTTCCCCGTGCTCTTGTCCTCCGCAGACACGTTCAGAATGCCGTCGGCGTTGATGTCGAAGGTCACCTCGATCTGAGGAACCAATCTCGGAGCAGACGGGATTCCAGACAGCTCAAACTGCCCCAGCAGGTTGTTGTCTTTGGTCATGGCTCTCTCGCCTTCAAAGACCTGGATCGGGACCCCGGGCTGGTTATCGACGTTGGTGGTGAACATCCGTCTCTGTTTGGTGGGGATGGTGGTGTTACGTTTGATCAGGGGTGTCATGACTCCTCCGGCCGTCTCGATGCCGAGGGAAAGAGGGGCCACGTCCAGGAGCACCAGTTCCTGGACGTTTGCCGACGTGTCGCCGCTGAGAATGGCGGCCTGCACGGCGGCACCGTAAGCCACCGCCTCGTCTGCGTTGATGCTCTTGTTGAACTCCTTGCCGTTGAAAAAGTCTTGCAGGAGTTTCTGGATCTTGGGGATGCGCGTGGAGCCTCCCACCAGGACGATTTCATTGACCTGGCCCTTGTCCATGTTGGCGTCCCTCAGGGCGTTCTCCACAGGTTCCAGGGTTTTCCTGAAGAGGTCTAAGCACAATTTCTCAAAGCACGGTCTGCTGATAGAGGTGAAGAAGTCGGTGCCCTCATACAGGGAATCGATCTCGATGCTGGCCTTGACGCTGAACGACAAGGTTCTCTTGGCTCTCTCACAAGCCGTGCGCAGCCTCGTCAAAGCCTTTTTGTTCTCGCTGATATCCTTCTTGTACTTCCTCCTGAACTCCTCCACAAAGTGGTTAACCAAGCGGTTGTCAAAGTCTTCTCCACCCAGATGAGTGTCCCCGGCCGTGGACTTCACCTCAAAGATGCCGTCTTCGATGGTCAGGATGGAGACGTCGAAGGTGCCCCCACCTAGGTCAAAGATCAGGACGTTGCGTTCGCTGCTCTTGCCTTTGTCCAGACCGTAGGCGATGGCGGCCGCCGTGGGCTCGTTGATGATCCTCAGGACGTTGAGGCCGGCGATGACTCCAGCGTCCTTGGTGGCCTGGCGCTGGGAGTCGTTGAAGTAAGCTGGAACCGTGATGACGGCGTTAGACACCTTCTGGCCTAGGAAGGCTTCGGCGATCTCCTTCATCTTCACCAGGACCATGGAGGACACCTCCTCGGGGGATAAAAACTTCTTCTCCCCTTTGTACTCCACCTGGATTTTGGGCTTTCCCGCGTCACTGATCACCGTAAACGGCCAGTGCTTCATGTCCGCCTGCACCACCGCATCGTCAAACTTTCGGCCAATCAGGCGCTTGGCGTCAAACACAGTGTTGCTGGGGTTCATGGCCACCTGGTTCTTGGCCGGGTCTCCGATGAGTCTCTCTGTGTCTGTGAAGGCCACGTAGCTGGGCGTGATCCGGTTGCCCTGGCCGTTGCCGATGATCTCCACTTTGCCGTGCTGGAACACCCCCACGCAGGAGTAGGTGGTGCCCAGGTCGATGCCGACCGCTACACCCTTAGCAGCACACATCTTGCTCAGGATGGCTGTCCGGGGGTTAAAAGACAGGCGTTGGAATTATTATACAAACAAAGTAAAAAAAAAAAAAAAAAAGTCATATTTCATTAATGATTTCATTTGCAAAGAAGTATAGTTTAGTCTATTTGATATACATTTGATATATGAGGTATATATTACATATTTTTGCGTATGCCTTCTATGGGAACTGTTTGATATAGAATAACGCTTTGCTCTTGCGAAAGGTAATACAATAAATCTGGGGTGCCCAATACGTTTATCACGATCGACTGGACGATCGCAGAGCCAATGACGGTAGCTCACAGAACTCAGCAAAAAAATCCCCCCAAAAAAACGCGCCTTTTCAGAAAAGCGATCCATCCTATCATGTCATTATTTTACCATGAGCCCGCTGATTGACATGTAGACAGGCCAGTCCGCTGGTTTCTAAAAAGTTTTTTACACTACGTTACCATAACAACCATAAACGTATCTACCAAAGACAGTAGACACTAAGCGCCATTGCTTTTGTTTTAATGTTGCTTTTCGTTTTCTCTACTGCTCGTTAAATTATCTGTATAGACAAACAAAAATGATACCACAATGAATGAGGGAGCAAAAGAAATCAAAAAGGCAAAGACTTACCATTTCCATCAGGAATGGGAAGATGACTTCTTATTCACAATGTCATACTCAAAGTGTGTCTGTCTGATCTGTCGATCCAGCATTGCACTTCCAAAGAAGGGGAATGTAGAGAGACATTTTAGACTTGTTCATCGAACCTTTGATACAGACTTTCCTCCAAGCAGTGAATTGAGAAAGAGAAAGGTGAGGGAGTTGAAGTCTCAGCTTCTTGGACAGTAGTCTCTTTTCACTCGGCCAGCAGCGAAAGCGAAGGCCGCCACAGAGGCATCGTTCCAGGTGAGTCGGACGATCGTTAAGCACAAAAAGTATTTCCAGGATGGAGTTATGGTGAAGGAAGCCTTCATTGAGGCAGCAGATTCTTTGTTTAAAGACTTTAAGAACAGAACAGAAATAATGTCTGCAGTGAAAGCTGTTCAGTGTACAAGAAATACAGTGACCAGGCGTTGCAAAATGATGGGCGACAACTTAGTGCAGCAGCTTGCTAAGGACATTGACTGCTGCGAGTGCTTCTCGCTACAGATGGACGAGTCTACGGACATCACAGACAAAGCCCAATTATGCATTTTTATTCGAATGGTCTTCCACGACATGACTGCAAAAAGGGAACTTTTAGCAGTTCTGCATATGAACGCACACACACGGGGGGATGACACCTTTAAGATATTCAAGAACTTTGTCGACAAGAATAAGATTCCAATGTGCAAATTGTTGTCAATCACCACCGACGGTGCGCCTTCCATGATCAGCCGCTCTAATGGATTTGTTGCCAAATGCCGAGAGGATGAAGGGTTTCCTGACTTTTTAAGTTATCATTGTTTCATACACCAACAAGCATTGTGTGTGAAAATGTTGAACATAAAAGAGATCATGGACGTAGCAAACAAAGTAGCCTGCTCTATCTGTGCTAGGTCTCTTCAAAGACGACTGTTCCGCTTGCATCTTGAGGAGGCCAGCAGCGACCACTCAGACTACTGCTTCACACGGACGTAAGGTGGTCGAGTAGGGGGAAATTCCTACAACGATTCCGCGATCTTCTTCCCGAGGTAAAGCAGTTCCTACATGACAAAAAACTTGCGGAATACACGCAACTTAATGATGATCGTTGGCTGCTTGATTTGGAGTTTTTAACTGATCTGGCGAACTTGCTCAATGAGCTGAACGTGGAATTACAGGGCAAAGAGAAAACTGTGATCAATATGATAAGCTCAGTGAACGCCTTCAAGGGAAAACTTAAACTGCTTTCTTCAAAGATCCAACGCCATGATCTAGGGAACTTTAGAAACCTTGCATCTGAGCTGAATAATCAAGGAAAGGACTTAACGGAGATTGACAGTGCATGTTATGCAGAACAGATTGACATGGTCCTGTCAGACTTTGACAGGAGATTTCAAGACTTCGCTCTACTCGAGCCAGTTGCCACGTTTATGTGTTTCCCTTTTCGGGAGAATGCTGAGGTCGATGTCCTCGCTTCCAAAATCGCAACAATGTTTCAGCTCAGTTCTGTTGAAGTTGAGGATGAGATCTTGACACTGGAAGCGGATATTAACTTGTAGTCTAGGGCCCATGAACAATTCTGGAGTTTACCCACAGAAGAAAAGTATCCCAACATGAGAAAATGTGCAACATCACTGACTGCAATGTTTGGGTCTACTTACCTGTGCAAATCGACCTTTTCACGTATAAAATTTATCAAATCCAAATACCGCTCCACCCTGACCGACGATCATTTGGAGGCCTGTCTTAGACTGGGTATCAGTAGCTATTGCCCGGACTATGCATCCCTAGTGGACTCCATCCAATGTAAGACATCATCTGAATAAGGTACATCCCAATGTGTATGCAAGAAAATTACTATTGTACATAAAGTTAATTCACTGTCTGAAACTTTCAATGTTTGAACAGTGAATTGTAGTGTGATATATTGTGTAATGTAGGCCAAATGCTACTTACTGTATGTTAAAAGAAAATCCTAGTGTTATAAAAAAAAGTTACATTTCAATGTGAGTGAGTGAGTGTGTGTGTGTATGTGTGTGTGTGTGTGTGTGTGTGTGTGTGTGTGTGTGTGTGTGTGTGTGTGTGTGTGTGTGTATGTGTGCTACCTGAATGGGTAAAGTTACATTTTAATGTGTGGATTTAAGTTAAAAAAAAGTTACATGTCAATGTGAGTGAGTGAGTGAGTGAGTGAGTGAGTGAGTGAGTGAGTGTGTGTGTGTGTGTGTGTGTGTGTGTGTGTGTGTGTGTGTATGTGTGTGTGTGTGTGTGCGCTACCTGAATGGGTAAAGTTACATTTCAATGTGTGGATTTTGATGTACATGTACTGAATTGTATGGGAAATGTAATGTAAGTGTCACTGTATGAAATCACATGCATGTTGATTAGTCTATTGCAGACTATGTTACTGTTGTTACTGTATTTTTAGTGTTGTTAGGGATATTAAACTCAATCATAAATAACTAATGATTTACTGTAAGTGTGAAACATTAAAGCTATATAGCAGCCAATATGACACGGTGTGTTCGTTTTGGTACATTAAAAAATACATGTAATATGAGTAGTAGATCATTCTGACCCAGTCACTTAAAAGGTAGATCACCATTCAGAAAAGTATGGGCACCCCTGCAATAAATCAACATTGTAAATCAAATACCTCTCATCTTCTCAACAAAATTTAAATATGATTAATCTAACGTAAGTCTCATGGATATAGTCTCGAGTACATGAAAAATTAATGGAAATAGTCACGATTAACGAAGCCTATAATGTTGAAATTAAGGTTTACTTACAGTTCGGAAGCGATGAATGGTAATGAAAAGTAAAGCGTCGTCTGTTCACCTCTCAGGCTCCTCTCTCTGTTCAGTGCGTCTTTCTCTCTCTGTCGATACCACTGTTTATATAGGCCTACCACATTCTTACCAATCAGTGCCCACTTCCAGGTGAAGCGTACAGAAACTCGCGCTGAAGAATGTTCTCCAAGGTTGCAGTGGCTTCTAGGCGCGCGCTCAAAGCTTCCAGTTCGAGTGTCCCCGGAGTCCCATTCAATCACTCGCTTGATATCATACATTCGACTATATAATTTTATATTACATAAATGAATCCGTCGAAAACCGAAATCAATTTCATAATGACTTATCTGTTAGTCGAGTACGAGTGAATTTTGGATGAAGGAATAAAACAAAAGCTTGTTGTTTTCAATACACTTGCTGTGTTCTTTAAGAATGACACACTGACCATTATTAGACACTATGAAAAAAACTTTTTGAGATACAGTAAATGTTTTAAATACCTGGATAAAGAGGTATATTTGTAATACTGGCATATGAAGACCAAAAGTCACAAACGGAGTAATAAGCAGACTCAATTTCTTGCAAAAGTATATGATGAGTTTGAACAAAGGGTGCATTAAATTCAGGACTGAACACACAAGCATGAAGCCACTCTAAAATATTTGGTGCACGCACGCACGCACTTACACACACACACACAAACACACACACACACACACAGTCGCACACAATCGATGTTTGAAAGTCGGTCTTTCGGCCTCGTCTTCACATGCTCAAGATGAGCCAGCTTTAATCGTGAGACTTCCTGAGCGGCAGGGAAATAAAGAGGTGCGGTCGTGTCGGGCATCCTCGGGTGTGGAGGCAAACGCCCAGTCGACAAACCAGTATAACTGGTGACGTTATAGAGTACAAAACGTTGGCGAGACACCGCAGATGCTATTCATACACATACAAGTATCACTGTAGTAGCATGCCAGATATTTTATATTTTGCAGCGTTGTGCAGCTGTAGTGAGACTGCAAAACTCTATCATGTTAAAGTTACATGTTGACATGCATTCTAAACTTAGTTAATCGTCCCTTGTATAAACCACATACTTTTACATGTTTTACAAAGCGGCTTAGGCCTACATAGATTTATATCAAACGATCTGCTCTTTTAATAACACAGCGTCGGACCCCGTGGAGTTCAATGGCATCAGAGTATCAAAAGATGGCACGCGTCACGTGACGAGTTCGGCAGAGGGATGCTCTGGCACAGTGAGCCGGTTTCCGAATGGTCCTACAATACAATACCATGGTCGTGAACACGCATATCATTTATCCGTGTGCGGTTACCGCTTGTCCGACAAGGCTGACGTGTAGTAACTGTGGGTAGGCGTGGCCGAAATAACTTGGCATGGAGGCAATCGGATGGATGGGCGTCCTCGTGTTCCGAGCAGGAAAGAGCAGCAACAAGAGGGACTCCAACACATCGAGGACAGGCAATCAGCTGCAGGTATGCTGTGCCGCACTCATGTGTTGAGAGAGGAACGCGCCAGAGATATCGTGCTAGGAAGCGATGAATGGCAATGAAAAGTAAAGCGTTGTCTGTTCGTCTCTCAGGCTCCACTCTCTGTTCAGTGCGTCTTTCTCTCTCTGTCGATACCACTGTCGGTTTATATAGGCCTACCATTGCTCTTCCCGTGTGTTCTGGAAAATTCTGGCCAATCCACGCCCACTTCCAGGTGAAGCGTATAGAAATTCGCTCTGAAGAATGTTCTCTAAGGTTGCAGTGGCTTCTAGGCGCGCGCTCGAAGCTTCCAGACAGTTTAAGTGTCCACGGAGTCCCATTCAATCACTCACTTGATATCATACATTCGACTATATAATTTTATATTACATAAATGAATCCGTCGAAAACCAAAAACATTTTCAAAATGACTTATCTGTTAGTCAAGTACGAGTGAGTTTTTAGATGAACGAATAAAACAAAAGCATGTTGTTTTCAATACCCTTGCTGTGTTCTTTAAGAATGACACACTGACCATTATTAGACAATATAAAAACTTTTTTAGATACAGTAAATGTTTTAACTACCAGGATAAAGAGGTATATTTGTAATACTGGCATATGATGACCAAAAGTCACAAACGGAGTAATAAGCAGACTCAATTACTTGTAACAGTATATTATGAGTTTGAACAAGATTCAAGATTCAAGAGACTTTATTCATCCCGAGGGAAATTGTTTTGCAACAGATCAAAACAAAGAAGGAAAAGAAATATACACAAAATAAAATATACCTAAAATAAAATAAAATAAAATATACCCTAATATAAAAATATACCTAATATAACCAATTAACAACAATATAACAATAAACTAGAGTAACTTATAAACCAACTAACTAACTACCAACTAACTAAATAAATAAATAAAATAAAATAAAAAAATAAAAATAGAAACCAACTAGCCTAACATTTTGTTATATTAGCCTATACTTAGTTACTCAACTTAAGTGTAAGCTAATATACCCGTACAAACTATAATAGAAACTAATAAATATATAAATATATCTCAGTGAATGTGTAATGGAATAAGATGAGGTAGTTCGTCGTACCGCTACAGTAACTACGTAGGTATATATAATATACAGCAATACGTATAGTTCCCATGGCAGTACTAAATAAAGTGACTAAATGACTGAATAAAGTGAATACAGTGAATGCAGTGAATAAAGTGAATTCTGCAGTGATGGTGCATTTAGAAGATGTGAGGTCCTCTAACGACCTGAAGTAGATGAGTTATAGAGTCTGATGGCCACAGGAAGAAAGGACTTTCTGTGGCGTTCTGTGGTACACCGGGGTGGAATGAGTCTATTGCTGAAGGCATTGCGGTATGAGGTCAGCACCTGGTGGAGAGGGTGAGCGTTGTTGTCTAGGATACTACGCAACTTGCGCAGCATCCTCCTCTCAGACACCTCCAACAAAGAGTCCAGTTGGACCCCCAGGACGGAGCCAGCCTTCCTGACGATCCTGCTGATCTTGTTGGCATCTGCTGACCTCAACCTGCTTCCCCAGCACGCGACCCCGAAGAAGATGGTACTGGCTACCACCGACTGGTAGAACATCTTAAGCATAGTATTACAGACGTTGAAGGACCGGAGCCTCCTCAGGAAATAAAGTCGGCTCTGGCCTTTCTTATACACAGCCTCAGTGTTCTTGGCCCAGTCCAGTTTATTGTCCAGGTGAACGCCCAGGTATTTGTAATCCTGGACAACGTCGACAGTCACCCCCTTGATGGAGATGGGTGTGGGGGGAGATTTCAACCTCCGGAAATCCACCACCAACTCCTTCATCTTGTTGGTGTTGAGCTGCAGATGGTTTAGCTCACACCACTCAACGAAGGAATCCACGACGCTCCTGTACTCCACATCGTTACCGTCACTAACACATCCAACCACTGCAGAATCGTCTGAAAACTTCTGCAGATGGCAGGACTCCGAGTGGAACTGGAAGTCTGAGGTGTACAGGGTGAACAGGAATGGTGACAGAACGGTCCCCTGTGGAGCCCCTGTGCTGCTGACCACAGTGTCAGACACACAGTCCTGCAGTCTGACAAACTGTGGTCGACCCGTTAAGTAGTCCATAATCCAGGAAACCAGGGAGGAGTCCATCAGCATCGCCGTCAGCTTACTCCCCAACAGGGCAGGCCTGATAGTGTTGAAAGCACTGGAGAAGTCAAAAAACATGATTCTCACAGTGCTTCCGGTTCAGCAGCAGGGGGGGCAGCAGGGCTGGAGGTTCGAGGGGGGATGGTTGTAGAGGAGCTGGGGGAGCTGAGGGGGGGGAAGACCGGAGCCCTCACATCAAATCTATTGAAAAACAGATTCAGCTCGTTGGCCCAATCAGGCCCCCCCCCTGTTGTCTGGCTACCAGACTGTTTGTAGCCAGTGATGCTCCTCATGCCACTCCACACATCCCTCAGGTTGTTCTGCTGGAGTTTGTCCTCCAGCTTCCTCCTGTAGCTGTCTTTACCCTGCTGTATCTTCTCCCTCAGCTCCCTCTGAACACGCCTTATCTGCTCCCTGTCACCGTCTCTGAAGGCCCTCTTCTTCTCATTAAGCAGGCCCTTGATGTCTCCGGTAACCCACGGCTTGTTGTTTTGAACAAAAGGTGTATTGTGTTAAAGTTAACATACATAGCTCTTTTAGAGTCGGCAGGTATAAGGACAAATAGTTTATGGCTATCTGTAAACAAATGACACCAAATTCAGGACTGAACACACAAGCATAAAGCCACTCTCAAATGTTTGGCGCACGCACGCACACACGCACTTACAAACACAAACAAATGTATGAAAGACAAACAGTTAAGACAGATGGACAATAACAAAAATGAAAAATTTTCTACACCCTTTGTAATTGTAAAAGTTATAATAAAATGTTTATATATAACCTACATTCCCCCCTGGCCTTTAACACCCATTAATCTCCCTTTGGTTGTTTAATTTATTACATACAACCAATTGATATTTTATTACACATTGTATGCCTTCATCAGCATTTTTTTTTATAACTCACCCCCTACCTACCTACCCACCCCCCACCCGTCCCCTCTAACATCTATTTCTTTGTTAGTCTTTTCATATTATTATTATTATTATCTTATTTATTTATTTATTTATTTATTTATTTATTTATTTATTTATTTATTTATCTATTTATTTATTTTATTTTATTTTATTTCATTTTGTGAGCACATTGGGTCAAATGTGTTGTATAAATAAACATGCCTTGACTTGACATAAATGTCTGTCTTTCTTCAAAATGCTATGCCTCCCCAAAGTGGTTCATTCATATAGGCCTTAGCTTTCATTACCCAAATTATAGCACTTATTTTGTAAAAACATGACAGAAATTAGCTTTTTAAAGGCCACTGGCAAAATCATTATTACTGTGAACCATCCAAGCAAGTACAGAAATTTTTTGTCCTTTAACACTTTGAAATGATAGGTTTATGGTAGGTGCGCGCGCGCACGCGCACACCGGGAACAAAGTGTCCTGCATTTGGCGTTGAGAAAGTTGGCAACCCTAGCAGTGTCATTTTTTATTTAACCTTTATTTACCCAGGCAAGCAATTAAGAACAAATTCTTATTTACAAATGCAGCCTGAACAAAGAGCAAATGCTCTTTGAGGGGGAAAGGGGGGGCGGGGCTAAAGGCAAGCAAGGTTATGCATACATATAGAACAACAAATAGTAAATAAGAACATGACAATGAAAACAGTGAGACAAGCAAGTACCAAATTCAGCAGGTGCAACAGTCAACTACGAGTTGTACCAGGTTTCGTTTAAAAAGAGTGAGTGATGTGAGGACGGTGAGTTTGAGGGTGTTTTGAAAGGTGTTCCAGTCATTAGCTGCAGCAAATCGTCATAACAACAACTCGGATATAACGAACCAACCCGTTTAAAAATTGGTTGGCCGCCATGTGTGGACGTTGGACTCCGTTGGCCAGCGACGCAGACGAGACCTGTTCTATATACTGTATATCTATAGGACAAACTGCTGGGTGAAGCCCATAGACTGTATATAAATATGGACAAACCCTCCGTGACGTCACCCATAGACATTCTTAACAGCGGAGATGAAGCCTAAAATGGAGCTTCTGGGCGCCGCCATCTTGGACATTTCTGTCTGTGTTCTAAGCCCGCCTACCTCCGGCCAGACCAATCAAAGCCTCGAATCCATGAAGGTCATGCTGTGATGACAGATGACAGCTGCCAATCAAGTTGACCACGCCCTTAATTATTCATGAAATAAATCCTTCTCTGTGCATTAACATAATGGATTCTAAAAAAATTCACCCCCCTGTCAGTTGTCATGGACTCGAACACTACTGAAAGACACCAAAACCGTTTTTTGAACCAGGCTGTAAACATGTTTATTTTGGCTGTAAAGTTGGACATTTTAACATGTGTGTCTATGGGAGTTGACTCCTTTCTGCAGCCAGCCTCAAGCGGCCAGTCGAGGAACTGCAAGTTTTTGCACTTCCGCATGGGCTTTAGCCTGGCTGCGCGTCCACATCTCGATGAGATGGTGGTCTGGGAACTAGGTGTGCATTTTCTCATATTTGAGGCGTGGTTTACGAATGCCTAGAGCCGTTTATTGGGCGCTACGAATGTCTATCAAATGGCGTCTGGTTCTTCACATGCTGCTTTGCGCGCGATTCATAGCCAATTGCTACTAAAAATTAGCTACTAATATTAAATTAATTGCTACAAAAGCTACTTAATACACTTTCTAAGGCTGCATCGAACGGTAACGTGTGTCCGCTGCCATGTTGGATTAACACGCTACAAGTTTCGGTGTCGCGCATAGACGTCTTCATCGTCTTGCTGCCCCCCTGTTCTGTGATTGGTTCCCTAACTCAGGGGAAAATAAGGGCGGTGGTTTCCAGGCTGTCTTTGCAGTGAGAATGAAATCGCGCGCAAAGCAGCATGGGAATTCCCAGGCTACATGGGCTTCATTTTTCAGCATGGAATGTTGCCGCTGGGTGAAGCCCTGCTCTGGCGCCCTCTGGTGGTTCACCGGCTGCCTGCATGGAGTTCCTGCTACAACACAGCACAATTATCATTACCTTCGAGTTCAATAGTCACACAGGCATTAGAGAACTGGAGTACAAGTCTGTATGGACATTAAATGCTTGGAGGCAGCCGTGGCCTACTGGTTAGGGATTCGGACTTGTAACTGGTTCGAACCCCGACCAGTACGAACAGCTGAAGTGCCTGTGAGCAAGGCACCTAACCCCTCACTGCTCCCCGAGCGCCACTGTTGGCAGCTCACTGCCTCGGGATTAGTGTGCTTCACCTCACTTTGTGCCTCACCATCACTGTGTGCTGAGTGTATTTCCACTAATTCACGATTGGGTTAAATGCAGACCAAATTTCCCTCACGGAATCAAGAGTAATTCTTCTTTGGAGTCCAGGCACTAAAATATGTAAAAATATCAGTGTAATTAAAACAAACAGATAAAGGGCATACACACAGATATGATAATACATATCGCTGGCATCAGCTTTTGTATGTTTCTGAAAGAAGAAACATCTTTATTAAAGTTGGTCTATTTTTACCTGACATCCAAGTGGTCCTGACAGAGTTTTTCAAAGAGCAGAGCGTTGATAAACTGATCCATTAATATTGAGGGAGCTGAGTAGTGGTCTACTAACATGATGGATTGTTCTTCAGCAAGCTGGTGATCCAGAGTGATGAGTCAATCAAAGTTGATAAATACATTATGCTTATCATTATCATATTCCAAGGACCTCCTCAAATACACTAAATAGACAGTGATGTGCAGTCTAAGAAGATAAAAGTGAAATAGATTTTTTTTTTAATCCTAATCAGAATACCGAATCTGAGATCTTAGAAAGTTTAATACTTTCGTTTGACCTTTTCATGATCAAATAATGTTGTTGTTGGCTGATGTTTACCAGATCAATAAGAAGTAACCTACTCAGAGTTGGATGAAGCTATTGTCAGAACACTTAACTACCTCTGCAAGCATCTAAACATACTTTTACTATCTCAGACAATCAAAGAGAAACACAACAAAATGAAAAATGATCTTTTCTTATTCCATATAGACCCAGATCATCTAAAAAACAAAACGAATATGTAAAACAGGAACTTTTTGGCCTTGCATGAACTCTTTACATTACATTACATCTATACATTTGGCTGGAGTGCTTAATCATTACATAGTGTTTTAAAGAAATAACCTTTTAATCCACAACAGACATTTTAATCATATTCAATTCAGTCCCACAGTGTGCTTTAGTCCCCCTCCTCAATGGTGGGCCCATGGGAGCCAGCTCTGGCCTGCTGTCCACAGCTGCCAGTTGGCGCTCCTCCCTAGTATAGCCTGGAGATGATGGGGTTACACAGCTTCTCCAGCTCCTTCAGCAGGTGTTGATACTCCTCTTTCTTCGCCAGATGGTTGCTCTCCAGCCAGATGATGACCTCATCACACTTCTCCTCCATCTTCTTCCTGTCCTCCTCGCTCACTTTGTCCTTCAGATTGTCCTCCTGCAGGCTGCTGTTCATGTCAAGGGCGTAGGACTCCAGGGCGTTCTTGGCCGCTATCTTTTCCCCCTGTTGCTCGTCTTCTTCTTTGTATTGGCCTGCTTCCTGCACCATCCTCTCGATGTCTTCCTTGCTCAGGCGGCACTTGTCGTTGGTGATGGTGATCTTGTTCTGGTTGCCCGTGCTCTTGTCCTGCGCAGAAACATTCAGAATGCCGTCGGCGTCGATGTCGAAGGTCACCTCGATATCAGGAAATAATCTCGGAGCAGGTGGGATTCCAGACAGCTCAAACTGCCCCAGCAGGTTGTTGTCTTTGGTCATGGCTCTCTCGCCTTCAAAGACCTTGATCGGAACCACAGCCTGGTTGTCGAAGTGGGTGGTGAATATCTGTGTCTGTTTGGTGGGGATGGTGGTGTTGCGTTTGATCAAGGATCTCATGACTCCTCCGGCTGTCTCAACGCCGAGGGAAAGAGGGGCCACGTCCAGGAGCACCAGGTCCTGGACGTTTTCTGACGTGTCGCCACTGAGAATGGCGGCCTGCACGGCGGCACCGTAAGCCACCGCCTCGTCTGCGTTGATGCTCTTGTTGAACTCCTTGCCATTGAAAAAGACTTGCAGGAGTTTCTGGATCTTGGGGATGCGGGTGGAGCCTCCCACCAGGACAATTTCATGGACCTGGCCCTTGTCCATCTTGGCGTCCCTCAGGGCATTCTCCACAGGTTCCAGGGTTCTCCTGAAGAGGTCTGAGCACAATTCCTCAAAGCGCGGTCTGCTGATAGAGGTGAAGAAGTCGGTGCCCTCGTACAGGGAATCGATCTCGATGTTGGCCTTGACGCTGAACGACAGGGTTCTCTTGGCTCGCTCACAATGTGTGCTCAGCCTCGTCAAAGCCCTCTTGTTCTTGCTGATATCCTTCTTGTACTTCCTCTTGAACTCCTCCACAAAGTGGTTAACCAAGCGGTTGTCAAAGTCCTCTCCACCCAGATGAGTGTCTCCGGCCGTGGACTTCACCTCAAAGATGCCGTCTTCGATGGTCAGAATGGAGACGTCGAAGGTGCCCCCGCCCAGGTCAAAGATCAGGACGTTGCCTTTGCTGCTCTTGCCTTTGTCCAGACCGTAAGCGATGGCAGCTGCCGTGGGCTCATTGATGATCTTTAGGATGTTGAGGCCGGCGATGATTGCCGCGTCCTTGGTGGCATGGCGCTGGGAGTCGTTGAAGTAAGCTGGAACCGTGATGACGGCGTTAGACACCTCCTGGCCCAGGTAGGCTTCGGCGATCTCCTTCATCTTCACCAGGACCATGGAGGACACCTCCTCGGGGTAGAAGGACTTGTTCTCCCCTCTGTACTCCACCTGGATTTTGGGCTTTCCCTCGTCACTGATCACCGTGAACGGCCAGTGCTTCATGTCCGCCTGCACCACCGCATCGTCAAACTTTCGGCCAATCAGGCGCTTGGCGTCGAACATGGTGTTGCTGGGGTTCATGGCCACCTGGTTCTTGGCTGGGTCTCCGATGAGTCTCTCCATGTCTGTGAAGGCCACGTAGCTGGGCGTGGTCCGGTTGCCCTGGCCGTTGCCGATGATCTCCACTTTGCCGCGCTGGAACACCCCCACACAGGAGTAGGTGGTGCCCAGGTCGATGCCGATCGCTACACCCTTAGCAGCACACATCTTGCTCAGGATGGCTGTCTGGGGGTTGAGTTAAATGACAGGCGTTGGAATTATTATACAAACAAAGTAAAAAAAATAAAAAAAAAATTCATATTTCATTAATGATTTCATTTGCAAATAAGTATAGTATAGTCTATTTGATGTAAATTTTATATATGAGGTATATATTACATATTTTTGCGTATGCCTTCTATGGGAACTATTTGATATAGAATAACATTTTGCTCTTGCGAAAGGTAAAACAATAAATCTGGGGTGCCCAATACGTTGATCGCGATCGACTGGTCAATCGCAGAGCCAATGACGGTAGCTCACAAAACTCAGCAAACAAATCCAACAGCAACAAAAAAACGCGCCTTTCCAGAAAAGCAATCAATCCTATCATGGGCATATTACCATGTGCCCACTGATTGACGTGTAGACAGGCCAGTCCGCTGGTTTCTAAAAAGTTTTTTACACTATGTTACCATAACAACCATAAATGTATCTACCAAAGACAGTCGACACTACAGAAAAGCGCCATTGCTTTTGTTTTAACGCTTTTCGTTTTCTCTATTGCTCGTTAAATTATCTGTATTGACAAACAAAAATTATACCACAATAAAAAAAAGGCAAAGACTTACCATTTCCATCAGGAATGGGAAGATGACTTCTTATTCACAATGTCATACTCAAAGTGTGTCTGTCTGATCTGTCGATCCAGCATTGCACTTCCAAGGGCAGTGAAGGGGAATGTAGAGAGACACTTTAGACTTGTTCGTCGAACCTTTGATACAGACTTTCCTCCAAGCAGTGAATTGCGAAAGAGAAAGGTGAGGGAGTTGAAGTCTCAGCTTCTTGGACAGCAGTCTCTTTTCACTTGGCCAACAGCGAAAGCGAAGGCCGCCACAGAGGCATCGTTCCAGGTGAGTTGGACGATCGATAAGCACAAAAAGTATTTCCAGGATGGAGTTATGGTGAAGGAAGCCTTCATTGAGGCAGCAGATTCTTTGTTTAAAGATTTAAGAACAAAAGAGAAATAATGTCTGCAGTGAAAGCTGTTCAGTGTACAAGAAATACAGTGACCAGGCGTTGCAAAATGATGGGCGACAACTTAGTGCAGCAGCTTGCTAAGGACATTGACTGCTGCGAGTGCTTCTCGCTACAGATGGACGAGTCTACGGACATCACAGACAAAGCCCAATTATGCATTTTTATTTGAATGGTCTTCCACGACATGACTGCAAAAGAGGAACTGTTAACAGTTCTCCATATGAACGCACACACGAGGGGATGACACCTTTAAGATATTTAAGAACTTTATCGACAAGAATAAGATTCCAGTGTGCAAATTGTTGTCAATCACCACCGACGGTGCCCCTTCCATGATCGGCCGCTCTAATGGATTTGTTGCCAAATGCCGAGAGGATGAAGTGTTTCCTGACTTTTTAAGTTATTCAAGATTCAAGATTCAAGTATCTTAATTGTCAAATGTGCTACATGGCAGGCATATAGCACAGATGAAATTGCAGTCCTCTCAGACCTGCGGTGCAAAATGAACAAATGGACAAACAAACAGACAAACAGACATTGTACAGACAAAAACATAGAAACACAGAAAAGTAAAAAAAAAAGTGAGGTAGTGCGTTGAAAATTGAAAATTGAATAGTGGAAAATAGTGCAAAATATATTTAAAACAGTCAAAAGACAATTCTAAAGTGTCAGTCAGGATGAGAGTTTGTGAGTGGTGGTGGGAGGGTGATGGTCTGAGGTGGGTGCAAGGTTAAAAGTCTGTGGCAGGGGGGCAGAGGATGGGGGGGGGGGGGCAGGGGCAGAACAGGGAGGGATTTGAGCCTCCGGACAGCCTGGTGAAAGAAGCTGTCCTTGAGCCTTCTGGTTCTGGCCCGGAGACTCTGCAGTCTCCTCCCCGTCGGCAGAAGACTGAAGATACTGTGGGATGGGTGGGTGGGGTCACCAGCAATCCTGGTGGCTTTGCCGGTGAGGCGGGTGGTGTAAATGTCCAAAATGGGGGGGAGAGAGACACCAACGATCCTCTCAGCTGTTATCATTGTATCATACACCAACAAGCATTGTGTGCGAAAATGTTGAATGTGAAAGAGATCATGGACGTAGCAAACAAAGTAGCCTGCACTATCCGTGCTAGGTCTCTTCAAAGACGACTGTTCCGCTTGCATCTTGAGGAGGCCGGCAGAATACACCAACTTAATGATGATCGTTGGCTGCTTGATTTGGAGTTTTTAACTGATCTGGCGAACTTGCTCAATGAGCTGAACGTGGAATTACAGGGCAAAGAGAAAACTGTGATTAATATGATAAGCTCAGTGAACGCCTTCAAGGGAAAACTTAAACTGCTTTCTTCAAAGATCCAACGCCATGATCTAGGGAACTTTAGAAACCTTGCATCTGAGCTGAATAATCAAGGAAAGGACTTAACGGAGATTGACAGTGCATGTTATGCAGAACAGATTGACATGGTCCTGTCAGACTTTGACAGGAGATTTCAAGACTTCGCTCTACTC
>JAXIVH010000021.1:5445491-5510491 GCA_036785325.1 Urophycis tenuis
CTCAGAAGGAAAGCCTGAGACAAAGAGAATCACAACATGGTCAGAGGGCGCACTCATCCAGCTGCAAGACTGTTTCCAGAGCACAGATTGGTCAGTATTCGATCACCTGGATATACACGAACGCACAGATGCGGTGCTGTCCTACATCAAGCACTGCACAGGCACCTAACCCCTCACTGCTCCCCGAGCGCCACTGTTGGCAGCTCACTGCCTCGGGATTAGTGTGCTTCACCTCACTGTGTGCCTCACCATCACTGTGTGCTGAGTGTATTTCCATGCATTCTGAGTGTATTTAAATGCAGACCAAATTTCCCTCACGGAATCAAAAGAGTAATTCTTCTTTGGAGTCCAGGCACTAAAATATGTAAAAATATCAGTGTAATTAAAACAAACAGATAAAGGGCATACACACAGATATGATAATACATATCGCGAGCATCAGCTTTTGTATGTTTCTGAAAGAAGAAACATCTTTATTAAAGTTGGTCTATTTTTACCTGACATCCAAGTGGTCTTGACAGAGTTTTTCAAAGAGAACAGCGTTGATAAACTGATCCATTGATATTGAGGGAGCTGAATAGTGGTCTACTAACATGATGGATTGTTCTTCAGCAAGCTGGTGGTCCAGAGTGATGAGTCAATCAAAGTTGATAAATACATTATGCTTATCATTATCATATTCCAAGGACCTCCTCAAATACACTAAATAGACAGTGATGTGCAGTCTAAGAAGATAAAAGTGAAATAGATTTTTTTTTAATCCTAATCAGAATACCGAATCTGAGATCTTAGAAAGTTTAATACTTTCGTTTGACCTTTTCATGATCAAATCCCAACCAGTTGTCAAGCTGTTTAATGAAGGCTGATGTTTACCAGACCAATAAGAAGTAACCTACTCAGAGTTGGATGAAGCTATTGTCAGAACACTTAACTACCTCTGTAAGCATCTAAACATACTTTTCTACCTCAGACAATCAAAGAGAAAGACAACAAAATTAAAAATGATCTTTTCTTATTCCATAGACTCAGCACAAACACACGAAACACAGGAACTTTTTTGCCTTGCATGAACTCTTTACATTACATTACATCTGTACATTTGGCTGGAGTGCTTAATCATTACATAGTGTTTTAAAGAAATAACCTTTTAATCCACAACCGACATTTTAATCGTATTCAATTCATTCCCACAGTGTGCTTTAGTCCACCTCCTCAATGGTGGGCCCCTGGGTGCCAGCTCTGGCCTGCTCTCCAGAGCCAACTGCTGGCGCTCCCCCCTGGTACAGCCTGGAGATGATGGGGTTACACAGCTTCTCCAGCTCCTTCAGCAGGTGTTCGTACTCCTCTTTCTCTGCCAGATGGTTGCTCTCCAGCCAGACGATGACCTCCTCACACTTCTCCTCCATCTTCTTCCTGTCCACCTCGCCCATTTTGTCCTTCAGGTTGTCCTCCTGAAGGCTGCTGTTCATGTCAAGGGCGTAGGACTCCAGGGCGTTCTTGGCCGCTATCTTCTCCCTCTGTTGGTCTTCATCTTCTTTGTATTGGCCTGCTTCCTGCACCATCCTCTCAATGACTTCCTTGCTCAGGCGGCCCTTGTCGTTGGTGATGGTGATCTTGTTCTGTTTGCCCGTGCTCTTGTCCTCCGCGGACACGTTCAGAATGCCGTTGGCGTCGATGTCGAAGGTCACCTCGATCTGAGGAACCTCTTTCGGAGCGGGCGGGATTCCATACAGCTCAAACTGCCCCAGCAGGTTGTTGTCTTTGGTCATGGCTTTCTCGCCTTCAAAGACCTGGATAAAGACGTCAGGCTGGTTGTTGACGTAGGTGGTGAACATCTTTGTCTGTTTGGTGGGGATGGTGGTGTTGCGTTTGATCAAGGATGTCATGACTCTTCCGACCGTCTCGATGCCGAGGGAAAGAGGGGCCACGTCCTGGAGAAGCAGGTCCTGGATGTTTGCTGACGTGTCGCCACTTAGAATGGCAGCCTGGACAGCGGCACCATAAGCCACTGCCTCGTCTGCGTTGATGCTCTTGTTGAACTCCTTGCCGTTGAAAAAGACGTTCAGGATTTTCTGGATCTTGGGGATGCGCGTGGAGCCTCCAACCAGGACAATTTCATTGACCTGGCCCTTGTCCATGTTGGCGTCCCTCAGGGCTTTCTCCACAGGTTCCAGGGTTCCCCTGAAGAGGTCTAAGCACAATTCCTCAAAGCGCGGTCTGCTGATAGAGGTGTAGAAGTCGGTGCCCTCATAAAGGGAATCGATCTCGATGTTGGCCTTGACGCTGAACGACAGGGTTCTCTTGGCTTGCTCACAATGTGTGCACAGCCTCGTCAAAGCCCTTTTGTTCTTGCTGATATCCTTCTTGTACTTCCTCTTGAACTCCCCCACAAAGTGATTAACCAAACGGTTGTCAAAGTCCTTCCCACCCAGATGAGTGTCTCCAGCCGTGGACTTCACCTCAAAGACGCCATCTTCGATGGTCAGGATGGAGACGTCAAAGGTGCCCCCACCCAGGTCAAAGATCAGGACGTTGCCTTTGCTGCTCTTGCCTTTGTCCAGACCATAGGCGATGGCTGCTGCCGTGGGCTCGTTGATGATCCTCAGGACGTTGAGGCCGGCGATGACTCCAGCGTCCTTGGTGGCGTGGCGCTGGGAGTCGTTGAAGTAAGCTGGAACCGTGATGACGGCGTTAGACACCTTCTGGCCCAGGTAGGCTTCGGCGATCTCCTTCATCTTCACCAGGACCATGGAGGACACCTCCTCGGGGTAGAAGGATTTGTTCTCCCCTCTGTACTCCACCTGGATTTTGGGCTTTCCCTCGTCACTGATCACCGTGAACGGCCAGTGCTTCATGTCCGCCTGCACCACCGCATCGTCAAACTTTCGACCAATCAGGCGCTTGGCGTCGAACAAGGTGTTGCTGGGATTCATGGCCACCTGGTTCTTGGCTGGGTCTCCAACGAGTCTCTCCATGTCTGTGAAGGCCACGTAGCTGGGCGTGGTCCGGTTGCCCTGGCCGTTGCCGATGATCTCCACTTTGCCGTGCTGGAACACCCCCACACAGGAGTAGGTGGTGCCCAGGTCGATGCCGACCGCTACACCCTTAGCAGCACACATCTTGCTCAGGATGGCTGTCTGGGGGTTGAGTTCAATGACAGGCGTTGGAATTATTATACAAAGTAAAAAAAATAAATAAAAAAGTAATATTTCACACACACAGCAGCTCCCAATGTATTTTCCTTTTTTCTTAGATTAAAAGTTTTTTTTTTAACTTTAATCTATATAGTACCTGTAGAACGTTAGCATTAGGCTTTGTAAATATGTTAGGCATTATATAAGGGCTCTTAAACGGATCGTACAATACTAGAATGTGCAGGGCGATCACCACGATCGCTAAACAACAAGGACCGGCGCCTACTCGCGGGATGAGCTCCTCCATGAAAACTGCCGGAGGATCACAGGAGGGGACAAATGAATGGGCCAATGATTTAAACCTGTTTTTTAACAGATTTGACTCACCAACTGGGGCCAGATCATCAAAACCCCCTCACCCCTCCTGCTCTACTCATCTCCCTGCTGTACCACTAGACCCGGGCATGGCAGCTCTTGAACCTCCCCTCCCAGTACCACCATCTCTCTCTCCCGTTCCACACTCACAGGGAGGCTGGACCAATGTCCAGCCCAGAGGACAGTCACCGCCTCGCCACACCCCCTACTACTCCGGCGACCCCAGCAATAACAAGAGATTCAAGATTCAAGATTCAAGTAAACTTTATTGTCAGTTTTCATGAATGTACAGGCCATACACAAGAACCGAAATGCCGTTTCCCTCAATCCCTGGCGCAAGACAGCATGCAATATAAATATAAATATATAAAAATATAAGTATAAAAAAAATAAGAATAAAAATACTAAGGTGGTCGCGAGTGCAATAAAACAGTAAATATTAAAATGTGCAAATTGAGAACAGTAAACAGTAAACAGTAAGAGGTGCATTATGGGGGTAATGATAGTAATAATAATAAATAAATGAACAGTATGGATGTTATGAACAGTATGGACAGTATAAACAGTTTTAAACAGTGTATAAAAAGTATAAACAGTACTATGAACAGTTATTTAACAGTGTATAAAAAGTATAAACAGTACTATGAACAGTTATTTAACAGATTTATATACGGACTAAAGTGCAAAGTGTAAAGTGGCTGTGCATGGTGGAGGAGGGAGGTGGGGCTGTACCTGGTGGAAGGGGGTGGTGGGGCTGTGCATGGTGGTAGGGGGTGGAGGTGGAGGGGGCTGTGCATGGTGGTAGGGGGTGGTGGGGCTGTGCATGATGGTAGGTGGTAGGGGTGGTGGGGCTGTGCATGGTGGTGAGCAGGGTGTGGTGGTAGATGGGTGGGGGGTTAAAGTCCAGGGGGAGAGAGGTTGTGTGCAGGTGTCCGGGGTTGAATGAGTGTGTGTGTGTGTGTGGGGGGGGGGGGCTGGGAATGGGAGTGGTGGGAGGGGGAGAATGGGTGGAGGTTGATGTCAGCGTCCAATGTTTGTGCGGGCAGAGAGCAGAGAAAGAAGGGGGGTCAGTGCTGAGTGGGAGTTCAGCATCCTGACCGCCTGGTGGATGAAGCTGTCCTTCAGTCTGCTGGTCCTTGCCTTGAGACTCCTCATCCTCCTACCAGAGGGCAGGAGGTTGAAGAGGCAGTGAGAGGGGTGGGTGGAGTCACCCACAATGCTGAGTGCTTTGCGGGACGGGCGTGTGTTGTAGATGTCCTGCAGGGAGGGGAGGGGAGCACCGACAATCTTTTCAGCTGCTCTCACTATGCGCTGCAGGGTCTTCCTACAGGATGCAGTGCAGCCGCCGTACCACACAGTGATGCAGCTGGTCAGGATGCTCTCGGTGGTTCCCCGGTAGAAGGAGTACATGATGGGGGCAGGTGCTCTCGCTCTCCGAAGTTTGCGGAGAAAGTAGAGGCGCTGCTGAGCTTTGCCGGCCAGTGTTGTGGTGTTGCAGTTCCAGGAGAGGTCCTCAGTGAGATGCACCCCCAGGAACTTGGTGCTGCTCACTCTCTCCACAGCAGCACCGTCGATGGTCAGTGGGGGGTGCTGGGCGGAGGCTCTACGGAAGTCGACAACAATCTCCTTCGTCTTCTGCACGTTGAGAGAGAGATTGTTGTCCCTGCACCACACGGCCAGCTGGCTCATCTCTTCCCTGTAGTTTGACTCATCGTTGTGGTTGATGAGTCCCACCACAGTCGTGTCATCCGCAAACTTGACGAAGAGGTTGTTGTTGAATGAAGAGGTTGTTGTTGAACCCAACAAGCCCAACCATCAACACCAGCCACGTGAGACGGCAGCTTACAAGGATCACGCCTAACAAGGCCAGAGGACCCGATGACATCAGCCTGAGGGTGCTCAAGATCTGTGCGGAGCAGCTGGCAGGAGTGTTCACACATCTTTTTGGCCTCTCCCTGAGGCTGAAAAAGGTGCCAACTCTATGGAAGACTTCCTGCGTAGTCCCTGTGCCGAAGAAGGGTCGTCCCAACGCTCCAGGGGACTTCAGACCTGTGGCTCTAACGTCACACATCATGAAGACCTTTGAGAGATTGGTTCTGGATCACCTCTAGCCCATGGTGCGTGACTGCCTGGACCCACTGCAGTTTGCGTACCATACCCACATCGGTGTGGCGGATGCCATCATCTACCTGCTTCACAGAGCTTACACACACTTGAAGAGGCCACAGAGCATGGTGAGGATCATGTTCTCCGACTTCTCCAGTGCTTTCGACACCATCCAGCCAGGCCGGCTGGCTGAGAAGCTCCTGGTGATGCAGGTCGATCCTGACATGGTGGCATGGATTACGAACTACCTCACGGACAGGCTACGACACTGCTTGTCAGACACGTTGACAAGCAATACCGGCACACCCCAGGGAACTGTACTTTCACAATTCTTGTTCACCCTCTACACCTCGGATTTCTGCTACAACTCCCGAACATGCCACCTGCAGAAGTTCTCTGACGACTCCTCCATTGTTGGATGCATCACAGACAACAGGGAGGAGGAGTACAGGGAACTGGTGAAGAAATTTGTGGGATGGTGTGACGGGAACCACCTTCAACTCAACACAGGGAAAACCAAGGAGCTGGTGGTGGACTTCAGGCGCAGAAAGAGCCCCCCATTACCGGTTTCCATAAATGGGGAGGAGGTGGAGATGGTGGATACCTGTAAGTTCTTTGGGGTGCACCTGAACAATAAACTGGACTGGTCGGACAACACTAAGGCCCTCTACAGGAAGGGACAGAGTAGGCTGTTCTTCCTGAGGAGGCTCAGATCTTTCAATGTGTGCACTAGGCTGCTACAGATGTTCTACCAGTCTGTGGTAGCCAGTGTCACCTTCTTCGCTGCTGTGTGCTGGGGAGGAGGCATTGGGAGCAGTGGTGCCAGCAAGCTGAATAAACTGGTGAGGAAGGTGAGCTCTGTGGTGAGGATGAAGCTGGACTGTGTGGAGGCGGTGACAGAGAGGAGGATGAGGGGAAAGTTGCAGGCGATCCTGGACAACCCCTCTCACCCTCTCTATGCCGAGCTGAGGCAACTCAGGAGCACGTTCAGTCATAGGCTCACTCAGCCACGTGCCTCAAAGCGCTTGGGGGGCTCTTTCATCCCATCAGCTATCAGGCTCTACAAAAAACCTCAACCACCCGCTCCCAACGTCTCGGAAGCCCCAACACCACCAGATAATGGACTGAACACCACATCAGACACCTCAGGACTGTTTTCTAAGCCGTTGTTGTTTTAGGTCTACTCACTTGTTTTACTTACACTACCTTGAATATCCTGTATAATTTGCACATTTTGCATTTTGCACATTCTGCATATTTGCACATCTATTTTGCACAACTTACAACTGCACATCTATTTTTATTTGTATGTCTATTTTTATTTTTATATCTACACCTCAGTAAGGCTCTGGTACCAATTGCACTATTCATCTACCAATTGCACTGTTCATTTCAATGATAACTACCAAGTATGTTTACCTACCAACTGCACTGTGCATCTCAATGATGACTACCATGTATGTTCATCTACCAATTTGCACTGTCCATCTCAATGATGATTACTATGTATGTATATAGATTCTCTTTTTTTCCACCTGATCTGACTTTAAGAGTGCGCATATAATTTAACCTTGTTTAGGTAAATCTATCTATTGTCTATTGTTTATAGTCAGGTTTTTATTGCACTCCTCTATCCCCTTGTACTGCTGGTCACTGTGAATTTCTCCTAATAAAGATAAGATATTCCTTAATAAAGGAACATCTTATCTTATCTTAATGATTTCATTTGCAAAGAAGTATAGTATAGTCTATTTGATATACATTTTATATATGAGGTATATATTACATATTTTTGCGTATGCCTTCTATGGGAACTGTTTGATATAGAATAACGTTTTGCTCTTGCGAAAGGTAATACAATAAATCTGGGGTGCCCAACACGTCGATCGCTATCGACTGGTCGATCGCAGAGCCAATGACGGTAGCTCAAAGAACTCAGCAAAAAAATCCAACAGCAACAAAAAGACGCGCCTTTCCAGAAAAGCAATCCATCCTATCATGTCATGATATTACCATGTGCCCGCTGATTGACGTGTAGACAGGCCAGTCCGCTGGTTTCTAAAAAGGTTTTTACACTATGTTACCATAACAACCATAAACGTATCTACCAAAGACAGTCGACACTACAGAAAAGCGCCATTGCTTTTGTTTTAACGTTGCTTTTCGTTTTCTCTACTGCTCGTTAAATTATCTGTATAGACAAACAAAAATGATACCACAATGAATGAGGGAGCGAAAGAAATAAAAAAGGCAAACACTTACCATTTCCATCAGGAATGGGAAGATGACTTCTTATTCACAATGTCATACTCAAAGTGTGTCTGTCTGATCTGTCGATCCAGCATTGCACTTCCAAAGAAGGGGAATGTAGAGAGACATTTTAGACTTGTTCATCGAACCTTTGATACAGACTTTCCTCCAAGCAGTGAATTGAGAAAGAGAAAGGTGAGGGAGTTGAAGTCTCAGCTTCTTGGACAGCAGTCTCTTTTCACTCGGCCAGCAACGAAAGCGAAGGCCACCACAGAGGCATCGTTCCGGGTGAGTCGGACGATCGTTAAGCACAAAAAGTCTTTCCAGGATGGAGTTATGGTGAAGGAAGCCTTCATTGAGGCAGCAGATTCTTTGTTTAAAGATTTAAGAACAAAAGAGAAATAATGTCTGCAGTCAAAGCTGTTCAGTTGACAAGAAATACAGTGACCAGGCGTTGCAAAATGAAGGGCAACAACTTAGTGCAGCAGCTTGCTAAGGACATTGACTGTTGCGAGTGCTTCTCGCTACAGATGGACGAGTCTACGGACATCACAGACAAAGCCCAATTATGCATTTTTATTTGAATGGTCTTCCACGACATGACTGCAAAAGAGGAACTCTTAGCAGTTCTGCATATGAACACACACACACGAGGAGATGACACCTTTAAGATATTCAAGAACTTTATCGACAAGAATAAGATTCCAGTGTGCAAATTGTTGTCAATCACCACCGACGGTGCGCCTTCCATGATCGGCCGCTCTAAGGGATTTGTTGCCAAATGCCGAGAGGATGAAGCGTTTCCTTTTTTAAGTTATCATTATATCATACACCAACAAGCATTGTGTGCTGTGTACATACATCTACTGATGCCTAGTCTGGAAACATCCTCAGTGATGTTCCTGGGCTCATCGGACGTTTCGGGTCTCTCAACATCATACGCCCTCCTCCAGGTGACCCAGCCAGGGCTGATCAGACCCCAGCTTGCGTCCAGACGGCTAGCTAGCTACCATGACTCCATGGCTCCCCTCTTTTGAGCCAAAGCCATCTTGAGGCTCTTTCTGCCGCCTCGGTGGTGCTGCGGATGGCTCTCCTCTTTCTCTCCCCCTCGATGCCTAGGCTACTGAAGGCTCTGGCCAATGATCGGGCTGCGAAACCCCTGCATCCAACCTCCACGGGGAAACACCTTGCTCTCCAGCCAGCCTGCTGGCAGTCGCTGACCAGACCCGTGTATTTGGAGAGCTTCCTTTCAAAGGCTTCTTCCAGGCGGTCTTCCCACGGGACTGTCAGCTCCAGCAGCACTGCTTGCTTGGTGGTCTCCGAGACAAGAACTATGTCTGGTCGCAGGGTGGTGACGGCAATGTGGCTGGGGAACTTTAGCTGGTGTTCGAGATCCACCAACAACTGCCAGTCTCTTGCAGACATGAGAATGCCTGCAGATGTTGTTCGTCTGACAGGAGTTGGGTTGTCTCCAGCTCTGACAAAGTTGATGGTTTTCTTGGAGGGACGGAACTGCTTTGCCCACTCCGGGCCTGTGCTGATGGCTTCCGCAATGGCCTTAAGCACTTGGTCATGCCTCCACCTGTACCGTCCATCTCCAAGTGCCCTTGTGCAGCAGCTGAGGATGTGTTCCAGGGTTCCTCGCTTGGAACACAGTGGGCATGCTGGTGTCTCTGCTATGCCCCATATGTGCAGGTTTGATGGGCTCGGAAGCACATCATACACTGCCTGGATAAGGAATTTAAGGCGGTGAGGCTCAGATTTCCACATCTCTGCCCAGGTCACTTTCCTCTCGACCGCGTTCTCCCATCTCGTCCAAGCTCCCTGTTGCTTCATCCCCACTGCCTTGCAGGTTCTCGTCTCCTCCACCTCGCTCTCACCTCCTCCTGGACAAGGTGCCGCCCTTCCCTCCCCCTGGTGTTGATTTGGGGAGTTGGAAAGGAACCTAGCCCTGCTCGGCTTCGTGTGACCACTCCCACCAGGCTCCTGTGGCACTACCTTGCATCAGCCTCTCGAACTGCATCCTCTGCCTTCCATTTCCTGCCAGTCCTCACTTGGATCCCAGCCTTAGCCACCTTGGGGTCACTTGAGTCCCTGTACTGAACCACTTCTCTGGCTCTCGATACTTTAAATTCCTCCTCCAGTGATTTGAAAGGGAGTTGCAGTTTGTTGGAATTTCCATAGAGAGCGATGCTGCTCAGGCTCCTTGGTAGTCCAAGCCATCTCCAGAGGTGGTTGCTGACCCTTCTCTCCAAGGTCTCGACTGTCGAGATAGGGACAGCATAGACCCGGAGGGGCCACAGGATCCTGGGCAGAATGCCATGTTGGTAGACCCAGGCTTTAAACTTCCCAGGGAGGCCAGACTTGTCCACGGATTTCAGCCAGCCATCCAACTCAGTGCAGGTTGACTGAATAGATGTGGTGTCTCTAAGAGAGCAGTCAAAAACCTTTCCCAGGCTCTTGACTGGTTTCTCTGTGATGGTTGGGATGGCTGTGCCTGTGATGGTGAACCGGAACTTGTCCTCCACCTTCCCTTTCCTCAGTACCATTGATCTGGATTTGATGGGTTTGAAACGCATCCGGGCCCACCCCACGAGCTTCTCGAGCCCCTTCAGAATCCACCGGCAGCCTGGGACTGATTCTGTCATGACTGTGAGGTCATCCATAAATGCCCTGATGGGTGGTTGCCGTTGTCCGGAGTCTGAACGGGGCCCTCTGCACTCTGGTTCAGCAGACTTAGTGAGCATGTGCGAAAATGTTGAACATGAAAGAGATCATGGACTTAGCAAACAAAGTAGCCTGCTCGATCCGTGCTAGGTCAAAGACGACTGTTCCGCTTGCATCTTGAGGAGGCCGGCAGCGACCACTCGGACCTACTGCTTCACACGGAAGTAAGGTGGTTGAGTAGGGGGAAATTCCTACAATGATTCCGCGATCTCCTTCCTGAGGTAAAGCAGTTCCTACATGACAAAAAACTTGCGGAATACACGCAACTTAATGATGATCGTTGGCTGCTTGATTTGGCGTTTTTAACTGATCTGGCGAACTTGCTCAATGAGCTGAACGTGGAATTACAGGGCAAAGAGAAAACCATGATTAATATGATAAGCTCAGTGAACGCCTTCAAGGGAAAACTTAAACTGCTTTCTTCAAAGATCCAACGCCATGATCTAGGGAACTTTAGAAACCTTGCATCTGAGCTGAATAATCAAGGAAAGGACTTAACGGAGATTGACAGTGCATGTTATGCAGAACAGATTGACACGGTCCTGTCAGGAGATTTCAAGACTTCGCTCTACTCGAGCCAGTTGCCACATTTATGTGTTTCCCTTTTCGGGAGAATGCTGAGGTCCTCGCTTCCAAAATCGCAACAATGTTTCAGCTCAGTTCTGCTGAAGTTGAGGATGAGATCTTGGCACTGCAAGCGGATATTAACTTGAAGTCTAGGGCCTATGAACAATTCTGGAGTTTACCCACAGAAGAAAAGTATCCCAACATGAGAAAATGTGCAACATCACTGACTGCAATATTTCGGTCTACTTACCTGTGCGAATCGACCTTTTCACATATGAAATTGATCAAATTCAAATACCTCTCCACCCTGACCGACGATCATTTGGAGGCCTGTCTTAGACTGGCTATCAGTAGCTATTGCCCGGACTATGCATCCCTAGTGGACTCCGTCCAATGCAAGTCATCATCTGAATAAGGTACATCCCAATCTGTATGCAAGAAAATTACTATTGTACATAAAGTTAATTCACTGTCTGACACTTTCAATATTTGAACAGTGAATTGTAGTGTGATATATTGTGTACTGTAGGCCAAATGCTGCTGTATGTTAAAAGAAAATCCCAGTGTTATAAAAAAAAGTGAGTGAGTGAGTGAGTGAGTGAGTGAGTGAGTGTGTGTGTGTGTGTGTGTGTGTGTGTGTGTGTGTGTGTGTGTGTGTGTGTGTGTGTGTGTGTGTGTGTGTTTGTGTGTGTGTGTGTGTGTGTGTGCTTCCTGAATGGGTAAAGTTACATTTCAATGTGTGGATTTAAGTTAAAGTTAAAAAGTTACATTTCAATGTGTGGATTTCAGTTAAAAAAAGTTACATGTCAATGTGAGTGAGTGAGTGAGTGAGTGAGTGAGTGAGTGAGTGAGTGAGTGAGTGTGTGTGTGTGTGTGTGTGTGTGTGTGTGTGTGTGTGTGTGTGTGTGTGTGTGTGTGTGTGTGTGTGTGTGTGCGTGTGCGCTACCTTAATGGGTAAAGTTACATTTCAATGTGTGGATTTTGATGTAAATGTAATGAATTGTATTGGAAATGTAATGTAAGTGCCGCTGTATGAAATCACATGCATGTTGATTAGTCTATTGCAGACTATGTTACTGTTGTTACTGAATTTTTAGTGTTGTTAGGGAAATTAAACTCAATCATAAATAACTTATGATTTACTGTAAGTGTGAAACATTAAAGCTATATAGCAGCCAATATGACACTGTGGGCCTCATTTACTAACATTTGCGACCGCAGCGTAATCTGCGCCAGCGCCGAGCCGTTATTTGCGCAGCATTCGTCACCGCACTTTACGTTGTATTTATCAAACCCGTACTTCATCAGGCAATCAGCGCCATACTCCGCCCTAGTGTAATTAGCGCACCGTTAAAAGAAGGAAGAATGGGTCTGCGTGTTTGCGTAACCATGGACGATCCAAGAAAAAGAAAACAAAAGTTCCGCGCCGATCAGCGACCACTTCCTGGTCGCTTATCGGCGCGGTGCCTTTGTCGGTGTCTTCTTCTTGCTCTTACAACAGCGGCCATGTCCTTGTTTACAGGCTCAAGCAAAACCCGCTTCCTGGTTTACACCTGCTTTTATGAGGCGGAGATTTGCGCTCCAATTCGAGTCGCGCACTTCTCAGGCAATCTTAGTAAATACCACGCAATACAATAAGGCGCACTTAACGCGTTACCTCCCAGCTCTTTGCGATTCACTCCCACTTCCCCTGATACACTCCCATTTATGCATGTATATGAGGCGGGATGCGCAACTTGCCTATCGCCTCTTCAGATGCAGGCTATTTGCGCATTTACCCCGTTGCGCCACGTTAGTAAATACGGTTCCATGTTTTTGCGCCTATTTTACCCGCAAATTACGCTAGAAATGGACGCAATTCTGTTAGTAAATGAGGCCCTGTGTGTTATTTTTGGTACATTAAAAAATACACGTAATGTGAGTAGTAGATCATTCTGACCCAGTCACTTAAAAGGTAGATCACCATTCAGAAAAGTATGGGCACCCCTGCAATAAATCAACATTGTAAAACAAACAGAGGTGGAAAGAGTACTGAAAAATTGTAATTGAGTAAAAGTATTAATTTGCCTAAATTCTACTCAGAGTAAGGCTGAATCTCAATTATCTATCTTACCCCTTCCCCTTACCCCTTCCCCTTGGTTTTGCGCGTTCACGTGAGGCCAAGGGCTGTCTCAATTCTCTTTTCGACCGAGGGAAAGGGGTAAGGGGAAGGGGTATACACCCCTTGAAACCAAGTGAGATCGGGAGCTTACTTGAAACCAAGGGGTACCCATTACAATGCGCAACCGGCAACAATCGCGGCCAGATCTCAACGAGAGTCACATAAATGTAAGTATTTTCGGCTGAAATAATTTATTTAAAATTTACAAAAGTGTTGTTTTGTGCTCTAAACAGTCCTGTACCTATATATTTGCAACCATATTCTTAATCGAAACTTTTTCGAAAATCGGTATGCGAACGTTACATTGCTGAATGCACAACTACACATTTCTCTGACTAGCAATGAACTCCATGCATGTCTAGTTTACTAAACACAATTAGCAGCGAATTCCGTTTGATAACAGTGTAGACAATTAGAGACAAATCGATACGTGCTTTACATATATCGTCCTTTTTCACACAGGAACGCTGGAGGAAACCCGGCAGCTGATACGTTTTCGACACGAAAACGAGCAGAAATGTCCGAAATCAAAATACGCTAAATCAAAATACGCTTCAAAGCAAATGTGGGAGTGAGTCATGCGTTCAATGTTGTAGCCATTCATAATTGTAAATAAAGACATGTTGGTTAACAAAGACATTGTTTCTGAACATCAATGAAATTCAAAAACGTATTAACTGAAAAAGATACAAAACACCATGCAGTGTGTAGGCCTATAACAAATTGTCAATATTTTGTCGTCAATGTATGATGACGTAACCGTAACGAGTGTTGTCTCAATTCATAGGGGCATGTAGCCCTTACCCCTCTGTTTCAAGGGCCAGGGGGAAGGGGAAGGGGAAGGGCCAAGGGGAAGGGGAAGGGGTAAGATAGAGAATTGAGATTGGGCCTAAAAGTAAAATTACCCATCTCAAAATTTACTCGAGTAATAGTACAAAATTACTTCATTTAAAATGTAATTTGAGTAAAAGTTACTTCATTACTTTCAGTTTTTTTAATGCAAAAAAGGATGAGTCATGAATCAAATTCAGCACAAGTTGTTTTATTCGATTTCGAGGTGTATTAAAGTGCACATCCACACTTGCAAAAGATCAACTGGGCTCAGGCTCTTCGGACCTTACCTCCTCCAAAGTCTCAACGTCTAGATTAGCAACAGCGCAGTAGCCTACAAAGCGCAGTAGATTTTTTTGTAGCAGTGGTGCTGTGTGTTGGTAACCTAGTAACACTAGGGGGGTCCGGGGGCATCACCCCCCGGAAGAAAAATTTGAAAAATAACCCTTTAAATGGTTACTTCTGGTGAGATTTTTATGAAAAAAAGTTACAGATTGAGATTCCAAATATGACATAACAACCAACAGAGTCAAGGTATCTGCTGAGACCAGATCATTGTGAAAATGTGCGATCACACTGTTCAATACTGCGATGACAATATGACTTGCAATAATAAATAAGAAAAGAGTAAAATTTTGGTCATGGTGAATACGTCGATATGAATTCAAACAAATTTGCATATCGTGACGTCACTGACCGCGTCTCCATCCCGTAAAAGTTTAGTGGTCTCCTTGACATCAGTCGACACGTCACTTTATAGCGGTGTCGAGATATTTCAATGCATTTTTTCATGTAAGACCTATTGCTACCGTGCATGAACCCAAAGTAATAATTTAGCCTTCTATAACTTTGAACGGTGACTGCGAACATTTTCTTTACTGCAGCCGCAGCCATCATAACAGACAAGCGCGAACCATTGATGAAATGAAGCGAATATAAAAGAAAGAACGTAGCCTATGTGTGTATGTAGGCAATTTATATTCGCAATACTTTCTAAAATATAATTAATAGGGTTTTATTGTAGTTGCATGGTCTTAACGCAAGTATACAACCGGCAAGTCGGTCGGACTAAAAGGACAAATAAATATTTCGGTCGGTCCTAAATTGACAGGGTGGGTCGGGTTACTGCAAACCACAATATTTAAGGATGATTTAATAAGGATGGCCCGAGTATGCGTGACGAATTTATCGCATTACAGACCAGCTTTTGCGATGTGTTTATCATGAACGCTCACATCGCGATGACGATGAAAATTGAGACGATGAGTCCATACAAAGTAGCCTACTGATAAACTAAATTAAAAAATGTTTATTTTGTGTAGTTGTATATTGCAATAATAATGTATGGTTGTCACAAAATCCCACGGCACACCTGGACTTGCCTCACGGCACACCGTTTGGGAACCAATGGTCTAATGAATGTGACGTTACTCCAAGCACAGTGGACTAGTTCACTAACGACATGAAGTAAACAGCATAGGGGTAAAACTAGACTAGGCTACATTGCATTTTTTTTTTTTTTTTTTTGCAGTGGCGCTGACAATCCAGCAGCTGCGATGCGCCGCTGCTGAATGCATATAGGGGAAACACTGGCCTACTAGATCCACCACATCAGATTATTTAACAATGGAAAGGGCACGCGCAAGGCAAGGCCACGCAATTGACTTTCAGTTCCGGGACAGCGGTTTAAATTTCCGCCCGCATTTAATTTTTCACCATCAATATTTTTTTTTACTCAGTAGGCCTAACGTGAGGGGTTTCAAATGTAGCGAAGTAAAAGTACTTGGGTCAAAATGTACTCGAGTAAAAGTAAAAATTACCTAAACCAAAAACTACCAAAAACTACTCAGAAAATGACAAATTACTCATAAAAAGTACTCAATTACAGTAACGTGAGTAAATGTAATTCGTTACTTTCCACCCCTGAAAACAAATACCTCTAATCTTCTCAACAAAATGTAAGTATGATGAATCTAACGTAAGTCTCATGGATATAGTCTCAAGTGCATGAAAAATCAATGGAAATAGTCACGATTAACTAAGCCTGTTGAAATAAAGGTTTACTTACAGTTAGGAAGCGATGAATGGTTATGAAAAGTAAAGCGTATTCTGTTCACCTCTCAGGCTCTTCTCTCTGTTCAGTGCGTCTTTCTCTCTCTGTCGATACCACTGTGGGTTTATATAGGCCTACCATTGGTCTTCCCGTGGATTCTGGAACATTCTGGCCAATCCACGCCCACTTCCAGGTGAAGCGTACAGAAACTCGCTCTGAAGAATGTTCTCTAAGGTTGCAGTGGCTTCTAGGCGCGCGCTCAAAGCTTCCAGTTCGAGTGTCCACGGAGTCCCATTCAATCACTCACTTGATATCATACATTCGACTATATAATATTATATTACATAAATGAATCCGTCGAAAACCAAAATCAATTTCATAATGACTTATCTGTTAGTCGAGTACGAGTGAGTTTTGGATGAAGGAATAAAACAAAAGCTTGTTGTTTTCAATACACTTGCCGTGTTCTTTAAGAATAACACACTAACCATTATTAGACACTATAAAAAACTTTTTTAGATACAGTAAATGTTTTAACTACTTGGATAAAGAGGTATATTTGTAATACTGGCATATGAAGACCAAAAGTAACAAACGGAGTAATAAGCAGACTCAATTTCTTGTAACAGTATATTATGAGTTTGAACAAAGGGTGTATTGTGTTAAAGTTAACGTACATAGCTCTTTTAGAGTCGGCAGGTATAAGGACAAATAGTTTATGGCTATCTGTAAACAAATGACACCAAATTCAGGACTGAACACACAAGCATGAAGCCCCTCTAAAATATTTGGTGCACGCACGCACATACACACACACACACACACACACACACACACACACACACACACACATACAGTCGCACACAGTCAATGTTTGAAAGTCGGTCTTTCAAACATTCAAACACACAGATCACGGTAGACCATTCTAGAACACAGATACAAGATGGAGGTCGCTTTGGAGGTCGCGATGGAGTTCGGCCTCGTTGTCACGCGCTCCAGATGAGCCAGCTTTATGCGCAAGACTTCCTGAGCGGCAGGGAAATAGAAAGGTACGGTCGTGTCGGGAATCCTCGGGTGTGGAGGCAAACGCCCAGTTGACAAACCGGTCTTGTGGTTTTCAATACACTTGCCGTGTTCTTTAAGAATGAGACACTGACCATTATTAGACACTATAAAAAACTTTTTTAGAAACAGTAAATGTTTTAACTACCTGGATAAAGAGGTATATTTGTAGTAATAAGCAGACTCAATTTCTTGTAACAGTATATTATGAGTTTGAACAAAGGGTGTATTGTGTTAAAGTTAACATACATAGCTCTTTTAGAGTCGGCAGGTATAAGGACCCAGCCAACAATTAAATCGAACGCAACTGGACTTAGATTTGTCTGTGAAGACGTTTCGCCTCTTATCCAAGCGGCTTCATCAGTTCGTAACGCATCAGTCTGACTAGTCCGCACTAGTCTGAGTCCAGTTGCGTTCGATTTAATTGTTGGCCGGATTAAACATGACCTGGATGAATGAGAACATTCATAGACAGGTATAAGGACAAATAGTTTATGGCTACATGTAAACAAATGAAACCAAATTCAGAACTGAACACACAAGCATAAAGCCACTCTATGTTTGGCGCACGCACACACGCACACACACACACACACACACACACACACACACACAGTCACACACAGTCGATGTTTGAAAGTCGGTCTTTCAAACATTCAAACACACAGATCCTGGTAGACCATTCTAGAACACAGATACAAGATGAAGGTCGTGTCGGACCAGAGTTCGGCCTCGTCTTCACATGCTCGAGATGAGCCAGCTTTAGGCCCAATCTCAATTCTCTATCTTACCCCTTCCCCTTGGTTTTGCGCATTCACGTGAGACCAAGGGCTATCTCAATTCTCATTTCGACCGAGGGGTAGGGCCAAGGGGAAGGGGTATACACCCCTTGAAACCAAGTAAGATCGGGAGCTTACTTGAAACCAAGGGGTACCCATTACAATGCGCAACCGGCAACAAACAAATCTCGGCCAGATCTCAAAGAGAGTCACATAAATGTAAGTAAGTAAGTAAGTAATAAGTATTTTCGGCTGAAATAATTGATTTAAAATTCACAACAGTATTGTTTTGTGCTCTTAACAGTCCTGTACCTATATATTTGCAACCATATTCTTAATCGAAACTTTTTTGAAAATCGATATGCGAACGTTACATTGCTGAATGCACAACTACACATTTCTCTGACTAGCAATGAACTCCATGCATGTCTAGTTTACTAAACACAATTAGCAGCGAATTCCGTTTGATATCAGTGTAGACAACTAGAGACAAATCGATACGTGCTTTACATATATCGTCCTTTTTCACACAGGAATGCCGGAGGAAACCCGGCAGCTGATACGTTTTCGGCACGAAAATGAGCAGAAATGTCTGAAATCAAAATTCGCTAAATCAAAATACGCTTCAAAGCAAATGTGGGAGTGAGTCATGCGGTCAATGTTGTAGCCATTCATAATTGTAAATAAAGACATGTTGGTTAACAAAGACATTGTTTCTGAACATCAATGAAATTCAAAACCGTATTAACTGAAAAAGATACAAAACACCATGCAGTGTGTATAACAAATTGTCAATATTTTGTCGTCAATGTATGATGACGTAATCGTAACGAGTGTTGTCTCAATTCATAGGGGCATGTAGCCCTTACCCCTCTGTTTCAAGGGCCAAGACGTAGGGGAAGGGGAAGGGCCAAGGGGAAGGGGAAGGGGTAAGATAGAGAATTGAGATTGGGCCTTAATCGCGAGACTTCCTGAGTGGCAGGGAAATAGAGAGGTGCGGTCGTGTCGGGCATCCTCGGGTGTGGAGGCAAACGCCCAGTTGACAAACCGGTCAAAATGGTGACGTCATAGAGTACAAAACGTTGGTGAGACACCGCGGATGCCATTCATACATGTACAAGTATCACTGTAGTAGCATGCCAGATAGGAAGTACTTTATCCACACAACGCAGTAATGCTAGCAGTACTGCTCCATACAAGTCAGAATGTCAACATAAAACCTCTTCTGGTTACACGTAGGAGTTCATTATACATTTTTTTACATATTAAACCACACAAAATCCTCAGTTTTACACATTCTTTGGAATAGGAGAGAAAATATATGAAGAAAAAAGGAGACTTTGGTTGAATATAAATTTTCTCCTTTTTATACCTTATGGAAGATATTAACCGAGTTAAAGCTAGGATAATCATTGGGTTTTCCATGTAAAGCATGAACTAACTGTGGAAAGAAACAAAGGCGCACTCATAAATACCTCCCTTGGTTCAACCCAAGGTTCACCCCCTTGCTCACCCCATGTTATCTCTAAGGTGCCCGCTTGAATGCTTAGAAGTGCCAATACAGTTGTTTGTTGTTTGTTGTTGCTGCCCTGGACTGGTGCAGTTTTTTCTCTGACATGGGCAAATGATGTGTGATCATGTTTACCTCTAGTTCTTTCTCCAGCAGCTCTTCATTCTGCTAATTGAGGAATGCACGACTCAACGCGTCTGCAATATGCAGTTCCTTGCCCGGTCTGTAGGTGACTTTAAGGCTGTATCTTTGCAGCCGAAGCAGCATCCTCTGAAGCCTCATAGGAGCTTGGTGCAAGGGTTTTTTGAAAATACTCTCCAGCGGCTTGTGGTCACTCTCAACCTGAATGTCTTTTCCGTACACATACTGGTGGAATTTCTCACACCCATAGACAATAGTAAGTAGTTCTTTTTCTATTTGCGCATACCTGCACTGACAGTCACTGAGAGCCCTCGACCTGTAAGCTACTGGTTGTCCATCCTGCAATATGACTGCACCGATGCCTTCTGAACTTGCATCTACTGACAGCGTCAGTGGTTTGTTAACATCATAGAACTTTAAGGTTGGAGCGTTGGTGACCAGCTGTTTAAGATTCTCAAAACTCCTCTTTTGTGTTTCCTCCCAGTGCCACTCTGTGTCTGCTTCAAGCAACTTTCTTAAAGGCGCACTGACATCTGACAAATTCGGGATGAACTTTGCGAGGTACTGAATCATCCCCATGAACCTCTCTATTCTGTGGGTCTGGGAGCTGTGTCACTGCTCTCACTTTTTCCTCATCCGGTTTCAGTCCACTGGTGGTGAGTGTGTGTCCGATGTATTTAATTTATTTTGTCCTGATAAAGCACTTGTTTTTGTTGAGTTTTAAGTTGTTCTCTTTTGCTCTGTCCAGCAACAACTTTAATCTGTGGTCGTGCTCTGCCACAGTGTCTCCCCAGACAAGCAAGTCATCAATGATGTTCACGACCCCATCTAGCCCTTCAATCATCTGCGCAATAGCTCTCTGAAAGACCTCTGGCGCCGATGAGATCCCAAACGGTAAACGCAGGAATCTGTATCTTCCAACAGAGGTATTAAATGTGCAGTTTCGAGCTTTCATCGTCAAGTTTTATCTGCCAAAAACCCTGATTGGCGTCTAGTACTGAGAAGTACTTAGCGTTCGGCATACGGGAAACAACTTCTTCCACTGTGAGCAATGGATAATGCTCCCGTTTGATTGCTTGGTTTAAGTCTTTTGGGTCCATGCAGATACGAATTTTCTTGGGTGTGACCACTGTTACCATACTGTTAACCCACTCTGTCGGTTCCGTCTGCCTGGTTATTACTCCCAACTTCTCCATATGCTGTAGTTCTTCAATTACTCTGTCTCTGAGTGCTACAGGAATCCTTCTGGGAGCGTACACAACAGGTGTAACAGTGTGATCAATCTGTATATGATGCTGACCAGGTAAGCAACCTAGTCCAGTGAAAAGATCCTCATAGTCCTTAAGGATGTCATTTTCTTTTCCAACTACTGCATCCTCTTCACTAAGCCAAGTTTCACACATGTGGCTCCTCCCAATATAGCCGGGACATCTTCTTGTGTGATTTCAAACTCAATCTTGTGCTTTTGGCCTTTGTATTGACACGTTAATGCTCTTTTGCCCAGTGGTGCTATCTTCTGGCCAAAGAAGACAACAAGTTTACTATTACTAACACTGAGCTTTCCTCTGACATCCAGCGCATTTAAAGTTTTACATTGCAGTCTACACCTGTATCCAGTTTAACAGTCACAATTTTCTTGTTAATTGTCAGTCTTTCAATCCATTTTTCTTCCTCATTTTCTGTTTGTGCAGACTCCATCACTCTCACATGTTTCTCATGCTCCTGTCTGACCGTGCCAATAAACATGTCATTTTCTTCCTCACTTTGCTCTATTGCATGCACATTCTTTCTCTGTTGGTGCTGTCGACTCAGTGATCTGCAAATCTTGGCAAGGTGATTTTTCTTGTTGCATGTTTTCCATGTTTGGCCAATAGCCGGACATTTTTTTGGTCCATGCTTGTAACCAAATCTTCTGCAACTTGACTCATTTTGTTCTGTGTTAGCTTTCATTTTATCTTTTTGTCTGACAGTCTGTACTCTGATGTTCTCCCCGTGCTTGCGTGGGTTCTCTCCGGGTACTCCGGCTTCCTCCCACAGACCAAAAACATGCAGGTTGGGGATTAGGTTAATTGGTGTCTCTAAATTGACCATAGGTGTGTATGTGAGTGTGAATGGTTGTTCGTTGCTATATGTTAGCCCTGTGATAGGCTGGCGACCTGTCCAGGGTGTACCCCGCCTCTCGCCCGTTGTAGCTGGGATTGGCTCCAGCCCCCCCGCGACCCTCTAGAGCATGGGTCGGCAATAGGCTGCCCGTGGGCCAGATGTGGCCCACAAGCATGAAACATCTGGCCCGTGAGGTTGTTTGAAGTATAATGAACGATAATGAAAAATAATGACAAAAATGCTCTTTATTTAGACACTTAATTTTTCAAAACATAAAAATTTTCTCAGTCTAATAATAATGCTAACTTTTTTCAGGTGAATACACACATTAGCGATGCGCAGCGTGAACGCGCAACATGCAAACTGAACTGAAATGAGCTGAAACTAGTCCTTAAAACACAGGTGGCACCAAAAATGTAAACTGATAACAACACAAACAAAACAATACAATTACCTGGTCAAATTGGAGCAAATCAGAGCAAAAAAGAACGAAGCAAAAAAGCTGAATCCACGCGACCATGGGCTGGAGTGCTTGAAGCTCCTGAAACGACAGAGCAGACGTGCTACATTTACTGTGTGCTTGAAAATACAGTTCAGATTAGACACAATAACTTGTTTAGATTACTCACCTAGTGTGAAAAGTGGCATCGCCCGCTTGTCACTATTTCCTGGATATCTGGTGAAATAGACGTCACTTTAATCCTCAGGCAGTTCTCGAGATTTTTGTGAGTCAGTCTATTCCTCTCGTGCGTTTTTATTGCATTCATAGCTGAAAAGGACGACTCACACATGTAGGTGGAGTGGAACATGGTCAGAGTGTAAAGTGCGACTGTCTTGAGGTTGCTGTATTCCTCGGAGCTTAGTAGGCCTATCCAAAAGGCACACACAGACTCCGCACTTTTTAACGCATCTCGCACAACGGAGGTGGTTTGGAAATCAATCATTTCCATTTCCAGCGCAGCCTGATCTAAAGAGGGGATTGTTTATTTTGCCAGGGTGGAGAAGTTGTCAGCTGGTTTTACTGCAGGGTCACGTATAAAGTCAATGATGTCTTTTGGGATGGAGTAGTCATCAAACCGAGAAGTGAAGTTGGCTCGTAGCCTCTTGATGAAGTCAACCATCAGCTCCGTCACTTCTCCCGCTGTCCTCTTGAGGGTGCTGAAATGTAGGAGCCTGCCAGTGGATATGTCTGCCTCAAACATCTCAAGCATCCTCGTGAATGACTCCAGTTTTTCAACCATTTCCACGATGGTTTTGTCTCTCCCCTGTAGCTGAAGGTTCAGCTTGTTTAGGTGGCCAAATATGTCAGATAAAAATGCTACATTGGACATGAACTTTTCATCTTCCAGCAGGATAAGGTGGTCAGCTGCTGCAATGTTCTTGCTCATTGCAAGGAACGCCTTGATCTCATTCAGTAAAGCGCAGAATCGATCCAGTGATTTCCCCTTGCTTAACCAGCGCACATCATTGTGAAGCAGCAAGTCAGCGTGGGTGGCATCTTCTGATTCAGCCACAAGTTGTCGGAAAAGCCTGTGCTGGGTGCTTGATGTACCTCTGACAAAATTAATGATTTTCATCACTTTGTCCATGACATCCTTAAGCTCGCCACTCAGTCTGGCACAAAGGACACTTTGATGGATGAGGCAGTGCAGCCCGTGGATTTGGGGGGCGAGTTGTTTCAGCCTGCTAACCAGACCTCTGTGCTTTCCCACCATAGCAGGTGCCCCGTCTGTCACGATTAGGTTAACCCTCTCAAATGATAATGAATGCGACTGAAACAACTCTTCCAGTTTCGCAAATATAACATCTCCAGTGATGTGCCCTTCTAATGGAATTAGAGACAGCAGCTCTTCCTTGAAATCCTTCCCATCATAATATCTCACATAAACGCACAACTGGGCTACATCTGTTTTGTCAGTGCTCTCGTCTATGGCTAAGGAAAAATAGTTTGCGCGACTGACACCATCGATAATTGCAGCCTGCACTGCATCGGACAGCACTTCTATGCGGCGGACAGCGGACCTCGCAGAGAGGGAAATTTGTTTCACTGATCCGATCACACTACCCATCGACTTGTCGGTATCCAGTTCCTCCAAAACTGTCACCATCATCTCTTTGAAGACCTCTGCATCAACAAATGGCTTGTTGTGCTTTGCGAGTACCCATGACGCTTTCAGAGATGCGCTGGTTACCTTCTGTTGGGATGTGAGGGCTCGCACCAGGATCCTGCTGCTGTGTGCATAACCACCTATGAGTGCTTGGATTTTCCGCTTTCGTGCCTCTGTCTTCGGAGGGAATGCATCCTTGAAATTACCATGTTTTGTTTCGTGGTGCCGTCTAATATTATACTCTTTGCATACAGCGACACCCTTGTTACAGATCAGGCATGTCGGCTTTGCATTAATAAAACTGGGGAGGATGAAGACGTAGTTCTCTGTCCATTGTTCATGAAAGACCCTGTTTTCGCTCATAAGTTTTCTCTTAAGATTTTTGGAAAGAGCCATTTTTGACAGCCAACAGCAACACTTGTTTTTGTTTTGTTTCTTTTCAAACTACAGGCATATAATTAATAGCGCCCCCAATGGTCAGTCCACAAATTTCACCCACATCAGCCCCCGCGCGGGTTGTGGCCCGTCATGTAATGGCTTGGAAAATATCTGGCCCGCAGCCAAACTTTATTGCCGACCCCTGCTCTGTCTAGAGAATAAGCGGTTTAGAAAATGACTGATGACTGAGTCTGTACTCTGTTAATTTCTATTTCTTCTGTCAGTGCTTTGACTTGGCTGGTTGGTATTTCACTTGCACGACAGATATCAATGGCTTTTTCTAGGGTCAGATCTGCTTCTCTTAACAGTCTCCCTCTCACTTGGCCGTCAATAATACCACAAACAATTCTGTCACGTACCAGGGAGTCGTGCAACTGTCCAAATTCACAGTCCTTGGCCTTATTTTTCAAATCCGTTACATACGAATCAATGGACTCTGACTGTTTCTGGGCTCGTGTGAAGAACATGTGCCGTATGTAAGGTAAGTTTTTTCTTGGCTCACAATAGTCCTGAAACTTCTTCTTCAGCACATCGATTTTGTCTTTCTCGCCGTCCGCGAAGACAAACGTATTGCATACTTTAATTGCCTCTTCTCCCGCGACGTGAAGAAACGTTGCACACTGCACCTTCTCGGATTTCTCCGCGATGCCACTGGCAGTACAGAAGAGTTCAAAACGCTGACTCCAGTTCCTCCAATTTTCGGCAAGATTGCCTTGCAAACTCAAACTCGTTGGTGATTGAAACTGCGCCATACTGTCACTCTTCTTCCGCCTTCACTTCTGACACCATGTTAGATTTAGGAGGCTTGACAACCGACTTAGTTTTATCAAACTTTATTGTACGTCTGTACAACAGCCATAACACAGAGTAGCTTCATGAATACACTTGTTCTACTTCCGCATCACGTATCCATAGCCCAGATCACGTAGCTACGGGTACCTCTAAGGCTCACAACTCTATTACATTACACATATTTCAGAATATTATTCTATTTTTTAGGACATAACATGATTATTCAGTATATTCAAGTATGCAGTGTCATAACAACACCTCGGTTATAATGAACCAACCCGTTTAAAAATGTGTTGGCCGCAATGTGCGGACGTTGGACTCCGTACGTAGTGATCACGCAATCCCTACGCAGAAGCATAAACCAGCCTACAGTCATGAGACCGTGATGGTTCTGCATGGGGGTTGCGTGTCAAAATGCAAATCAATGCCACACAGGTAGATGGACCAGAATGACCATTCTGGTCATTACATACTACATTACACATTACATACTAGCGAGTAAAAAAAAGTTTACAGAAATGAAGGCAAAAGTTATATCTAGACAGACTGTAGCGAAGTGGACAAGGCAGTCACCCCACCCGGTCTCGAACTCGGGTCTCCAGGGCACCAAACCAGCAACTTGACCGAAACACCAAAGAGCCAGGCTCTTTGGTATGGCAGCCAGAGCGCATGGGCAACTGTTGTGACGGCACTCCGTCACACTGCCTTCCCCTTCGGGAAGCGCACCCATGCGCTTCACGCACACAAGCGTCCCTCACGCATCATCCAGCCGACATCTCCCATCCAGGGTGCCCCACACACTAGCGCTTCACCCATCTATGGGGTCCCTCGCACAGGGGTCCACCTATCCTGGGGGTCCCTCATACAGCTCACATACCAGGTGCGCCTCCGATGGCCTCACGGCAAGCCATCCCACCACTGCCACCAATTGTAGCGAAGGGACAAGGCAGTCACCCCACCCGGTCTCGAACTCGGTTCTCCAGGGCACCAAACCAGCAACTTGACCGAAACACCAAAGGGCCTGGCTCTTTGGTGTTTCGGTCAAGTTGCTTCGCTACACAGAAAGACAGACAGACAGACATACATACTTTATTGATCCCTGAGGGAAATTGCCTTCGTAACAGAACTCCAGGAGAAAAAAAGAGGACACTCTACTTATAGTAGAGTGTTAGAAAATATAAATATATAAAGGAAACCTATGTAATAAAATATATAAAAATGTACATAAAGAAAAGATAATATACATAAATGTACATACATCCAGGCATACACTACGAGGTAATAGCATACACAAGGATGTAGCATGTCGGATTTTTGTAAAACCAGTTGTGCAGAGAGATGACCAGATGACCAGTATGTAGTAAATGACAGTTATGCAGTGAAATGAAATGACCAGTTATGTAGTGATATTACAGTGAAATGAAATGAAATGACAGTCATGTAATAAGAATGGATACCTATTGTGCAGATGACAGTGACAAATTGTAAAGTTTGATGACCACAGGCAGGAATGATTTCCTATGTCGCTCTGTGGTGCATCTAGGTGAGAGGAGTCTTCTGCTGAAGGTACTCCTCCGCTGAGCTAGGGTGGAAAAGAGAGGGTGAGAGGCATTGTCCATGATAATCCGTAGCCTGGACAGCATCCTCCTATCTGCCACGGTAGTCAGAGTGTCCAATTCCTCACCCACTACATCACCAGCCCTCTTGATGAGTCTATTGAGTCTATTGGTGTCAGCGACCCTCATCCCACTGCCCCAGCATGTGACAGCGAAGAAGATTGCACTGGCAACCACAGACTCGTAGAACATCCTCAGCATTGTCCTGCAGATGTTGAAGGACCTTAGCCTCCTAAGAAAAAATAGTCGGCTTTGGCCCTTCTTATAGATAGCCTCTGTGTTCCTGGTCCAGTCCAACTTATTGTTGAAGTACACCCCCAGGTACTTGTACTCCTCAACAATGTCGACAGGAACCCCCTGGATGAACACAGGGCCCACCGGTGTTTTGACCCTCCTTAGGTCCACAATGAGCTCCTTTGTCTTGGTAGCATTGAGCTGTAGATGGTTCAGCTCACACCAAGAGACAAAGTTGCCCACAACAGTCCTATACTCACCCTCATCACCCCCCTCAATACAGCCAACTACTGCAGAGTCATCAGAAAACTTCTGAAGGTGGCAGGACTCAGTGCAATAGCTGAAGTCTGAGGTGTAGAGGGTGAAGAGTAAGGGAGAAAGGACCGTCCCCTGAGGGGCCCCGGTGTTGCTAACCACCCTGTCAGATACACAGTTCTGTAGGCGTACAAACTGTGGTCTGCCCATCAGGTAGTCAACAATGCAGGACACCAAGGGGGCATCAGCCTGCATCGCCGCCATCTTCTTACCTAGGAGACCAGGCCGTAAGGTGTTGAAAGCACTGGAGAAGTCAAAGAACATGACTCTCACAGTGCTCGCCGGCTTGTCTAGATGCGAGTAGGCTTTGTTCAGCAGGTAGATGATGCAGTCCTCGACTCCCAGGCGGGGCTGGTAGGCGAACTGCAGCTGGTCCGAGAAGGGTCTGACCATAGGCCTGAGCTGCTCCAAGACAAGCCTCTCCATGGTCTTCATGATATGTGACGTCAGAGCCACCGGTCTGTAGTCCTTAGGGCTGCTGGGGCGCAGCGTCTTTGGGACAGGAACGAGGCAGGACGTCTTCCACATCAGAGGGACCTTCTGGAGGTGCAGGCTCAAGTTGAAGACATGATTAAGAACTCCACACAGCTCGGGGGCACAGGCTTTAAGTACCCTGGGGAACACACCATCAGGGCCCGCCGCTTTGTTGGAGTGGAGTCTAATCAGTTGTCTTCTCACCAGTTCAGGCGTGAAGGACACTGTAGAGGTGTCAGTGGGGGGAGGGATAGGGTCCTCAGGTAGTGGAGGACAGTATGCAGCGCGGGGGGGAGGGGTGGGGCAGGGTGTAGGTGTGAAGTGTCCGGTAGTGAATAGAGCTGGTGAGAGGCAGGAGGGTGATCTATAAGGAGGGGGAGAAGGAGAAGGAGGGGGAGGCGGAGTGGCACTGGTTATTGGGCTGCCAGCAGCAGTAGCAGCAGGGTCATGTGGGGGAGGGGCAGGGGCCACAGTATCAAACCTATTGAAAGAAAGGTTAAATTCATTGGCCATAGCCACTCCACCCTCCAGCCCCACGCTACCAGTCTTCTGGAAGCCCGTGATGGTTCTCATACCACTCCACACATCCCTTGTGTTGTTTTGCTGGAGCTTCTTCTCCAGCTTCCTCCTGTATCTATCCTTTTCCTCCTTAATTCTAACCTTGAGTACCCCCTGTACTCTCCTCAGCTCAGCCTGGTTGCCCTCTCTGAACGCCCTTTTCTTAGCGTTCAGTATGGGTTTGATGTCCTTGGTGATCCAAGGTTTGTTATTTGCGTAACAGGTGACTGTCAACGCAGGGACATAGCAGTCCACACAGAAGTTAATGTAGTCCGTGATGCACTCAGTGAGCCCATCAATGTCCTCCCCGTGAGGCTCACAGAGTGCAGGCCAGTCCGTCACCTCAAAACAGTACTGCAGTGCCTCATAAGATTCCTCTGACCACTTCCTCAGTCCTTGTGGTCACAGGCTTCCTCTTCACCAGACGCACATAGCAGGGTTTGAGGTGAACCAGGTTGTGATCCGACCTGCCCAGAGGGGGGAGAGAAGATGAGATGTATGCCTCCTTAATGTTGGCATACATCAGGTCCAGGGTCCTCACCCCTCTGGTAGGACAGCTCACATACTGCTTAAAAGTCGGTAGAACTCTATCCATGGTGACGTGGTTAAAGTCTCCCGACATGATGATGAGGGCACTGGGGTGTTTGGTCTGCAGTTTTGAGACGGTGGTGTATATTGTGCCGCAGGCAGCTGATGGGTTAGCAGTAGGAGGGATGTACACCATGATGATGATAACATGCGGGATCTCCCTAGGGAGGTGATATGGACGAAGTCCAACGGCCAACACTTCAGCATCAGGGCCATAGAGCTGTTCTTTAATACAGATGTGACCGGAATTGCACCACCTGATATTAACTAGGACGGCGAGCCCCCCCCCCTTCCGCTTACCGCTCTTGGTACAGTCCCGGTCCGCCCTAACAGTGTGGAAGCCATCGACAGATACAATCGGGTCCGTAATATCCATGTGCAACCATGTCTCAGTGAAACACATTAAACTACATTCCCGGTAAACTGCGTGGCTCCGCGTTAGCGCCGTCAGCTCGTCACTCGTCACCGACCTGACTTAAGAGCTCGTATTTAATCTAATTTATTGTTTATTGTTTATTGTGTATTGACTTAGCCAGGCTCTTACTGCACATCTATCCCCTGTACTGCTGGTCACTGTGAATTTCTCCTAAGGGGGATTAATAAAGGAATATCTTATCTTATCTTATCTTATCTTATTTTGTTATAAAGGGATTGAACATTCCCCATAACAATAGAGGGGAGACACGGCTTGAATTTTCTCCTTTCCATCTGCATATTCCGTGTCAACCCTCTCCCCCGACGTCGTTTCCCTCCTCTGCATCCCCGATGTGTTTTCCTCCAGAGATCGGGTGGTAAATCCGCTGGTCTGGCCACTATGCCGGCCGGCATTAGTGCGATCAGCTGTTCTCTGGTGTAAACAAAGGCAGCGTGTCCCGGTGTAGGCGGCATTGATAATGAAAAAAGTATACGAGTAGCACAACAAAACTCGCTCAAACAGCATTGTTTGAGAGTGTAGGGCTACCCCGTACTTCCGAGAAAAAGAAATAAGAAAAAAGAAAAGAAAAAGAAAGTTAAAAGTTAAAAGAAAGCGAACTCGAGGCTGGAGTAGTGTAACCGGCGGCATGCAGCTTTTGCGCACGTGCACGAAAACCTCCATCTATATTTTGTCGCCAATCAGTCGAAGCATTTATCACACCATAGCGGTGTGTAGGAGTAGAAACCAGAAAAGCGATCTCCAGCCAATGCAGTTCGCGGAGAAATCACAGCCAAAGCCGCTGCGTTGGTGTTGCGTCGCCTCGACACGTGTAGAGATCTGGGAGATCTCCGGTGAGTCGTTATACAGGTAAAGATGAACACCAGACGAAACACTTATCTTTTCGGCTGTAGTTTTATTATGGGCAGACGTTCTGTAGGTACAGGTCACGGCTTCAGAATCAAAAGGGACATTTAATACAAAATAAACTGACGACTGTGTAGGTTAGCGTCTTCTCCAAACGAGAGCAAAACAACGACTCCTGCAAAGCGGACGTGACGTCACTATTAAACACACAGGTAGGCGGCGATCATTACACGCACGTCTAGGATTTTTGGGAGGTGCACATCAGGCCAGAGAACTGGAGTAGAAGTCTGTAAGGACATTAAATGCTTGGAGTCCAGGCACTAAAATATGTAAAAATAACAGTGTAAATAAAACAAACAGATAAAAGGCATACACACAGATATGATAATACATATCGCTGGCATCAGCTTTTGTATGTTTCTGAAAGAAGAAACATCTTTATTAAATTGCTGTGATTGTTCGCGCCACACCTTGGGATGGCTGGTGTGAGTCAGGAGTGTACAATATCACATCCTCCAGAAGTTCTCTTGTAGCATCTGCTTTATCTCTTTAAACACAATTATTCTTTTGAAATTCTTATTTTACTTAAGAAGCCTTGAGAGGTGAAAGGTGTGTTCAGCATGATGTTTCTGAAAGAAAAAACATCTTTATTAAAGTTGGTCTATTTTTAACTGACATCCGAGTGGTCTTCACAGAGTTTTTCAAAGAGCAGAGCGTTGATAAACTGATCCATTATTATTGAGGGAGCTGAGGAGGGGTCTACTAGAGTCCTCTATAGGACTGTAGGGTCTACTAAAGGCTGGGTTATGCCTCGTTTATACTTCCGCGTCGACGCGACGCTGGGGGACGGCGGACCCACGGCGGACCCTTTGCTACGGAACCTTTGCGACGTCCTCGACGTGCACCTCCCCAAACCCTAGACGCGCGTCGCGGCGACGCAGGCAACGCTTTGGCTTTGGCTGTGATTGGTCCGCGAACTGCATTGGCTGGAGATCGCTTTTCCGGTTTCCACTTGTAAACACCGCCACGGTGTAAACACAGCCTTGATAAATGCTTTTATATATGTAACAAGTGCGTATGTTGTGTTATAGATTCCGCCCCAATTCATTTATTGGTTTAGTTTTACTGTATTACCCGTTGTGGTGTTTGTTTTTTATTTTGAAAAGTCTTGGGAGTTCGCGCTGTGTCTTTTGTCGAGTTTTAGATGAGGCATGCGGCTTCGTTTGCCATGCTTCAGAATGCATTCTGGGATGAAAACGTCAGAAATACCTCTGATGAACTTCCGATGCGACGATTCACCTGGCTTTCAAAACTCGCGTGGTTTCAGGATAACAACTTCTGCCTGCTTTTCTGGGCATGTTCTCTCGAGCAAGTGCGGACATAAGACACTCCCCTCAACATCCTCTCAACTTTGCCCTGGTTGGTTGGAATACCGACATTATCCACGTCAGAAGTGACGTACACCTTTCAGAGAGGCGTGTCTGGTGCCCTCTCCCAAACTATGCATATTTAAAAGATTAAAAAGAGACGATTTTGTGAACTTTCACTTCATCACTCATCATGCATTTTTTATTTTATTTATTTTATTTACACATTTATCCACATAGCCAAGCCATTGTGCATGCAGAAAATTCATTCCATTTGCTCCTCAGCCTGCATCAATAAGGGGAGATCCAATGCCTCGAACTCGTCTGCTACGAAGAACGGAAGTTGTTGACGAGAAGTTCACCTGTGTCCGCCTTGACCAGACGGACGGGAACTTGACGTGATTATGACAAGTTCCGCCGGATCTTCTCAAGTCTCGTTGCAACAAATGCGCAAATGCAAACGATCTGAAACTCGCCTTTTAACGCCGGTTGACACAACGTCCGGTTGTCTGATTTCAACCGGCTAACTGGTGAGTCGCGCTCCTCGTGGCTCCTGTGTCATATGTTGATATTATTCTGTTTAATTGTAGATATTGCCGCCATACTGTCATTGAAGTGTGTTCTATATGATGGATGACAATGTACATTGCAAGGGTGGGGGGTAGCATCAGCTGATGTGTGGGATGCCCGTTGATATATCACTTATCCGACCGCGTTGTGTTCAGGTTTCCATGAGTGAATCTGACGGTGGCTGCGCCCCCTACTGTTTGTATTTGACACAGGTGGGTCACTGGCGGTGTTAATGTACATTTCCCATTAGAGGTTTTTTTGTATGTTTTATTTCTGTGTTTTTATTGAGATTTTGTAAACATTTATATTGTTATAAATACGTCCGGTGGTCTGATTTCAACCGGCTAACTAGTTTCCATGAGTGAATCTGACGGTGGCTGCGCCCCCTACTGTTTGTATGTGACACAGGAGAAAATAAAAGTGCCTGTGTGGAGATCAACCCTGTGTCCTACTTCACCGTTGTCACACGATGGAGGCTACTAGAATGAGGCCGGTTACATATATATATATATATATATATATATATATATATATATATATATATATGTAAGGTGGTTGCTTCGGGTGGTCAGGAGATGGCGCGTCATCTATGACCTGCGGTGGGGTAGCTTTTTGTCCCTTGTGGAACACCGTTGTTCGTGCTTCTGTTCGGTGCGTGCGCCACCTTTGTTCAGTGTTTTCTGTATTGTTGAAGGCAGAGACACTTATAGAGGTGGAGACACAGCACTAAAATAATCGCCCATAGAAATGCATGGGGAAACTTCGTAACGCCAAGATGGCGGGTATTTGGACATGTCCCGCCTCTTCCGGTGTCAAAAGCCAATTACCTCCTGAACTGCACAGGCGTTGCTCCAATCATCTTGCTGATCCTACGCAAGGATACAGTCACGGTTTTGCGACACTTGCAAGTTGTTTGCAGTCTGGAGGGGAAGGAGCAGCGTGTCTCTATCAGCTGAATAAGTACGACCACGCGAAATCAAAGATATGTTAACATCTCGTTGACATCTGTCCCGGACTACCAACCTCTATAAGTGTCTCTGACTAAACACTAAAAAGTTTTGGCTGTCAGCGCCGGTTCCGTGTCACAATGCCGTAAATGAAAACTGTGTCGTGAAGCATTGTGCATGCGCGGTCCAAGATAACCTGTGAGAAAAAGGTCTTTTAAAACCTTAATTTGATATAAAACCACCAAACCCTTTCAGCGATTTTAGTGTGATTTTCATCGTGATTTCAAATTTATATTTTTTATGTCCCTTACACATCGGAAAGTGGAGATACAGGTTTCTCCCCATTCATTTAGATAGGGCCCTGGTCTTGTTAATCCCAAATAGCTGCCCGAAAGGCGTTTCAAGATGGCGGCCGAGTGAGGGGACTTGCCTTAGAAGGACTTTGTTGAAGGTAAGCACTGAACACGTGCGCAGTACATGGAAATGAATGTGTTCTGGTATATTAGTGTGTGTTTTGTATGTTGTTCGACGACCGTGATTAACATTGTGTTGATCGGAAGATATATGTACTGTCCGATGGGTTTTTGAGTTATTTATAAGTTTGTTTTATGGGTGTATTCAGCGCCAGCTAAAAGGGGCTATCCGTTTGTTAGCGTGTGGGCCCGCTTTTGGAGTTGCCTGTGTCTCATATGAGAGTGTTTTTCTGTATTGTTGAAGTTGCCAGCTGTGGTGCGCAATAAAGCCCAACACGGTCCGAGCCGCAAATATAACGTCCTCCCGTGTCCGACTGGTCCTTCATCCGCCCTGCATCATCACCAACACAACACAACGCAGAGTCCCAGGGTGTGGAAAGGCTCGTCTCACATGGGCTGGGTTACATATATATATATATATATATATATATATATATATATATATATATATATATATATTATATATAATAATTATATATATTTAAACTTTTTTTAACTCGCTACTAGTAATCCGTATGTAATGACCAGAATGATCATTCTGGTCCCTCTACCGGTGTGGCAATGAATTGCATTTTGAGACGTAAACCCCACGCAATCCCTCCGCAGAAGTATCACGGGCTCATGATGGCGTCCGAGGAACGGCGTGGCCATTGCGTGATCACAACGCAATCCCTACGCAGAAGCATAAACCAGCCTTAATATGATAGATGGTTCTTCAGCAAGCTGGTGGTCCAGAGCAATGAGTCAATCAAAGTTGATAAATACATTACGCTTATCATTATCATCTTCTGAGGACCTCCTCAAATACACTAAATAGACAGTGATGTGCAGTCTAATAAGATACAAGTTAAATAGATCTGTTTGTTATCTTAATCAGAATACCGAATCTGAGATCATAGAAAGTTTTATACTTTTGTTTGACCTTTTCATGATCAAATCCCAACCCGTTGTCAAGCTGTTTAATGAAGGCTGATGTTTACCAGACCAATAAGAAGTAACCTACTCAGAGTTGGATGAAGCTATTGTCAGAACACTTAACTACCTCTGCAAGCATCTAAACATAATTTTACTACCTCAGACAATCAAAGAGAATGACAACTAAAAGAAAAATGATCTTTTCTTATTCAATATACTCAGATCTTGTAAAAAAACAAAACAAATATGTAAAACATAGGAACTTTTTGGCCTTGCATGAACTCTTTACATTACATTACATCTGTACATTTGGCTGGAGTACTTAATCATTACATAGTGTTAAAGAAATAACCTTTTAATCCACAACAGACTTTTTTTTTTAATCATTTATTTTTTATTATGGATTTTGTTCATTTTACAAATAAACAGAACAATAACAAACAGCACAATAGAACACAATAAGGCACATTATAAAGAAGCAATGGAAACAGAAAAGAGTATACCTCAAAATAAAGACAAGACAAAAACAAAACTAAATAATATATACAATAATAATTATATATATATATATAATAAAAAAAATAATAATATGTACAACTTAGTCCTATTTGTCATCCATCCAATCATCTACATCCATATTATTATTCTCAAGGAAATTGTAGAAAATATTCCATATTTTCCAAAACTTGTCAAGTTTGTTCTTTGTTGAGTAGCTTATCTTCTCTAAAGCAAAATAAAAGGTCATTCCCCTCAACCATTGTGCTGTGGTACAAGGTGTGTCTGATTTCCAAGAGCAAGCAATACATCGTTTGGCTTCTAAGAAACGAATATCCAGCAAAGACTTTACTCTTTGGGTGGTAATGAAGCCCTCCGGGTAGAGATTTAATATGCATAATTTAGGATCAAGTGGAACTTCCTCACCAATGATTTGGCAAGCCAGGTCTAACACTCTCTTCCAAAATGATAGTATCTGTGGACATTCCCAGATACAATGAAATAAGGTGCCTTTTTGGTCTTTACATTTGAGGCAAGTGTCAGGTATGTTGGGATTAAAGCGGTGCAATTTGGCTGGAGTTATATACAATCTAGTAAGCCATTTATACTGCAGTAGTTTTGAGTTTGTATTGATAGATTGGGTCTGAGCCCTGAGACATGCATCTGACCATTCCTCCTGTTAAATCCAAATCTGTTCTCCACGCTTGTAGTAAGCGTTCAGATGACTCTTTAGACTCACTCACAAACAGCTTATACAACAATGAAATCTGGCCCCTGGCATGTCAAAAAGCCAAAGTGTAGTCTTCTAGGGAAGATAGGGGAGGAGGTTTCATACTATTGCTCAGTTTGGAGAGGATGAAGCTCCTTAGTTGCAAATATTTAAAAAAGTGGTTCGCAGGAATCCCATATTTTGACTTGAGCTCTTCAAATGACATAAGAACCAAGTTATCATTGTAGAGGTCAGCTATTTTGGCTATACCCTTAGAAGCCCAGATTTTGAACCCTGAATCCGCTCTACCAGGTATGAAGTCATCATTACCAAAAATTGGAGAAAATTGATATAGTTTATTAGTTTCTCCTAGATATGCAAGAGCATTGTGCCAAATCGTTAGAAAATTTTTGAGAAAGGGGTTATTAGTATGCTTAATTAGTTTTACAACAAACATTTTAATCATATTCCATTCAGTCCCTCAGTGTGCTTTAGTCCACCTCCTCAACGGTGGGCCCCTGGGTGCCAGCTCTGGCCTGCTGTCCACAGCTGCCAGTTGGCGCTCCTCCCTAGTACAGCCTGGAGATGATGGGGTTACACAGCTTCTCCAGCTCCTTCAGCAGGTGTTGATACTCCTCTTTCTCCGCCAGATGGTTGCTGTCCAGCCAGACGATGACCTCCTCACACTTCTCCTCCATCTTCTTCCTGTCCACCTCGCTCACTTTGTCCTTCATGTTGTCCTCCTGCAGGCTGCTGTTCATGTCCAAGGCATAGGACTCCAGGGCATTCTTGGCCACCATCTTCTCCCTCTGTTGCTCTTCATCTTCTTTGTATTGGCCTGCTTCCTGCACCATCCTCCCTATGTCTTCCTTGCTCAGGCGGCCCTTGTCATTGGTGATGGTGATCTTGTTCTGTTTCCCCGTGCTCTTGTCCTCCGCAGACACGTTCAGAATGCCGTCGGCGTCGATGTCGAAGGTCACCTCGATCTGAGGAACCTGTCTCGGAGCAGGCGGGATTCCAGACAGCTCAAACTGCCCCAGCAGGTTGTTTTCTTTGGTCATGGCTCTATCGCCTTCAAGGACCATGATCGGGACTGCAGCCTGGTTGTCGAAGACAGTGGTGAACATCTTTGTCTGTTTGGTGGGGATGGTGGTGTTGCGTTTGATCAGGGGTGTCATGACTCCTCCAAACGTCGCGATGCCGAGGGAAAGAGGGGTCACGTCCTGCAGCAGCAGGTCCTGGATGTTTGCTGACATGTCGCCGTTGAGAATGGCGGCCTGCACGGCGGCACCGTAAGCCACCGCCTCGTCTGCGTTGATGCTCTTGTTGAGCTCCCTGCCGTTGAAAAAGTCTTGCAGGAGTTTCTGGATCTTGGGGATGCGCGTGGAGCCTCCCACCAGGACAATTTCATGGACCTGGCCCTTGTCCATCTTGGCGTCCCTCAGGGCTTTCTCCACAGGTTCCAGGGTTCCCCTGAAGAGGTCTGAGCACAATTCCTCAAAGCGTGGTCTGCTGATGGAGGTGAAGAAGTCGGTGCCCTCATAGAGGGAATCGATCTCGATGCTGGCCTTGACGCCAAACGACAGGGTTCTCTTGGCTTGCTCACAATGTGTGCACAGCCTCGTCAAAGCCCTTTTGTTCTTGCTGATATCCTTCTTGTACTTCCTCTTGAACTCCTCCACAAAGTGGTTAACCAAGCGGTTGTCAAAGTCCTTCCCACCCAGATGAGTGTCTCCGGCCGTGGACTTCACCTCAAAGATACCGTCTTCGACGGTCAGGATGGAGACGTCAAAGGTGCCCCCACCCAGGTCAAAGATCAGGACGTTGCCTTTGCTGCTCTTGCCTTTGTCCAGACCGTAGGCGATGGCGGCCGCCGTGGGCTCGTTGATGATCCTCAGGACGTTGAGGCCGGCGATGACTCCTGCGTCCTTGGTGGCCTGGCGCTGGGAGTCGTTGAAGTAAGCTGGAACCGTGATGACGGCGTTAGATACCTTCTGGCCCAGGTAGGCTTCGGCGATCTCCTTCATCTTCACCAGGACCATGGAGGACACCTCCTCGGGGTAGAAGGATTTGTTCTCCCCTCTGTACTCCACCTGGATTTTGGGCTTTCCCTCATCACTGATCACCGTGAACGGCCAGTGCTTCATGTCCGCCTGCACCACCGCATCGTCAAACTTTCGACCAATCAGGCGCTTGGCGTCGAACACGGTGTTGCTGGTGTTCATGGCCACCTGGTTCTTGGCCGGGTCTCCGATGAGTCTCTCCATGTCTGTGAAGGCCACGTAGCTGGGCGTGGTCCGGTCGCCCTGACCGTTGCCGATGATTTCCACTTTGCCGTGCTGGAACACCCCCACACAGGAGTAGGTGGTGCCCAGGTCGATGCCGACCGCTACACTCTTAGCAGCACACATCTTGCTCAGGATGGCTGTCTGGGGGTTGAGTTAAATGACAGGCGTTGGAATTATTATACAAACAAAGTAAAAAAAATAAATAAAAGTCATATTTCATTAATGATTTCATTTACAAAGAAGTATAGTGTAGTCTTTTTAATATATTCTGTGTATATGTTCAGTTCCGCATTCAGTATGAGGTTCTCCTGGTTACATTCAAGGCCCTTCACAATCTCGCCCCCCCATATTTGTCAGACCTCCTCCATGTTCCCACCCCCTCCCGCTCTCTCAGATCCTCTTCTGCCTTACACCTATCTATACCCTCCGCCCGTCTCACCACCATGGGAAGCAGAGCATTCAGCCGCTCTGTCCCCCGACTCTGGAACTCTCTACCACCCCTACTCAGAAACATTGACTCACTCCCCCATTTCAAATCTCAACTCAAAACTCATCTGTTTAAAACTGCCTATTCTGTTTAATGCAATTTCCTGTCCAAGCCCTTTTGTTGTAATGTTCCTTATTCTGTGTTTTATTGATTGTTGTTTTCTTAACATGCTTCTATCTATGATGTGTACGGTGACCTTGAGTGTCCAGAAAGGCGCCTTCTAAATAAAATTTATTATTATTATTATTATATTACATATTTTTGCATATGCCTACTATGGGAACTGTTTGATAGAGAATAACGTTTTGCTCTTGTGAAAGGTAATACAATAAATCAGCATTGTAAAACAAATACCTCTTATCTTCTCAACAAAATTTAAATATGATGAATCTAATGTAAGTCTCATGGACAGGGCCGGCCCGAGGCATAAGCGAACTAAGCGGCCGCTTGGGGCCCCTTGGCCACCAGGGCCCCCCCCCCCCCCCCCCCCCCCAATTTTTTTTTTTTTTTTTTTTTTTTTTAGTTTTCAGGAATAATTGTCATTGTTGAGCCCTTGATGTTATTATTCTTAATTTTTAGCATTCAATGTTGACTGTTTTAAGAAGTAAACCACACTTAAGCGTTTCACTTCAAATATGAGAGTTAAGAATAAATGTGTGATTTCAGTACCCTCTAAGGTTAAAAAGACACTAGTTTGGGGTAAATAACTACTATATTAATACAAGGGTGAATTACTATCTTAATGGGGCCCCTGATCAAATATAGAATGTGTTATGTCTTAATAGGGCTCCTTATTCATACAAAATGGGTTATGGGTTGATGTCTGAATGGGGCCCCTCAGGTTGATAGCCCAGGATATGTGATGTGATATATCTGAAAGCCCTCTAAATCATGAAATTCTGCTTATGACACAATGTCTGGGTCAAACCCTGCATGTATGTAATCAATTATGGACTTAACTTTGAATCCAAAATATAGGCCAGGCCTTTAAAGTAGGCTTATGGTTTGGGGGCAGCTAAACCCAGTGCTGTATCTGTTTGCCTGTGCAGGCCCTGCAAGTCAGGTTATAGGCTATGAATCTCAACAAATTAAGGTATTGTCCATCTCAGGGGCGGAGCGGGGGGGTGGCTTTCAGGGCTGAAGCCCCGAATCTCACTTCAAAAGCCCCGGATCTTTTTTAAGCTTTTGAAGTTATGACAACCGAATAGTTATTGTTTCTTTCCATTAAATAGTATTGTCTTGAGCAGGCCCTGCAACTGAAAATATAGGCTATGAATTAGAAGGGATTTAGGATTTGCCAGTGTCCAGCAGGTCACCCTAAAAGGGACTAGAATGCAGGAAATCGCATCTTAGAAATTAAAATTTTTCTGGGGGAGAACCCCCAGACCCCCCTCTGGACTAAACCCCGGATGTACACAAAGTCTGGCTCCACCCCTGGCCCATCTCCAGCTGGCCATCCCTAAAATTAACCAGAATACAGGAAATCACATCTACTAAATTCACATTCTGGTGACTCCACAGTGGTGGGACAGGGGCCCCAAAAGGTTTTAATCAAATTCTGCTTAGGGCCCCCAAAAGGCTAGGGCCGGCCCTGCTCATGGATATAGTCTAGAGTACATGAAAAATCAATGGAAATAGTCACGATTAACGAAGCCTATAATGTTGAAATAAAGGTTTACTTACAGTTAGGAAGCGATGAATGGTAATGAAAAGTAAAGCGTCGTCTGTTCGCCTCTCAGGCTCCTCGCTCTGTTCAGTGCATCTTTCTCTCTCTGTCGATACCAATGTCGGTTTATATTGGCCTACCATTGGTCTTCCCGTGGGTTCTGGAACATTCTGGCCAATCCACGCCCACTTCCAGGTGAAGCGTACAGAAACTCGCTCTGAAGAATGTTATCCAAGGTTGGAGTGACTTCTAGGCGCGCGCTCAAAGCTTCCAGTTCAAGTGTCCCTGGAGTCCCATTCAATCACTCGATATCTATATTCTACTATATAATATTATATTACTCACTGCTCACTGTCCCATGGGAGGAGGGGCTAGAAGCTGCACATGAGAGGAAAAGGGAAAAGTATTCAGACCTGGCAGCGGAGTGCAGGGAAGCGGGCTGGAAAGCCACTATATGCCCTGTCGAGGTGGGGTGCAGGGGCTTTGTGGGCTCTTCAACCTCTCGCCTGCTCAGAGATCTCGGGTGCACAGGGGCTGGCCTCCGGAGAGCGTCAAAGGAGCTGGCGGAGGAGGCAGAGAAAGGCAGCTTCTGGTTGTGGCTGCGGAGGAAGGATAGGAGCTGGGGGCCGAGTAACACCTAGGGCATCAGTGGGGTTGGAAGGGAGAAATCCCAGCCATCGCTCCGCCACCGGTCGATGTCCTGGGGTTAAAGGAGCGAAACATCAACGACCGGTGGTCCCCAGCTGATGACCCAGTTAGGCCCAAAGTGTTCAGGGTACACAAACATTCCAAAGGCGCCGGAGGAGGTGCGTCAGGCAGAAATGCCCGGCAGGAGTACCACCAATCCTGTATTTCCAATTTGATTCTCCTGGACAGGATCCAGTGACTACTGTGAAAGAGCAGTTGGCGTTCAGGAAAGACTGAAAGACAGCCAGGAAAGACTGGATGACCGCAGGAAAGTCTGCACCGGGAGTGGGGGGCTAGTTACCCTACCCACTAGTCCTGCAAAGGACACCCAAACTCACTACGAAGTCGCATAAAGGAAGACAACCCGACGGCCCTCCGAGAGGCGGGGTGGAAGAAGGGCCAAAAAGGACAGACCTCACGGCAACGACTGGAACGGAACCGGACAAAGATTCTAGGATATCGCGGAAATGCAGGTGTGGGTGGGAAAAGGTAACAACCTTCAGGGGTCTGCGAATCCACCAAGGAAAGACGAGGTGCACCACAAGGGGTCAGCAGCAACAGTGCACTGCAACCGCAGGTCAGACACTAGGAACCAAAAGCCAGGTCTCAAACCACAGAGCAGAAGGATCCAACGCTGCAGACGAAAGGCATGAGGGAGAAGGGCTGGTGGTGGAGGAAAGTCCCCTGGTAAGTGGTACCGGAAACACACCCGGAACATCAATGAGCAAAAACCAGCGACCAGGGCTGGTGGTGGAGGAAAGTCCCTTGGTAAGTGGTACTGAAAGCACACCCGGAACATCAACGAGCAACAACCAGCAACCATTCCAGAGAAGGGAGAAGAAAGAACGCGGGCGGAGGCAGGCTATCAAGTGGCCAAAAGCCAACGAGTCCGCAGTTTGGCAGAAGCTGGACAACGACATCACCGTACTCCTGGAGCATTCTCTCCGTGGCCAGGTGGAAACCAAGCTTAACACCTTGGGAGACATCCTGTACGAGGAGTGCAGGAGCCGATTTGGAGTGGTAGCACAGAGGCGAAGAGCAGCCCCCAAGCAGATAGGAAGGAGGGAAAGAGCGATAGAGCAATTGGTGTGGAGGCGGCGCCAACTCCGTAAGCAGTGGAGGAAGGCAAGCCAGGAGGAGAAAGAGGGCTTGAAGCCACTGTGGGAGGAGGTGAAGATGAGCCTCTCCAACTTGAGGAGGGCAGAGCGGATTCGCCAGCGCAGAAGGAGGAAGGAGAAAGAGAGGAGCAACTTCTTCAAGAACCCCATCAAGCATGCAAGACAACTGCTGGAGGACAAGAGGAGTGGGAAACTGGAGATCTCAAAGGCAGAGCTCGAGGAGCATATAAGGGAGCAATACAGCGACCCAGCAAAAACCATCCCGCTGGGATCCCCGGGTTATGTTCCTCGGCCAGCCCCCCCAGTCATCCCTTTCAACACGGCTCCCCCCAAACTCAGCGAGGTTGGAGATGTGGTTCGGAAGGCAAGAGCAGCCTCAGCCCCTGGTCCCAACGGCGTACCGTACAAGCTGTACAAGTACTGCCCGGGGGTTCTGAAAATCCTGTGGAAACTCCTGCAAGTTGCGTGGAAGAAGAACCTCATCCCTTCAGAATGGCAGAGAGCTGTTACAGTCCTCATCCCGAAGGAACAGAACTCCAACTCGATCGGCCAATTTAGGAGCATCGCTCTGTTAAATGTGGAAGGGAAGATCTTCTTTTCCATCATGGCCAAGAGGTTGACCAGCTTCCTCACGAGTAACAGCTACATAGACACCAGCTGTCAGAAGGCCGGTGTCCCAGGATTCCCAGGGTGCATGGAGCACTCAGCCGTCATTTGGGAGCAAATCCAAAGGGCAAGGAGAGAGAAGAACGACCTCCATGTTGTGTGGTTGGATCTCGCCAACGCTTACGGGTCCGTCCCGCACCAACTGATAAGCTTCGCCTTGGACTTCTTCCACACGCCTGACTGCATCAAAGACCTGGTGGCCAAGTACTTTGCAGACCTGCAGATGTCCTGTGTCCACCAGGACTTCACCACGGGATGGCAGCAGCTCGAGGTGGGCATAGCGATGGGATGTTCCATCTCTCCCATCCTGTTCATCGCGGCCTTCGAGATCATCCTCATCGGGGCGAGGACGATGGTCGGAGGAGTAAAGCTGCCATCTGGCCAAAGGCTACCACCGCTGCGAGGCTTTATGGATGACGTCACCACCATCCTCCAGACAGCAGCATGTACAACAAGACTGCTGAAGAGGATTGACGAGCTTGTAGGCTGGGCGAGAATGAAGGTCAAGCCATCCAAGTCCCGAAGCCTGTCCCTCAGGAAAGGGGTCAGGAACGACCACACCATCTTCACTGCAGGTGGCGAGGAGATCCCGCTGCTATCGAAGCAACCCATCCGTAGCCTGGGGCGCTCCTACACAGCAGAGCTCTCTGACAAGCAGGCGGGAGAGGCTGTGAGGAAGCAGCTCGCAGATGGTCTGTCCAGGATCCATCGGAGCCAGCTCCCAGGCAAATACAAGGTATGGTGCTACCAGCACATACTCTACCATCGGGTGATGTGGCCGCTGAAGGTGAGCGAGGTTCCTTCGTCATTTGCAAGCAAGCTGGACCAACTGGCAAACTCCTTTATTAGGAAGTGGCTGGGGCTGCCAAGATGCCTCTCAGATGTGGGCCTCTTCGGTCGGAGCACACTCCAACTGCCGCTGCACTCCATCAGCCTGGGGTATAAGAAGGAGAAGGCCCGGATGGTGTTGGAGTTGAGAGAATCCTCCGATCACCTGGTCAGGGCAGCGGGAACCCAAGTGCGAACAGGAAGGAGGTGGAGAGCAGAGGAAGAGGTCGACCAGGCAATCGGCAGGCTAAAGCATCGTGAGGTGGTCGGCAGGGTCCAAGTGGGTCGAGCAGGTCTTGGCCGGAGTGAGACCCCCCTCTTCTGGTCAAAGGCCTCCAAGCGGGAGAGAAAAACCATGGTGGTGACGGAAGTGGCAAGGTCGGAGCAGGAACGCTATACCATCAAAGCGGTGGCCCAGAGGAGACAGGGAGGCTGGACGTCATGGGAAGGTGTCATAGACAGGCCTATGACGTGGCCCGACCTGTGGAAGACCCCTCAAGCCAGGCTCAGCTTCCTGATCCGAGCAACCTACAACACGCTACCTTGCCCCCAGAATCTCCACCTGTGGTTCGGCGCTGAAGAGGTCTGCCCCCTCTGTCACACCGTCAATGCTAGCCTCCGGCACATCCTCTCGGGCTGCAAGACGGCGCTGTCCCAAGGCCGCTACAGATGGCGGCACGATGCTGTCCTGAAGAAGCTGGCAGAGGTAGCCGAATCATGCAGACGGGAAGCGAACAGCCGGCCAGCTACCCCAGCAAGACACACCATCCAGTTTGCAAGGGCTGGCGAGAACATCAATGCCCCCCGCCCATCAAACTTGGGAAGGCTCCTCTCACCTGGCAGCGAGTGGAGCATGAGAGTCGACCTCGGAAGGCAGCTGCAGTTCCCCAGGGAGATCACCGAAACACCACTGCGGCCAGACATGGTGCTGTGGTCTGCGGCCAGCAAGGCAGTCCTCTTGGTGGAGCTCACTGTCCCATGGGAGGAGGGGCTAGAAGCTGCACATGAGAGGAAAAGGGAAAAGTATTCAGACCTGGCAGCGGAGTGCAGGGAAGCGGGCTGGAAAGCCACTATATGCCCTGTCGAGGTGGGGTGCAGGGGCTTTGTGGGCTCTTCAACCTCTCGCCTGCTCAGAGATCTCGGGTGCACAGGGGCTGGCCTCCGGAGAGCGTCAAAGGAGCTGGCGGAGGAGGCAGAGAAAGGCAGCTTCTGGTTGTGGCTGCGGAGGAAGGATAGGAGCTGGGGGCCGAGTAACACCTAGGGCATCAGTGGGGTTGGAAGGGAGAAATCCCAGCCATCGCTCCGCCACCGGTCGATGTCCTGGGGTTAAAGGAGCGAAACATCAACGACCGGTGGTCCCCAGCTGATGACCCAGTTAGGCCCAAAGTGTTCAGGGTACACAAACATTCCAAAGGCGCCGGAGGAGGTGCGTCAGGCAGAAATGCCCGGCAGGAGTACCACCAATCCTGTATTTCCAATTTTACATAAATTAATCCGTCGAAAACCAAAAACATTTTCATGATGACTTATCTGTTACTCAAGGACGAGTGAGTTTTTAGATGAACGAATGAAACAAAAGCTTGTTGTTTTCAATACACTTGCCGTGTTCTTTAAGAATGAGATGCTGACACTATAAAAAAAAATTTAGATACAGTAAATGTTTTAAATACCTAGATAAAGACGTATATTTGTAATACTGGCATATGACGACCAAAAGTCACAAACGGAGTAATAAGCAGACTCAATCTCTTGTAAAATATAAAAAAATATATATTATATATATATTATGAGTTTGAACAAAGAGTGTATTGTGTTAAAGTTAACATACATAGCTCTTTTAGAGTTGGCAGGTATAAAGACAAATAGTTTATGGCTCTCTGTAATCAAATGACACCAAATTCAGGACTGAACACACAAGCATAAAGCGCACACACACACACACAAACACAGTCGCACACAGTCGATGTTTCAAAGTCGGTCTTTCAAACATCCAAATACACAGATCCTGGTAGACCATTCTAGAACACAGATACAAGATGGAGGTCGCGTCGCACCAGTTCGGCCTCGTCTTCACATGCTCGAGATGAGCCAGCTTTATGTGCAAGACTTCCTGAGCGGCAGGGAAATAGAAAGGTATGGTCATGTCGGGCATCCTCGGGTGTGGAGGCAAACGCCCAGTTGACAAACCGGTCAAACTGGTGACGTTATAGAGTACAAAACGTTGCCGAGACACCGCGGATGCTATTCATACACGTACAATTATCACTGTAGTAGCATGCCAGATAGGAAGTACTTTATCCACACAACGCAGTAACGCTAGCAGTACTATTCCATATAAGTCAGAATGTCAACATAAAACCTCTTCTGGTTACACGTAGGACTTCATTATACATTTTTATACATATTAAACCACACAACATCTTCAGTTTTACACGTTCTTGGGAATAGGAGACAAAATATATGAAAAAAAAAGGAGACTTTGGTTAGTCTATGGATGTTCATCCAGGTCATGTTTAAGCCGGCCAACAATTACATCGAACGCAACTGGACTTAGATTTGTCTGTGAAGACGTTTCGCCTCTTATCCAAGCGACTTCATCAGTTCGTAACGCATCAGTCTGACTAGTCCGCACTAGTCAACTTTGGTTGAATATAAATTTTCTCCTGTTTATACCTCTAGTATAAAATATACATATTTAGATTAATTTAAATAATAGATTCAGACTACATTAAAATGAATACGTTCCCAAAAATAGTAGGCATAATATTTTATATTTTACAGCGTTGTGCAGCTGTAGTGAGACTACAAATCTCTATCGTGTTAAAGTTACGTGTTGACATGCATTCTAAACTTAATCGTCCCTTTATATAAACCATAGACCGCGGAAGCGGCCGGGCCAGGGGGGCCGTGGCCCGGGTAACTATTTGAAATGATTATTAAAAAAAAAAAAAATGTTGGCCTGCAAGTTTTTTTTCAACTCAAAACCTGTCGACAAGATCAAACTTAAACACAACCCATGCTGTAATAATTTAATCAAACGTTTTCCTAAACCAATATTTTTCACGTCACACGTCATGCGTGAATGTTGCAAAATGTAGGCCTATAACAGCCCAGCACTGAAAATCGCGCGGAAGAAGTAGTGATTGTGGTAGACTGTGGAGATTGTCGGTGGCGTGGAATAGCCTATGCTATCAAAATGAAAAGGCACAAACCAATAAAAAGTTTGGAGGTGATACACAGCACCTGTTTGATAGTGCATCACAATACTTCAGGAAGCAGTATTTTGAGGTGTTGGACATCATTGACAATGAGCTGGATAGGCGCTTCGACCAGCGTGATTTCGGAGTAGTGGTGCACATATAGAGAGGCTACTAGTGACAGCTGGGAACGGGGATGAGGTGACACTCCCATCATCCATTACGTCTCTATACAAAGCTGCTGGCATATTTTGGACTTGGGTTATTAGTGTTGTTGGCTGTTTGGACATTTAAAGTAAAATCATCCTGGCAAAGTGATGTGCATCCGCGTTCTCTCTCTCTCTCTCTCTCTCTCTCTCTCTCTCTCTCTCTCTCTCTCTCTCTCTCTCTCTCTCATATACACACGCGCGCGCCCAGCTCTGATACAACTGCAAGCATATTCCCATACATTCCTCTGACCAAGCACCACAGAACGTGCACTTCTCTGTGTTCAGTGTTTTTCATAGTGCTTTAGTACTGGTACAAGCAAGCAGTTTCAGTTGCGTTACCACCGACCACCGAGGTACCTTTCTTGTGCATTTTATTCTGCGCTGTTCTGTACTGGCTGACATGACTTATGGCATTACGTGCGTGTCCGTGTATACCGTGATTAGCCTCGGCTATGCATGATGTCCGACCTAAAATTTTGGTGACCCCCTCTTGCGATTGTGGCCCCCCCTTGTTCAAACACGTTCCGCGGTCTATGGTATAAACAATATACTTTTACATGTTTTACAAAGCGGCGTAGGCCTACATAGATTTATATCAAACGATCTGCTCTTTTAATAACACAGCGTCGGACCCCGTGGAGTTCAATGGCATCAGAGTATCAAAAGATGGCACGCGTCACGTGACGAGTTCGGCAGAGGGATGCTCTGGCACAGTGAGCCGGTTTCAGAACGGTCCCACAATACAATACCATGGTCGTGAACACGCATATCCTTTATACGTGTGCAGTTACCGCTTGTCCGATAAGGCTGACGTGTAGTAACTGAGGGTAGACGTGGCCGAAATAACTTGGCATGGAGGCAATCGGATGGGCGTCTTCGTGTTCCGAGCAGGAACGAGCAGCAACAAGTGGCATTCCAATGCATTGAGGACAGGTAATCAGCCGCAGGTATGCTGTGCAGCAGATATCGCGCCAGAGATATCGTGCTAGGAAGCGATGAATGGTAATGAAAAGTAAAGGGTCGTCTGTTCGCCTCTCGGGCTCCTCTCTCTGTTCAGTGCGTCTTTCTCTCTCTCAGTACTTTTACATGCAGCAAGAAATTCGAATTTCTAATCGTATAAGACATCGTTCTGACTTTTTAAGTGCATGTAAACACCTTAATCCGACCTACTTCGGACCTACTTCGGACATCTCAAAATCGGATAACAACACCTGGATAATTCGTTCATAGTCGGACTTTTAACGGCATGTATACTCAGCAATCTGATCTGAATCGGATCTTCCATTCTGCGCATGCGCAGTGCCATTCTGCACATGCGCAGCGCCACATAGCGTCCAGAGTCAGCCCATGCTCCGGCTGTTAATCCGATTCTCTGAACGGCATGTATACTCGGACAAGTGATCCGCATGTCATTATCTGATCCGATCAGAAATTCGAATTTCTTGCTGCATGTAAACGTACTGTCGATACCACTGTCGGTTTACATAGGCCTACCATTGGTTTTCCCGTGGGTTCTGGAACATTCTGGCCAATCCACGCCCACTTCCAGGTGAAGCGTACAGAAACCCGCTCTGAAGAATGCTCTCCAATAGTGCCCTGCACGGGCCTATTATCTGGGCGTATTTTCTGGGCCTATTATCTGGGCGTATTATCTGGGCGTATTATCTGGGCCTATTATCCGGCCCGGTCCGACAGGTTTTCAGAATTCTCAGGCCCGAACCTGAATCAAGCCCGCCTTTTTTTTTCTTTTTTTTATTTAACCTTCCATTCGTTCGCAATGTAATGTTTTATCGTGATAGAACGCTATATTCATTGGGTGCGTTCGTAAAAAAATTTCTCTGCAGTTAGAAAAAACTGAATTCTATTTTTCTGTGAATAAACAGACGGTTTCTGACAGAAGTCAAAGTGGACATAAAAGAGCAGGTTAAAATAGGGGCTCATGTTTCGATCAGCATCTTGAGAACTCGTTCATATAGGCGCAGTTATAGACCACAGACCTTGCATACAACACACTGAACAAACCCGGTTGGCCCACCTTGAAGGGTTGTTTAAACTTAGTCCAGAACGGAGCTTTTCCCTTGGTGTTGTTCACTCTCTTCAATTTGCCATTTTCAGTCTTTTTGTTGATGTCGTTCTCCATGTTTGTGGTGGGAGTCGGGAAGTTGAGCGAATCGCGTGTATGTATGTGTTTAAGTGAGGTAGGACTACAGAAGGAAGGCGGGGCAGAGCAGCTGCTGCATGCGTTGTTTCCATTGAAACACAACACAGTTCTTTAATTAGCAGGTTTAAAAAAAAAGAAATTAATTCAATTGAAAAAAAAATAATAATAATAATTAAAAAAATAATAATAATAATTAAAAAAATAATAATAATAATTAAAAATAGTGCCCAAGCCCGGCCCGTGTCCGAGGTAATTTTACGGTCGTCAGCCCGAAGCCCGGCCCTCGGGCTGTCGGGCCCCTCGGGCTGTCGGGCCCCTCGGGCCTAGGGCTCCAGTGCAGGGCTCTACTCTCCAAGGTTGGAGTGGCTTCTAGGCGCGCGCTCGAAGCTTCCAGACTGTTCGAGTGTCCACGGAGTCCCATTCAATCACTCGCTTGATATCACACATTCGACTATATAATGAGGCGGCACGGTGGTGCAGTGGTTAGCACTGTCGCCTCACAGCAAGAGGGTTCTGGGTTCAAATCCACCTGGGACCCGGGGCCTTTCTGTGTGGAGTTTGCATGTTCTCCCTGTGCTTGCGTGGGTTCTCTCCGGGTACTCCGGCTTCCTCCCACAGACCAAAAACATGCAGGTTGGGCATTAGGTTAATTGGTGTCTCTAAATTGACCATAGTATGTGAGTGTGAATGATTGTTTGTCTATATATGTTAGCCCTGTGATAGGCATTATTGACTTTTCCTGACCCTCCATTATTCAACCCCCCAGATTGTGAAGTAGGTAACAGCACTACATACCAATTGATAAAGATTTGTGTTTAAAAAAAATTGTCTTACCTCTGATGATAAACGGGACCAGAGAGGAAGACCTGTTCAGCCTCCTGCAAGGACAAATTCTGCAGCACAGACAGGCCTGGCCTTCCAAAAGAGAAAGGTTACTTCAAAACTACAGAACAGCAAACCATCATACATTGGTCCATACACAAGCAGCACCATTGGAGCCATGCTGTTTATATAGGCTTTGAAAGTGCAGGAACATGAACAAATACATTACATGGTTAGACCTAACTCTGGAAAGAGAACACCCAACATGAACTGCACTTCATCTGTGAAGCCCAGTTCTGTTGGTGTTCTATGCAGTACTGCCTTCAGCAAGGCTAAAAGAATGTCCTGTTGTTCCTCACTGTCAAGGTAGACAGGCACCTGGAACGAGGACTTCTGATGAAACCACTTCCACTTCCACTTCCAGGCTTCCCGTTGAGCACACCCTATTGGCAAACCAAGGCACAGGAACAATTATTTTGTGGGAATTGGATCTTTGAGTCTATTGTACGATAGTTGTTAATCACTGAATAACAGGCAAGACTCGAGGAGGAAGACACGCCACTGCCTCCATCGCCCGAGTCCAACCAGCACAGTTCTTCAGACTCATTAGCCCACAGCCAGGTGAGCCCGGCCGCTTGCTCCCCGGCGCCACTGCTCTCTCCCAGTCAACCTGCCGCGGGTTTACCGGCTGATTTATCTGCGATTGATGAACCACCTTCACAGCCGAGTTTGAATGTTTTTCCCTGCACTGTGAAGAATGGAACAAGGCGCTTCTCGTCGAAGTGGTATGGGCAGTTTTCTTGGTTGGAATACAGTGTGAATAAGGATGCGCTGTTCTGTAAAATGTGCAGACATTTCCCCAGTGGAGCTGAGAGCCCGTTTGTGAGAGAGGGCTTTGTGGACTGGAAGCACCTGCGTCAGGTATGTGAAAAACACCAGACCAGCAAGTCCCACTCCATTTCACGGGACAAGTTTCAGAGCTACAGGTCCAATCAAACTGCAGGTCGGGGAAATGTGCTAAATCAAATGAACCGTAATGCCATGGACTGTTCATTTATCAAGAGGAATCAGGACCATCTAAAAGTCATTTTGGATATTGTGCTGTTTTGTGCCAAGCAGGATATTCCCTTATGTGGACAAAGGGAAATTGCAGATGCTCTCAATAAAGGAAACTTTATAGAGCTGTTCAAGTTCATGTGCAAATATGATCCACAGATCCAACATCGTCTAGAGCAGCTGCCCAGAAACGGAACTTTAATGAGCCCAGATGTGCAAAATGAACTGCTGGAGTCAGCCGCCTCCTTGCTGCTGCGCAAAATCAAAGCAGAAGTCTGTGAAACTCCAGGCAGCTATTATGCCCTCATGGCAGACGAATACAAGGATGAGTCAAAGCGTGAACTCGTAGCTGTTTGTGTGAGATACGTTCATGCAGGGAAAATAAAAGAACGGGCGATCAGGTTCATGGACACAAGTGACATGAGTACAAGTGGTATTTCAGAGAAGATATTACAGGTGATTGAACCACCGCAGCTTGACCCATCTCTCTGCGTCGGCTTCAGTTTCGACGGGGCCTCCTTTATGTCAGGAAACAAGGGAGGTGTGCATGTGATCCTGAAACAAACTTTTCCTCAAGCTGTGTATGTGCACTGTAATGCTCACAAACTGAATGTGGTGCTCTGCGCAGCATCAAATGTGTCTTAGGGGCACGTTAGCACCTTCTTTGATACACTGAACAATATACACACATATACAAAGAGCTGCATCCAGGACGCGCATGCCTGGAGCTTGAGCGATGAGCAGTGAGCAAAGTACTGACGTTACTTGACGTAATATTAGAAGTACTTGCTGAATGTGCTGAAAGAAGCGGTCAAACAAAGGTGGAAGCAAAGTCCCTGCTCCAACAAATACAAACTAAAAAGTTTATATTTTTTACTCGTCACATTTGGGAAATTATTTCAGACGAGCGATTTTGCCACACAGGGTTTACAAAGCCCAACACTGTCAGTCTCTGAGTGCATCGACCTAATTGAGGGACTAAAAGAGAGCTTTGTTCGGTTTAGAGACAATTCAGGGTGTGATGTTGAACAAGTGATGAAGCTAACAGAAGATTTGATGCAGAAAAAAGAAATCACGAGCTGGGACATCACAGCTGGGGCCAGATGGAGAAAGCTGCTGGCAAATATCGCGGGACATGTGGTCACAACTAGTTTGGGAAAAGCAACAAGTGTGAGAAATGATGATGACCTGAGACACATCTGGAACGATATCCTTGACAGACAGCTGGCAGCGCTGGACAGTCGTTTAGGATCAATATGGGATAATGAGGGTAGCAGCAACTTTCCTCCCTCAGTCTAAGACATTTGCACAAAAGGAGTCTCTGCGGAGCCCGTGTGATCACTATCACATCTCTATCACATCACTATCACATCTCGGTTGAGGATGCTGAGTTTACAGTATTCATTCAGCAACTGCGTTGGAAAGTAGCTAACGGGCTGGAGTTTCCATCCCTCATGGAAGTGTTGGACATCTGCGCTCCGGACATTTTTCCAAACCTCAACAAACTGCTTCGAGTCATCATCACCCTTCCCATGACGTCTTGTAGTGTTGAGAGACTGTTCTCCACTGCAGGTCGGATTAAAACGGACCTCAGAGCATCTATGAGCACTGCTCGTCTCAACAACCTGGCCCTCTTGTCCTTTGAAAGGGAACTCTGCGACTCTTTGGACTATGATGAGATCATCTCTGTGTTCAATGCTAAACCCAGGCGTCTGCGCCTTGTTTTGTAGGCCATGAAAACAACAGAGGTAGGCCTGTTGCTTTATCCATTTCTCACCGTTTCATATTTATATGAGATTTCATGTTCAGTACTGTTAATAGGCTACATAGTTGTTTTTTTTTAAATGAGTTCCTCATTTTTTCGTAGAGAAGCTACATTTCAGGCAGATCTCATTGTATGTGGTTGATTTAATATAAGTTAAGGAGTGTGTTGTTCTTTCTTAATTTTAATAATAGATGGCGGGATGTTTTCATTATTTGATTTCCCTTTATTGCTACATTGTGTAAACAGCCACCTGCGCATTTGCCGTCATTCGTGACGTGAGCTGACCATGGTGCTGAACAGTGGCTGCCTGTAATGAATGCAACAGGATGTTACATGTGCGATGTTTCTAATGTATGCTATGTCATGCACCATGTTATGTTGGCTTATGTTTATTTGCCACTTTGTGCACTTTGCGCTGTAGAGCTGATGCTACCGGTTCTGCTGATGTAAATATATTTGAGCTCGAATAGGATATAATAGACAGGCTTTTCTCTATACTGTTGTGTGCAGACTGAGGTCTGTTGGTTGAGCACAGCGTGTTGTATAGGCAGTGTATTGCAGAATATTGCGAATTAAACTTGTCACTGTTTTTTTCGGTTTGGGCATGTTTGTCCTTTTTTTCTTCTTCCATGGCCCACACACGTTTGTACTGGCCCAACCAAAATAAAATTTCAGCCTACGCCGCTGCTGCAGACATCCCCTTCTCAGTCCGCCCCTGTCTCCCCTACATTTTTGAGTATGCCTACTATGAGAACTGTTTAATATAGAATAACGTTTTCCTCTTACGAAAGGTAATACAATAAATCAACATTGTAAAACAAATACCTCTAATCTTCTCAACTAAATTTAAATATAATGAATCTAACGTAAATCTCATGGATACAATCTCAATTGCATGAATAACCAATGAAAATAGGCACGATTAACGAAGCCTATAATGTTGAAATAAAGGGTTACTTACAGTTAGGAAGCGATGAACGATAATGAAAGTAAAGAGTCGTCTGATCGCCTCTCAGGCTCCTCTCTCACAGCTCTGTGCGTCTTTCTTTCTCCCGACACCACTGTCGGTCTATATAGGCATGCCATTGGTCTTCCCGTGGGTTCTGGAGCATTCTGACCAATCAGCGCCCACTTCCCGGTGAAGCGTACAGAAACTTGAAGAAAGTTTGACTAATTGTATATTACATAGGGCCTAAATAAATCCGTCGAAAACCGAAATCAATTTCATAATGACTTATCTGTTACTCAAGTGCGAGTGAGTTTTGGTTGAACGAGTTAAACAAAAGCTTGTTGTTTTCAATACACTTGCCGTGTTCTTTAAGAATGACACACTGCCCATCATTAGACACTAAAAAAAACTTTTTGAGACACAGTAAATGTTTTAACTACCTGAATAAAAAGGTATATTTGTAATACTGGCATATGATGACCAAAAGTCACAAACGGAGTAAAGCAGACTCAATTTCATGTAATAGTATATTATGAGTTTGAACAAAGGGTGTCTTGTGTTAAAGTTAACATATATAGCTCTTTTGGAGTCGGCAGGTATAAGGACAAATAGTTTATGGCTATATGTAAACAAATGACACCAAACCCAGGACTGAACACACACACACACACACACACACACACACACACACACACACACACACACACACACACACACACACACACACACACACACACACACACACACACACACACACACACACACACACACACACACACACATCGGTCTTTCAAACACACAGTTCATGGAAGACCATTCTAGAACACAGATACAAGATGGAGGTCGCGTAGGACCAGAGTCGGTTTCACGCGCTCGAGATGAGCCAGCTTTATGCGCGAGACTTCCTGAGCGGCAGGGAAATAGAAAGGTACGGTAGTGTCGGGCATCCCCGGGTCTGGAGGCAAACGCCCAGTCGACAAACCGGTCAAAATGGTGATGTCATAGAGTACAAAACGTTGGCGAGACACCGCGGACACCATTCATACACGTACAATTATCACTGTAGTAGCATGCCAGATAGGAAGTACTTTATCCACACAACGCAGTAACGCTAGCAGTAGACCTACTGCTCCATACAAGTCAGAATGTCAACATAAAACCTCTTCTGGTTACACGTAGGAGTTCATTATACATTTTTATACATATTAAACCACACAACATCCTCAATTTTACACGTTCTTGGGAATAGGAGACAAAATATATGAAGAAAAAGGAGACTTTGGTTGAATATAAACTTTCTCCTGTTTATACCTCTAGTATAAAATATACATATTTAGATTAATTTAAATAATAGATTCAGACTACATTAAAATGAATACGTTCCCAAAATAGTATGCATATTATTTTATATTTTACAGCGTTGTGCAGCTGTAGTGAGACTGCAAAACTATCGTGTTAAAGTTACATGTTAACATGCATTCTAAACTTAGTTAATCGTCCCTTTGTATAAACCACATACTTTTACATGTTTTACAAAGCGGCGTAGGCCTACATAGATTTATATCAAACGATCTGCTCTTTTAATAACACAGCGTCAGACCCCGTGGAGTTCAATGGCATCAGAGTATCAAAAGATGGCACGCGTCACGTGACGAGTTCGGCAGAGGGATGCTCTGGCACAGTGAGCCGGTTTCAGAACGGTCCCACAATACAATACCATGGTCGTGAACACGCATATCATTTATCCGTGTGCGGTTACCGCTTGTCCGACAAGGCTGATGTGTAGTAACTGTGGGTAGGCGTGGCCGAAATAACTTGGCATGGAGGCAATCGGATGGGCGTCTTCGTGTTCCGATGAGGAACGAGCAGCAACAAGAGGCACTCCAACACATCGAGGACAGGTAATCAGCCGCAGGTATGCTGTGCCGCACTCATGTGTTGAGAGAGGAACGCGCCAGAGATATCGTGCTATTCCGCCGTCCAGTGGTGACAGAGTGGAACTGCCAGGTATATTGTGCAATTCCGTCCTCTGGTGTTAACAGAATGCAGGCTATGACAACTCTAGTTCTGTTTCACCTTCACCCCGTCTTATGGGGTTGTCCCGACAAGCCCATCAGGCATTACGTATGTTATGCTATTCTCCAGTGTTGACAGAGTCGAACTGTCAGGGATATTGCGCTATTCCGCCATCTAGCGTTGAATCGAATTGTCAAGGAAATAGTGTTTGTGACAAATACAAAATGTAACTTGAACTAGTGTGCAGCCTCTCTTGTTCATAAGGCAGAACTGCCAGCGAGGGTGTTGTGGTGGATCACAGGAGAACGCCAGCACAGCAAACATGGGTCACAGGAAGCCTGCTCTTCATCTCGGCCTCGCCCTGATGACATCACAAGGTCTCGACGGCATGGCCTGTTCCAGTCCCCGGGCCTGGATGGCGTCCCCGGGTCTTGATGACATCATGAGTTGAGTAAGCTCCTGAGGGGTTCCAGACTCAGTCCAACATGGCGTCCAGCTGGTCGGCGAGGTCGTCGAACATGTTGCCGATGTCGTCCAGGATGGTGCCGGCAGACTTCACCGTGCTGGTGCCGCTGGTGGAGACCACAGGCACACACACACACACACGTGCATGTACACGCACACACGCACACACGCACACACACAAAAACAACAAAGATCAATGCAAATAATAGTAGACGTCTCAGCTGAAAGTTTACCTGGCTAAGAATGAAGAATGACTCTTTCTTTTGATCCCGTGAGGGAAATTTGGTCTCTGCATTTAACCCAATAGTGAATTAGTGGAATACACTCAGCACACAGTGATGGTGAAGCACACAGTGAGATGAAACACACACTAATCCCGAGGCAGTGAGCTGCCAGTTAGGGGCCTTGCTCAAGGGCACTTCAGCCGTTTGTACTGGTCAGGGTTCGAACCGGCGACCCTCCGGTTACAAGCCCTAACCAGTAGGCTGCGGCTGCCCCTTTACACTATGCTAAACTGATTGGCTGACCCATTCCCTTTCACTTAGAAACACACCTTTCCTCTGTGAACACCTTTGGTTTTATCATTACGTTGTTCTCCTGTTTGAATTTTGGAGGTGTCCTCACCTTAAGTCAACTTCATTTAACCGCTAGTTTAGGTTTGTTTGGTGTCTGCATGTGCTATAGAAACACCATGGAGGTTGATTTGAACACGTGGCTCAAAATGAAAGCGTGAGATCTGGGGGGTGGCGTGTTCTCCCCCTACCCGTCCGAGGCGTCCTCCTGGGTCAGCTTCCTCTCCACGGCCTGCAGGGCGGCCTCCAGCGAGGAGCTGGTCTGGTCCAACCTCTGCTGGACCACGAGGGTCCCGGGGCCCGGGCCAACCACGCAGACCTGGGGCTTGCCTGGCGGCGGCGGCGGCGGCGGCTGGCTGGGGTGAGGGGTGCTGGGGGAGCCGTGGCTGGGGTAGGGGGTGCTGGGGGCAGCGTGGATGGGTGTCGGCGGGGAGGTGAATGCCACGCTCTGGACCGCGTTGAGGGTGACGCCCAGTGGGGCTGGGGCTGCAGCTGGAGGGGGGGGACGACATGTTAAAGTGATGATAAACAATAGCATGATATGACGACATGACATCACAATATAATGACCTCGCAGTATATGACTTGGTATCACGATATGAAATGTAATATTACAGCCGTGTGTGTGTGTGTGTGCCTGTGTAATGCATGACTGTCGTGTGTGTGTGTGTCTGTGTGTCTGTCTGTCTGTCTGTCTGTCTGTCTGTCTGTCTGTGTGTGTGTGTGTGTGTGTGTGTGTCTGTGTGTGTGTGTGTGTCTGTGTGTGTGTGTGTGTGTGTGTGTGTGTCTGTGTGTGTGTGTGTGTGTGTGTGTGTGTGTCTGTGTCTGTGTGTTTGTCTGTCTGTGTGTGTGTGTCTGTGTGTGTGTGTGTGTGTGTGTGTGTGTGTGTGTGTGTGTGTGTGTGTGTGTCTGTGTGTGTGTCTGTGTGTGTCTGTGTGTGTGTGTGTGTGTGTGTGTGCGCAGTACCCTGAGCCGCCAGCAGGCTGTGTCTGATGGGTTTGGGCGCGGTGGCGGGGGGCTTCGGGGACAGGGGCGGTCTGATAACGGGCGTCTCCACCCTGGTCTCACTGACCCTCCAGGCACCCTCTTCCTCCTGCCGCTCCTGGTTGCGGGAGGAGGGTCTGCTTCCTCGGTCCTCCTCCCTGCTGGGGGAGCCTCCATCCCCTGCCCCCTCCGCACCGCCGTCCGCGCCTCCCTCCGCTCCCTTGGGCTTGTGTCGGCGCTTCACCGTGTCCGACTCCTTCAGGTTGAACTCCGGGAGGTCGGGGGGCTCCAGCACGGCGTCGGCCCGCGGCGGCCCCCCAAGCTTGGGCCTCTGCTTGATGGTCAGGTTGCCCTCCTCCGCGAAGGGGAGGCACTCGCTGGAGCTGTTCTGCGGGGAGGCCGAGCCGTCCTGGCCCCGCCCCCTCGCTGACCCAGCCCCCTGCTCCTCCTCCTCGGAGTCCGACTTCACCCCGCGCTCCGGCTCCGCCCCCCCGGCGGGGGTCTGCCCCGGGAGGTACTCGCTCTGCACACGCCGCCGCGGGGACTCCTCCTGCTGGACCGGGTCTAGCCTGGGGACCGGGGGGGCGGGCCTCCTCTTCCCTGGGGAGGAGGAGCAGGAGGAGGAGCAGGAGGAGGAGGAGGAGGAGGTGCTCTCCATGCAGGCGGTGATGCTCCGCACGCTGCCGGGGCTGTCCGTCACCACCCCGCCTCCCCCTTCCTCCACACTGTGGTTGCTGCTGACGGAGCTCAGCCTCTTGGGTGGGGGCGGGGGCGGGCCCTTCTTGCGGGCGCGTACGGCGAACGACTGGCTCCGCCCCACGGCGCTGCCCTCCTTCTCGGGGCTGCCGTGGCAACGGGCCAGCTGGCTGCGCCCGGGCCGGCGGGTCAGGGTGGCATAGGACCCCAGGTGGCCCGAGTGGGTGGGCGCGGATCCCTCCTCCTCCTCGTCTTCGTCGTCGGGCTCGCCGTCCGACAGGGCGTAGCGCCGGCGGGGCTGGGTCAGGGAGAGCGAGGGGTCGCGGTGCTTGGCGGGCGATCGAGAGCCCAACTGGGTGGTGCCGCAGGAGGCGTGCAGGTAGCTGAAGCCCCGCTGGACCGGGGAGCCGTGCGGGGAGGGGCCGTGGGAGGAGGGCTTGGGCTTGGCTGCGATGGGCGGGTACTTGAAGACGGTGGCGGTGCCCAGGGGGACCTGCTTGGGTCGAGGGTCCCAGCCCTCCGGGACGTTCCTCTCCTTCACGGGGCTCCCCTCCAGACTGGACCCGCCGCCTCCCCCAAGGCTCTCCTGGGAGCGGCTGTGCGGGGAGACGGAGGCGGTGGGGGGCTCCTGGGAGCGCCCCGACCCCCGTGAGCGAGCGTCGATGCTCTCCTGGCTCTGGGAGAGGCCCCTGAGGGCCAGCCGCTCGTCGGGGCCGTAGCGGCTGCACATGGCGCTCTGCAGCTCGGCGCTCAGCTCGCTGTCCTGGAAGCTGAGCATCGGCGGTGTGTGGGGGGAGGGGCAGTCCCCGGGGGGGTCGATGGCCACCAGGTGGAGGGCCCCGGGGGTCTTGCGGCGCTGCAGGGTGCCCTGGCCGGAGGACAGCGCCTGCAGGCTGGACCTGTGGACGTCACACAGCTTCCTCACGGCCAGCATCAGCTTCTTCTGGTGGCCTGGGGGAGGAGACAGACTCAGTGGTTACCGAGGAAACAACAAGCCATAAACCCTTTTGTAGCTGTTCTCGTAGCAAGCTGCTATGGTGTCGTGGTGTTATGATGTCATGATGTCGTGACGTCAGTATGTCGTGAGGCCATGATGTTCCTCACCCAGCTTGGTGATGCCTATCTCCTGCAGGTCTTCCCAGGTCAGGTCCCTGACGATGGTGATGGAGTCGTAGCCGTTCTCCGCCAGCTTCTTGTGGTACTGAGGCAGGGCGATGGCACTCAGCCACTCCCCCAGGTCCGCCTGCACCCCAGCAAGAGCTCGGTCAGCTTAGAAAAAATGACTTGATCTGTAGCCCTCTTTATATCCCTCTATCTCTCTCTCCATATCCCCCTCTCTGGCCTTCTCCATCCCTCTCTATCCCTCCTTGTATCCCTGTCTCCATATCCCTCTCCCAACCTTTCTCTGTATATACAGCATGTCGCTTTGCTCTGAACATAAAGGGCTTCCTGAATCAACCTTTTCGACCTTGTATTCCCTGAATCCTGTGGCTACTCTGCGTGCTGTCCAGTAGCTTTTAAACGATGAGGTGCGGCACCAGTACCTGTTTCTCTACGATGCTGAAGGTAATAATAATAATACATTTTATTTAGAAGCGCCTTTCATGTCACTCAAGGACACTTTACAGTTTAAACAAGATCAAGCAAATAACAAAACCATTAAAAGTGCAAGTAAAAAACAACATGAAAACTACAGTGAGAAAGCTGTCCTGAAAAGGTGGGTTTTGAGAGAGGATTTGAACTGAGGGAGGGAGTCAATATTTCGGATGTCAGATGGGAGTGAGTTCCAGAGTTTGGGGGCAGAGCGGCTGAAAGCTCTGCTCCCCATGGTGGTGAGCCGGGCAGAGGGGACAGTGAGGTGGATGGAAGAGGAGGATCTGAGGGAGCGGGCGGAGGTGGCAGTGTGAAGGAGAATTTTGTAGTTAATACGGAAGTTAATAGGAAGCCAGTGGAGTTGCTGTAGGATGGGAGTGATATGGTGGAAAGAGGGGGTTTGGGAGATGATACAGGCAGCTGAGTTCTGGACCAGTTGGAGCTTATGGAGGGATTTCTGGGGGAGTTACAATAATCGATACGGGAGGTGACAAGACTGTGTACAAGAATAGAGGTGGTGTGGGGGGTGAGGGAGCGACGGAGGCGATTTATGTTACGAAGACGGAAATAGGCAGTGCGGGTGGTGATATTGATTGGTGATGGGATTTGAAGGAGAGTGAGCCATCGAGGATGACACCCAGACTCTTCACCTGGGGAAACTATGGAGCTGTCAATTGAGAGAGAAAAACTGTCGACTTTGGATAAAGTGGATTTGGTGCCAACTAGAAGGATTTCAGTTTGGTATGCTAGAAGCTATGCTTGGTTCGTTCTCCGCCTCGCTTGAAAGAGGCTTTAGATGAATGGATAAATTGTCAAATGACGAATGATGAACCGCTGAACCTCTACTCTTCTGAAGACTATGACTTGATTCATGTTTGAGAAGTAGGGCACTAACTGGTCCTACCGGGATGTACTCCGGCAGCCAATCAGGGATGTTGAGGTTTCCGATCTCCATGGAGATCTTCTTCCGGTGGCCCGGCTTGGTGACGCCGATGGCCGTCAGGTCCTGCAGCGCCACACGGAAAGTTTAACACACCACACAGGGAGCTCATCACACCAAAAAGCAAGTTCAACACACCAAACAGGAAGTTCAACACACCAAACAGGAAGTTCAACACACCGACAGGAAATTCGGAAGAGACAAGGCAGGAAGGACAGAACAGCAGGCAGGAAGTTCAACACTGCTAGAAACTAAGTACAAAAAAAACGTCTTTACTTCTACACTGCGTGCTGCTTGTGACTTCTTTGTTATCAATGTTTTTTAGGCATGCGGGTGAGCTTGGGCTGTGACCAGTTCACACTGGAATCTGATACCGGCCCTATTTAAAACGTAACGTCAACAGCCAAACAATAAAATCGGATCTGAGAGATCTGAAATCCGAATCCAAACACCGAGCAAGGCTTGCGGTGCCAACGAAGCCATAGAGTCGGTCAGAAGACAGAGCGAGCGAGAAAGAGAGAGAGAGAGCGGGGAGATAAGTGTTGCGCTGGTCCGAGTGAGGGGTACCTCAGGGGTCATCCTGCTGACGGTGGGGACGTCGTAGCCGGAGGTGATGAAGTTCTCGGTGTACTGCTCCAACTGGAACTCCCTCAGCCACAGGAAGATCGCCTCCGCATCCTGAGGGACAGAGAGAGAAACACACAGGTTGAGAGACAGACAGACAGACAGACAGACAGACAGACAGGGAGACAGACAGACACCCAGGTGACAGTTGGAGAGGCAGGAAGGTAGACAGGCAGACACACAGACGAAGAGGCAGACAGACAGACAGACAGACAGATAGACAGATGGTGAGGCAGATAGACAGATGGCAAGTCAGACAGACAGATGGAGAGGCAGACAGACAGTCTGCCTCTTATATACACATTCAGTTATATACACATTCAATTAATACACACTACTAATATACATTACTACTATGTGACGCTGTTGCCTTATTAATAATCAGTCGTGAGGTAACAAATAACATGGCTGTGGTCCCACCTTGCCCTCCAGAAGCTGCTGTGGGTGGACAAACTGCTGGGTGAAGCCCTGCTCTGGCGCCCTCTGGTGGTTCACCGGCTGCCTGCGTGGAGTTCCTGCTACAACACAGCACAATTATCATCACCATCGAGTTCAATAGTCACACAGGCATTAGAGAACTGGAGTACAAGTTTGTATGGACATTAAATGCTTGGAGTCCAGGCACTAAAATATGTAAAAATAACAGTGTAATTAAAACAAACAGATAAAGGGCATACACACAGATATGATAATTCATATCGCTGGCATCAGCTTTTGTATGTGGATCAAAATGAAAGATTTAGGGTCACAGAGTTCAAGTAGGTGTACCAGTTGGTCTGTCCCCTTGGTTGTGATCAAGGGGTCCAGAATCACCAGGAGGGGGCGCCAACTGCGTAGAAAAACAAAAAAAAACCATAGTTAATAACACAACTCAAGTCAAGGTTGGGGTCCACGATTTATTAACGTCAACTGGGTCCGGGTGGGCCCCGGGTCTGCAGTAGAACAGCATTTAGTACCAATTTGAATGACCGGGTTTGTCAGGGTCCATAAAGGACCCTACCCGCCTCGCACCCTCTCGGGGTCTCTGGGCCATGCACTGGGTACGGTGCACGTCCTGACCCGGTGCATTATCAGATCCAATCGGATCTCAGAACAGATGAACCTGTGGCACGAGGAGGAGGAGGGGGAGGGGGGCTACCTTTGAGGCGTGGCGGTCAGGGGTCCCGGGCGTCCCAGTGGGGTGGTGGGTCCCGGGATGGTGGTGCAGGCCGTTGGGGGGCGCAGAGGCGGTGGTGCTCTCGGTGCTCTGACCGCTGCCGGCGCTGCGGATGCTTCCAACGCTGCCGGTGCTCCCTACGCTGTTACGGTCCCCTGCTGGGAGAGAGAGGTAGGGAGACACACAGGGGGGAGGAGAGAGAGAGATAGAGAGTGAGAGTCTCATCACAACTCTAGTCTACTACCAAGTACTTCAGCCGTGCGCCGCTCTGCGACTGTAGAGGACGTTGTGCTGGTCTCTCCTTCTGTAGAGGATGTTGTGCTGGTCTCTCCTTCTGTAGAGGATGTTGTGCTGGTCTCTCCTGCTGTAGAGGACGTTGTCCTGCTGTCTCCTGCTGCAGAGGATGTTGTGCTGGTCTCTCCTGCTGTAGAGGACGTTGTGCTGGTCTCTCCTGCTGTAGAGGACGTTGTGCTGGTCTCTCCTGCTGTAGAGGACGTTGTGCTGGCCTCTCCTGCTGTAGAGGATGTTGTGCTGGTCTCTCCTGCTGTAGAGGACATTTTGCTCGTCTCTCCTGCTGTAGGGAACATTGTGCTGGTCTCTCCTGCTGTAGAGGATGTTGTGCTGGTCCGTCCTGCTGTAGAGGATGTTGTGCTGGTCTCTCCTGCTGTAGAGGACGTTGTGCTGGTCTCTCCTGCTGTAGACTATGTTGTGCTGGTCTTCTGTAGTGGATGTTGTGCTGGTCTCTCCTATAGAAGACGTCTTGCTGGTCTCTCCTACTGTAGAGGATGTTTTTTTTGCTGGTCTCTTCTTATTTAGAGAACATTGTGCTGGTCCTGTATGCTGTAGGAGATTGTGCTGTTTTTTTCCCAACTGTAGAGAACATTGTGCTTGTCTCTTCTTCTGTAAAGGATGTTCTGCTGGTGTCTCCTGCTGTAGAGGATGTTGTGCTGGTGTCTCCTGCTGTAGAGGACATTGTGCTGGTCTCTCCTGCTGTAGAGGATGTTATGCATGACGCTACAGGAAGCATCAGCCTCTAGCCAGTCATCTAGCGGGGGGGGGGGGGGGGTCTACAGGGGATCTTGGGGTGCCTTGCTAGCTGCTGTTGAAGCGATGCAGTGGAGGCCGTTGATGTCACTAACACAGCTATGCTATGCTAATGCAGCTATGCTAACGCAGCTGCGCTGAAGCAGCTAGGGTAAAGCGGCTAAGCTAAAGCAGCTACGCAAACACAGCCTAAGTAGCATCCTGTCCAGGGGGCAGGGGTAGCAGGGTAGGGGTAAGGGTGGTGGGGTATCAGGGGAATTAGGGCACAGACAGCGGGGGGTCGGGGTCGGTGGGGACGGGCTTACCGACACACGGGTCCCTGAGTACCCAGACGTCCTGCAGGGAGCAGGTGGATGGGGGCCTCGCAGGGGTACCTATCACACACAAACACTAGCATGGTCGCTACGGTAACGCTGGGCTGGGAGAAAGTCTTTCATAACGGGGTGGGGGGGGGGGGGGGGGGGGGGGGAGTGATACATACAAACACACAATCGTTCAGGTGAACACACACCCGGCCTCACCGTCGGCCAGGGCACCTGACCAGAGAGCGCTCGTTTCATTGGCTGGGGAGCGTCGAGAGTGCGTGGGACCTGAGTGTGCGTGAGTTAGTACTAGGGTTAATACCTGCGTTGTCGCGGAGACCGTTGACGTGCACATGCACGGGGGCGTATAGCGTGTAGGAGTCGTCGGTCTGGGGGGCGGAGCTCAGGCTGGAGGGTGAGGGGGGGTCGGGGGAGGAGCTGCTGTCGCTGTGTTGGCAGGGAGGCATGGCGGGAGAGAGTACCTCCTGGAGGGAGGGAGGGAGGGAGGGAGGGAGGGAGGGAGGGAGGGGAGGAGGTGAGGAGAGGAAGGGGAGGGAGAGGTTAGGAAGCCAATGGAGGGATGGAGGAAGGTCAGTGGTTACCTGGAATGGATGGAGGGATGGAGGCATGAGAGAGAGAGAGAGAGCGAGAGAGAGAGAGAGAGAGAGAGAGAGAGAGAGAGAGAGAGAGAGAGAGAGAGAGAGAAGAGAGAGAGAGAGAGAGAGAGAGAGAGAGAGAGAGAGAGAGAGAGAGAGAGAGAGAGAGAGAGAGAGAGAGAGAGAGAGAGAGAGAGAGAGAGAGAGAGAGAGAGAGAGAGAGAGAGAGAGAGAGAGAGAGAGAGAAGAGAGAGAGAGAGAGAGAGAGAGAGAGAGAGAGAGAGAGAGAGAGAGAGAGAAAGGGATTGTGGGATTGCGTGGGATTGTGTGGGATTGTGTGGGATTGAGGGAACAGTGTGTTTGAAAGAACCCTAAAGTCAGAATTCAAACCCTGACCCACTCAGTAGAACCGTTGCTATGCTACTCAGACAGGTGA
>JAXIVH010000021.1:5512991-5534928 GCA_036785325.1 Urophycis tenuis
CATGTGACCCCAGCTCACCTCGGAGCAGCTGTTTGATGTCCTTGCTGGCGTGCGAAGTGGTGAACTGGTTGACGATGTCCAGCGCCGTCTGGTTGTACGTGTTGCGGATGTTTACGTCCACACCGGCCTGCGGGACCACAGGGCGCTATTAGCACGCCTGCTAACGTATGTTAGCAGGGAGGGCTCCATTTAAGCTAGGAGTCCAGTGTGTTAGCTAGGAGCGCCATTAGCAGGGAGGGATCCATTTAAGCTAGGAGCCCAGTGTGTTAGCTAGGAGCGCCATTAGCAGGGAGGGTTCCATTTAAGCTAGGAGCCCAGTGTGTTAGCTAGGAGCGCCGTTAACAGGGAGGGTTCCATTTAAGCTAGGAGCCCAGTGTGTTAGCTAGGAGCGCCGTTAACAGGGAGGGTTCCATTTAAGCTAGGAGCCCAGTGTGTTAGCTAGGGGCACTGTTAGCAGGGAGGGTTCCATTTAAGCTAGGAGCCCAGTGTGTTAGCTAGGAGCACTGTTAGCAGGGAGGGTTCTATTTAAGCTAGGAGCCCAGTGTGTTAGCTAGGAGCGCCGTTAGCAGGGAGGGCTCTGTGTTTTCGCCATATGTTCGACTAAAATATGCTTCGCGTTGCGTGCTGGACGTCTCCGTTGCAGAAGCCACGCACTACCAAGTGGTGTGGCTTTGCCGGAGCTACAGGGTGGGGTCTTTCGTCTCGTCTCACTACACACGAAAGGAGTGTCACGGTGCGTGTTCTTGGTGGACTCACGTCCAGCAGGAGTTTGACCACCTCCGTCTTGCCGTAGAGTGACGCCTCGTGCAGCGCGGTGCCCGCCTTGGTCGTCCTGTTGATGTCAATACCTGCCTTGAGGAGAAGCCTGGGCGAGGGAGGTAGGGAGCCAGAGAGAGAGAGAGAGAGAGAGAGAGAGAGAGAGAGAGAGAGAGAGAGAGAGAGAGAGAGAGACAGATACAGAGACAGAGACAGAGACAGAGAGAGAGAGAGAGAGAGAGAGAGAGATCAAACCAAGTACATTGCCATACAGTCCTTATAAGGTCTGGTAATAAAAAACACATATAATGGTCCGTCCCCGATGGAATATTGTGGTGTTATATGTATATATTCTGGTAGCTCCAAGCACTTAACCTCACAGACCCTGAACCCACCCACCCTGTAATGCCTCACCACGGGAGACATTTTGGTTCTTATTAAAGACAAACTTGATCAAGGTGGCCCATTGTTCTCCAGAATGTTCTTCTGAGCACAGGAACTATTCTCCAAATGCAAGCAATACTGTGTGTGTGTGTGTGTGTGAGAGAGAGAGAGAGAGAGAGAGAGAGAGAGAGAGAGAGAGAGAGAGAGAGAGAGAGAGAGAGAACAGGGTGTGTGTGCATGTGGAATGATTTCAGAGGCCTGTATAGGAACTGAGCCAAGTGACGGTGTGGAGGGAATTGACGCACACGCATACGCATACGCACGCGCACGCGCGCACACACACACACACAAACTAGTCAGCCCTCGCCACGGGGGCTGTATGCTTTTGCTTGCTTCAATATAGGACTCTAGTCCATGTTGGACCAAAATAATATCTTTAAATGTTTGCGTCCAAAGTAGACTTTGAGACAATTTGAATCTGTCACAATACCACTGTTGGCCGTGGGCTTAGGCAAAAACTAATACTTGTGCTTGTGGCCACGTATCATCAAATATCTAAAGCATCTACACCTGAAATACACCCCCCCCCCCCCCCCCCCCCCCGACCTCATCTGGATAGTGGGGTCCCACCCCCCCCTCTTAGCGTGTGTTAACACAGCGACGGGGTCTCACCTGATGATGTCCTGGTGTCCGTTGCGCGAGGCGAGGTGGAGGGGGGGTGGTGAAGGCGGAGTCAGACTGCTCCTTCCTCTCGCCCTCTAGCAGGGCCACCACCATGTTGCTGCTCAGCAACAGCTGGGCCACCTGCACCCAAGATGGAGGCCCGGGTGGAGAGGGAGACAGTGATGGTTAGTACGCTGGGGCGGGGGGGTTAAAAGAGCAGACTACTCAAGACCATTTTGTTAGCATCCCTCTGAATCACGGTCAAAGGGCCCACATTATAAACCCTGACCCTTCACCCCTTAAAGCCCTCAAAGGACTTAAAGACAGAACTCCCCGAACCCAGAGGGATGGAACCTTTGAGACAGCAGCGACCCGTAGAGAATACAGAGAATGTTGCCGGCCAAACAAGATGAGGACAGTTTTTAGACAATTAAGCAGACACAGCTACGGGACCGCAGTGAGCCTTCAGTTACAAGTTAAAGCCAATATTAGCCAGGGCTGCTAACCCCATGATGGTGGGAGGTCACAGGAGAGAACGCTGTGCGGTTGGTAATTTAGCATCACATGAAATTTTGTCAAATGTGAGGACCGATGGGAAGGGAGGAGGTCACAACCTCGCTCTTGGTTTTTAGCGGTCCCATGTTGTCCATGGATCCACACGCTCAACACACCAGACAGATGCATTAGAAGACATGTTACAGAGATATGTTGATCACTCCTCTGGGAGAGGGGGAGAGGGAGGGAGGGAGGGGGAGCGGGGGGGGAGGGGGGAGAAGGAGAGGGAGGGGGAAATCCTTGGGAGAGGATTATCCAGCATGACTCCATGATAGAGCGATGTGAGACACGCATAAACACATTCTGTCTGCGATATTACTGAAATACTGACACACACACACACACCCACACACAATCAGTCAGACAATCATACAGACAGGATGTCTCACCTTGACTCTACCAAACTCACAGGCCAGGTCCAGAGGGGTCTTCTTAGACTTGTTCACCAGACATGGGTTAGACTGATGCTGGAGTAACATCTCAGACTGTGGAATATATATATATATATATACAGTTATATATATACAGTACCTTGTAGAGTTACATATAGGTACACAGGGTTACCGAGGGTTATATAGAGTTGCATAGAGTTCGATAAAGTCACATAGTTACACAGAGATCAAAAGAGCTACATAGAGTTCTATAAATTTACAGAGTTGCAAAGAGTTCTATAGCATTACATAAAGTTATATTGAGTTACATAGAGTTACACAGAGTTCTAGATCTAACCCTTACATAGTTACAAGGAGTTTCATAGAGTTACATAGAGTTCTAGTTCTAACCCTTACATAGTTACAAGGAGTTTCGTAGAGTTACATACATAAAGTTATATAGAGTTACATAGAGTTAAACAAAGTTATATAGAGTTACATAGAGTTAAACAAAGTTTTATAGAGTTACATAGAGTTAAACAAAGTTCTATGGAGTTACATAGAGTCAAACAAAGTTCTATAGAGTTACATAGAGTTAAACAAAGTTCTATAGTTGTTACATAGAGTAAAACAAAGTTCTATAGAGTAACAGAGTTACACAGAGTTACGTTGTGTTACAGTATAGAAAGGTTTCCACCCACCACATCATAGTGTCCGTACTGGGCGGCGAGGTGCAGGGGGATCTGTCCGTCCTGAGAGGACGTGTTGACGGAGGCTCCGCAGCGGAGCAACAGCAGCACGGCCTCGGCCTTGCCCTGCCACGCCGCGTAGTGCAGGGGCCGCATGCCTGGCACGCACACACGCACACACACACACCACACGCACACGCGCACACACACACACACACACACACACACACACACACACATTTAGAGACACAGATAGACAGCATAGTGCAGGGGTCGCATGCCTGACACACACACACACACACGCACCACAAAACACATATACTGTGTGTGTGTGTGTGTGTGTGTGTGCGTGCGTTACCATTGCTGTCCTTGATGTCAACAGTAGCCTGGGCGTCCAACAGGGCATTCAGCAGCTCAGAGGTTCCTGTGAGTGCAGCGTGGTGCAGCGCAGAGAACCTGGAAACACACCACAAGAAGACTGCTTACTAGCCTGCTGCTAGCTCCTGGTTGCCCCCCCCCCCATTTTCATAAACAACCAAAATGGGTGCCACTGTTGTGTCACATGTTTCAAACATGGGAGTCAAACTCCAACTCCAACTCTTCAAGTTCTTGGTTTGTCGTTAAAACTCTCATTTGGAAATGATCCAAGAAAACCACAATTAACCCACACACACAAATATGGGTGTAATTAAAAGTCCCCTAATAATGTTTCAATGCTACAAAATAAAAGCGCCCTGAAAGCTATCAGAGCAGTAGAGTTTTTGTTGGTGCTTGTTTTTTTTGCTTGTTTGGGTTTGAGGTTTGGGTCTGATTCTAACTGTGTTGTTGTGTCTGTGTTTGTGCTTGAGGACTGTGGTGGTGCTGTGTGTGTGCTGTCTTCATGCGTGCATCTGTGTGTGTGTGTTTGAGTGTCTGTATGTGTGCATCTGTGAGTGTGTGCATTTTGTGTGTGTGCCTGTCTGTGCATGTGTTTGGGTGTTTGTGTTCGTGGTTGTGAATGTGTGTGTCTGTGTGCATGGCTCTTGTAGACATAATAGGAAGGATGGAAGTGCTGCAGTTCAAACCCATCTTCAGGGTAGGGTGTGGGTGGAGGTTAGGGGGGAGTAAGGGGGGAGAGAGGGTGATGGAGGAGGTGAGAGCTGTGGTTAGAGTAGAGAGGGTGAGGGCAAATGTGAGAGGGTGAAGGCGGAGGTGAGAGTGTGTGGGTGTGGGCAGAGGGGAGAGAGTGTCAATGAAGGTGAGGGTATAGGTGGAGGTGACAGGATTAAAGTGGAGGTGAGAAGGTGGAGGTGAGAGGGTGAGAGTGGATGTGAGAGGGTGTGGGTGGAGGTGAGAGGCTAGAGGTGAGAGAGTGAGACTGGATGTGGGGTGCCAGTCAGTGAGTCAGTGGGGTGATTCCCACTGACTCACTGACACACCAGCACACACAGCAGGAAGGGAAGTCAATTAAACATGATTTATACCTACCCTAATACAGACAGACAGGCAGGCAGACAGACAGACAGACAGACAGGCAGACAAAGCAGGGATCCCTCTCTAAGCTGTTTCTCCCCATTTTTACTCTTCTGCCCATCTTCTCTTCTCTTGCCTCCCTCTCTCCTCCCCTTTCCTCCCCCCCCTTCCCTCTGACGTCACCTCTCATCGGCAGAGACAGAGGCCGAGAACAAGAGACATACAGATATAGTAGGAAACAGATGAACACACACGCACACATACCGAGATAGAGAGCTACAGTGAGGCAAGAGAAATAGAGGCCACAGAGCAAAGAAAACAAAGAGAGAGGCGGTGAGTGAGTGAGTGAGTGAGTGAGTGAGTGAGAGAGTGAGAGAGAGTGTGGAGACCAAAGATATATTTATGGTAGTATATGGGGGGGTTGTCATCCACTTTAGAGTGGAATGCACAGGAGTAGTATATCAAACAGACCCCCCCCCACACACACACACACACACATGCACACACACACGGTTATCCTATTTGAACTACAACTTGTTCCTGTCAGAAAAAGTACTGCTATAGTCAGTCTATACAATAATGTGTTTGTAAACAGTAACTACAGTAAGTCCACATAATTATGAACAGTACCTCTACAGTGAGTCTATATCATAATGAACAGTACCTCTACAGTGAGTCTATATCATAATGAACAGAACCTCTACAGTGAGTCTATATCACAATGAACAGCACCTCTACAGTAAGTCCAAATAATAATGAACAGAACCTCTACAGTGAGTCTATATCATAATGAACAGCACCTCTACAGTAAGTCCAAATAATAATGAACAGCACCTCCTCAGTAAGTCTTTCCATCAAAATCACATGACTAGATTTGCTCACAGCAGCAGAAACACTGGGACACTGAACACTTTGTCCCTGAACCCAATGATAGGAAGTGCCAGGAGGTGACAGGAAGTGAATTTCCTGGACTTTTCCATATAAGAGGCGGGGGTGTCCACGGGAGAACTTGAATCAGAAGGTTTACGAGAAGTTCTTTATGAGGACAGATCCAGACAAGCTGGCACTCGCAAGGCAAACCACACACACGCTCCTGTCTGAAACCCTGACACATGATGTGAATTAGACAAACCACCAAGGTGCTCAAAGGATTTGCGCGACTCTTCAATGTACTTTATTCCATTCTAGTATTTCAGTGACTCGTTCCCTGTCTGGTTATTGTTTACAGTGTCTTAGCCCTTCTGTGTTACAACAGGCTGTTTCTGTTACTGTTGGTTGCACAGTTTGACGGGCACTGCACCACGTGAGACACATTGAGGCTCCCGTCCCAGCGAGAGAGAGTATTGTAAAGAGTTTTGTGCACCTTTCCAGTTGAATCCGTGTCACCAAGTGGAGTTCTCAATAGGGGCAACCGGTGTTTTGCATCACTTTGCTCCGTCGTCAGTAGGTAGTACTTTTACTGCAAGCCGCTTTGGCAATAAATAAACAAACTCTGCCTTGACCACGCGGCCCAGGCTGCCGTGGCTATGTGTGTGTGTGTGTGTGTGTGTGTGTCTCTACATGTGTGCGTGTTTCTACATGTGTGTGTGTGTGTGTTCACGCCTGCTGCCCCACCCGAGTGTGAGAGAGAGGTCCAGGATCTCCACCAGTCTGCCTGTCTTCTGACAAGTCCTCACCTGAGCAGGACCGATCTTACTACGTGGCACACACACACACACACACACTTCCTCCCGGGACCAGTACACACACGACCACATTCCACAGTCCGACCCCCCATTCTGATTTGGATGCTGCGATTGTCGTCAGCCTCATGCGTGACTTGATAAAAGTGTCTGTGCGTTAGATAAGATGGCTGCGCTTCGGTGTCAAGGTCAGAGCTGGTGAAGTAAAGTGTGTGTGTACGGGTTTGGCGTACTCAAAGGGGAGCTCTCTATTTTCTGATGCAAGCAAGAACGGCTGCACGGCCGTGCTGGGACTGTGCTCGGCGCCTCCATCACCTGAAAAGGATCACTCACAAACTGGACCGCTGACGTCGTTGGCCCGGGCTTCTCTCCACGCAACCAGAGTTGATTTTTCACCACTACGCGAATGAAGCAGTTCTCCCTTATCTAAGAAAAGGCGAGCGTGGCGCCCACTGTCAAGGTGAAAGGTCTGCAGTGTGCCTCAAGCCTTAGACCTGCAGCACGGAACCCAAACCCTTTGAACGGTCCGTCGTCCAATGAGGAAGGGGGACGGCACGGGTTTGAAGGTGATTGGCCGGACGGGCGCCGTGGCAAGGCGACTCTGCCGCCGGCCTCTCCCTGTTTGTTGACCAAGCCGGTAACCCGTGGCAACCGTGACCTCATCAGGGAAGAGGGACACAATGAGAGCTCTTCACAGAGGAGATATGAAGCACACACGCACGTGCACACCAGACACAGGCACATACACATGCACGCACGCACATGCCCAACAGACACACATGCAGGCCAGACACACAAACACACACACACACACACACACACACACACACACATAGCAGCAGTCTGCCAACATGTACTGGTGCTCATAACCTCCGAGGCCAAGTGTGAAGCGGCAACATGACAGAAGACCGACGTACACATTTCCTTCTACGTGTGTGTCTCTCACATGTGCTCCTCTGAACTCCTTGTTTGCGCAGTGTCTGCATGTGAAGAACTCCAGCCTGCTGCAGGAGGAAGCGCCACAGGGAAGAAGACTTGTGTACTTCTGTTGACTCGACCCGTCAGACTCTGTTGACTTTGTTTGAACTAGAAATGTGCAGCCGCTCCAATGTGTGGTTTTGCTTTGAATGTCCTCAGCCTCACTTGCGGGTCTCTCTGGTCGAGAGCGTCTGCCGAACCACTGAACGTCAAATGCGACATGCAAATGGGCGAATGTTTCTTCGTCTCAACTACCGATGAATAATGGCCAGGGGCTGCTGGGAACCAGGAAGTTGATATGAGGGTTTCAGAATATGGGCGTTTCTGCGGTAACTGAAGTTGGCCTGGCTGGAATCTGGGCTATGTCTCTACGGTAACGCAGGGTGGCGTGGCTAGACTCTGTGAAGTCTGTCTCCATGGTAACCGAGGATGGGTTGGCTCAGTCTGAGGTGGATGCTACGTAGCCTAGCACTAGCGCTAACGGCCCGAGATAGAATATTCTGCTTTGAGATACACGGTCCTTATGGAGGATGCAAAGACATGTGCACACATACACATTCACACATGCGCGCGTACACACACACACACACACACACACACACGTATAAATAAATACATTAAATCACACCACCCCACCCAGGGAGTAAAGAGCTAATTAGCTCTGAGACGCTTACTCTGCTAACTCAACATTTCATCACAGTCATTAACCAGAGCCTAGCTTCTCTCTCTCTCTCCCTCAGTGGGCATGCAAACTCTCTCTCAAGTGGGCGTGCGACCTGCCCCTACAGTGTTGAAGCCCTGCAGGCAGAAAAATGGGTACCATACTATGTAATCCGCCCCCCCCCCCCCCCCCCGCCCTGAACACACACTTTAACCCTTTGACCCTGAGGACCTCTGACCCTGCCAGGCTCCACTCCCTGCTGCCCTCAGAGGAGGAAGAGGAGGGGAGGGTTAGAAGGGGGAAGAGGAGGAGCAGGAGATCTAGAACAAACACTTGAGGGGAGCTAGTGATATACGGCTACTCAACATGGTCTGTCTCTCTCCCTCTCTCTCTGGGTGTTTAATTGCTCTCTCGCCCATCGTTTAGGGTGGGTTGTGTTGACTCGGGCTAAGCTGAAATCTCACCATTGTGCGGGCCTGCGTGGGCGGGTCGGTGTGTGCACAAGACCCTCATAGCAAGACACCCCCGAGAGGACCGCGAGTGCTTTACGAGCTCTGCTTATTGACCAGCGTCTTCAGAGTTCAAGTTCTTCAGGTGAACGGGATCAATCACGGAGGTGTTCTGATCAACAAGATGGAGTTCTCCTCGGTAAGGAGGAAATGAGTTCATTGCGGCAGAATTTACAACCAACGAGAATTCTACTGAATACTGGAAGTAACTGAAATGATGTAGCCCTCAGGGAACGACAGAGAGTAACAAACAAAGCAGAGAGAGAGAGAGAGAGAGAGAGAGGGAGAGAGAGAGAGAGAGAGAGAGAGAGAGAAGGAGAGAAACCAAGAGAGAGAGTGAGAGAGAGAGAGAGAGAGAGAGAGAGAAAGAGAGCAAGAGAGAGAGAGCGAGAGAGAGAAAGAGAGAGAGAGCGAGAGAGAGAGAAAGAGAGACAGAAAGAGAGAGAGAGAGACCAAGAGAGAGAGAGACCGAGAGAGAGAGAGAGTGAGAGAGAGAAAGAGAGCGAGAGCGAGAGAGCGAGAGAGAGAGAGAGAGAGAGAGAGAGAGCAGAAACTAACAACATCCTCAATTCTCGGGATGAAACGGCTTCTCTTCTTACAAAGAGAAATATTAATATTCCACATTAATATTAATGAGTTGAGAGACTTCCTCCATGGTAGTACACAGCGATGGGAGATTGGAGAGAGGGGTGTGGGGTGGGGGTGTGTGTGTGTGTGTGTGTGGGGGTGTGGGGTGTGTGTGGGGGAGGGGGGGTGGAGAGGCTTAAATAGTCAGCATTTCCCGAGGCTGTCTGGGTAACGAGGGCTAGGTAGACAAACTCCCACGCCCCCGACGGCGTCACCTCCCTTCACAACAATCCGTGTGTGTAAGCGCTTCCACGCAACACCAGTCACACAGTAAACCACCGAGCGGGGTGAACTGCAGACAGGAAAACAGCACGTTTCCATGAATGAGTTATGGATATTGCAAAGGGATTGCATTCATATTTCATGGGACACCTGACGGCCCCCCCCGAAAAGCGAATATTTCACACTCTGAGCGCAGGGCTGGGGCCCAAACTTTTTCTTACGAAGGGCCAAACATGAAAGTTGACGGAGGGCCCTGGGCCAAACATCAATGTTTCATGACATAAAACGGTATGATATTAAAATATAAAGGTTTACCCAGCTCCCCTCACTTATGATTTCATCATATTAAAACAAATTACACTGCAATCAGCTCAACAAATTCAAAATGCATGTTTTATGCGTCTGTCCTCGTGAATTCAGATGCATGGCATTAAGGAGTAGGTATGGGTTATGTCGTCTGGCTCCAGGAGGCCTAAAGGTAGGGGTTAGGTCATCTCACTGTAGGAGGCCTACAGGTAGGGGCTAGGTCATCTCACTGTAGGAGGCCTACAGGTAGGTATTAGGTCATCTCACTGTAGGAGGCCTACAGGTAGGGGTTAGGTCATCTCGCTGTAGGAGGCCTACTGGTAGGGGTTAGGTCATCTCGCTGAAGGAGGCCTACTGTTAGGGGGTAGGTTATCTCTCTGTAGGAGGCCTACTGGTAGGGGGTAGGTCATCTCTCTGTAGGAGGCCTACAGGTAGGGGTTAGGTCATCTCGCTGTAGGAGGCCTACAGGTAGGTATTAGGTCATCTCACTGTAGGAGGCCTACAGGTAGGGGTAGGTCATCTTGCTGTAGGAGGCCTACTGGTAGGTATTAGGTCATCTTGCTGTAGGAGGCCTTCTGGTAGGTATTAGGTCATCTTGCTGTAGCAGGCCTTCTGGTAGGAGTTAGGTCATCTCGCTGTAGGAGGCCTAAAGGTAGGGGTAGGTCATCTCGCTGTAGGAGGCCTACTGGTAGGTATTAGGTCATCTTGCCATAGGAGGCCTACTGGTAGGGGTTAGGTCATCTCGCTCTGGGGGAGATACAGGTAGACTGTAGGCTGGGGGTTCAAACCCAGAACCCTACAGCTGAGAGTCCACACAACTAGACAATCCTGCACTCCTACCTCTACCAAAGGACAGCCAATCAGAGGCGTGGGAAACTACTATCCGGCATATTGTCGCCAAATCTATAGACACACAGATTCAACCAATGACCTACCATCTGGTGACATCACACTCACTTTAGCCAAACAGAAACCGCGGTGCGGTGCCCCTGACCACAAGAGGCTGTCTAAGGCTGGCAGGAGCCGCAAACTGAACGTTTGTGTCGGCACTCACCCATCAGAGTCCTGGTAGTTCACGTTTAGCCTCTTGGTGGAGCCCAGCAACTCTGCAGAGAGAGAGCGAGAGAGAGAGAGAGAGAGAGAGAGAGAGAGAGAGAGAGAAAACAGAGTTGAGTTGAGCTGACCTCTTGTACGTCTGCAGAGTGTGTCATGGTGCGTACATTGATCATCCATGGTACTTTGCACTTCACATGTCCAGGCCTTTTGATAGCACGGCGATCCGTTCCCTGGTTGACGTTTTCAACCGTGTTGGGCATGGGGGGTAGGGAGACAGTTGGGGGGCTTCATTAACCTTTGAACCCAGCCTGACCCTAACCCTCGATGCCCCCCCCCCAGACCAGGACAATGTGGCTGTGACCTCTATACACAAGCACACACACACACACACACACACACACACACACACACACACACACACACACACACACACACACACTCCCTCTCACACACACGTGCACACAAACACACACACAGACTTTCTCTCTCCTTTTCCTGCACTGTCACACACATACCCCCTCCCTCTTACAAAACACACACACACACACACACACACTCTCTCTCTCTCCTCTCTCTCTCTGTCTTCCCCCAGGGGTTGTGGCATCTCTTTGATAGTGACCCGGATTCTATAATTACCAGGAAACACAAATGTACACACACGCATGCACGCACGCACGCACGCACGCGCACACGCACACACACACACACACACACACACACACACACACACACGAGAGAGAGACTTGGATGAGATGAAGAACGTTAGACCAGTTGAGAGAGAGAGATATTAATCCTATTTGTTGTCATGTCACAAGGTTAACATGACAGGAAGCCTGACCGTTGTCGGGGGGCGGGGCTTAGTGCCGGCTAAGTTGAGTTTGCGTTGCCAACAGGAACACCAACTTGTTGCCAAGCAATGACCTCTCACATTCTGCCAACATATTTATAATGCTGTTTATGGAGTAGGAGAGACAGAGCGAGAGCGCGAGAGAGAGAGAGGGGGAGAAGCTAGGCACTGGTGAGAGACAGAATGAGATGCATGTATATGAATGAATGGACAACATGATGAGAAAAGTGCAAGGGAGGCAGACACACACTGAGTGTATTTTGATTGAGCAAGCGTGAGTGACAGACAGAACGATGAAGAGACAGATAAATAGAAGATGTGAGCCAAGAGACCGAATGTGAGTGTGTGTGTGAGAGAGAGAGAGAGAGAGAGAGAGAGAGAGAGAGAGAGAGAGAGAGAGAGAGAGAGAGAGAGAGAGAGAGAGAGAGAGAGAGAGAGAGAGAGAGAGAGAGAGAGAGAGAGAGAGAGAGAGAGAGAGAGAGAGAGAGAGAGAGAGAGAGAGAAAGAAGGGGGGAGGCATGAAGAGCAAGACCAAAGAGACAGAGAGAGACACACAGAGATGCAGTCGGACAGTAAGAGAGACAGACAGACGGGAGAGATAGACAGACACGCAGAGTGACGGCCGAGCCCCGGCGGGTTTCGGTCTATCGGTGAGACGTCCGTATCTTCCTGTATTTCCACCAGAGCGTTTAATGTCACATGGTGCCGCCACAAGAATGTGAGCGGCGGCCATTTTATCCGTCACCAGCGCCAGCTGACCCAGCGAGCCCATCGCTCGTAAAAAACTGAAAACTACAATCTAAAAGTAGACGAGCAGCCAGTATCAAATCTATGATTACGCCGTCTGCCTCCGTCTCGGGACACGCCTTGGATTTCATTTTTTTTTTGTTTTGCGAGGAATGAGGAGTTTTGGAACAAGGCCGCTGAACACGCTAAGCTCAGCGCGGAGCCGCCATCTTGGTTTCCTGAAGCGTGGCTTGGCTCGGGACGCCACTCCGACAACATTTTGATTCCAGATATGTCGAATCTAAAAGTTTCTCCCCGAAATGAAAACCCCGTCCCTGTACGGCAGAACTGGAACACACAGAACACACAGAACATACACGGCTTGGCAGGGGATGGGTTCTGTTGGAACTAGAACACATAGAATTATGAAGAGGTGCTGGCTGGTCTAGATGTTAAGATCTGGTTGAAGACCAGACTGGGAGGATGTTTGACTCCCAGCCCCCACCCCTCCCCCCTGGGTGGGGAGAGGTGGGGGCTGACAGACTACTCATCACTGTGGAGAGGAAAAGGGTGCACAAGGTGAATTCCCATGATGCATCACTTTCCTTAAGACCTTAACTAAGACGAACTAAACCACCTCTAAAAAAATTTTTTCCCAAACCAAACACAGGAAGTGGTGTGTTTCCAGGCAGGAACTGGGGGAGGATAGCTCCTTATCTGCAAAGAGGAGGAGGAGGAGGAGGAGGAGGAGAGCAGATACAGACCCCCTGTGGAGACCCTGGAGGTGAAGGAGTCTCTGTGAGTCCTGGTGCTGGTAGGTCTGTCTATCGTGGACCTACTGTGCATTGACAACAGTGTTTGTTTTTACAGATGATGTGGAAACAAAAAGGGGGTGAGGGGTGGGGGAGCTCTTCATGTGAGTCACCCTTCCTGTTCGCTCTATCACCTCAAGGAGGGGGGGGGGGGGGGGGGGGGGGTTGTGTATGTGTTGGGGTCCGAATGTGTGTATTGGGGGTCTGAGTGTGCGTGTGTGTGCGTGTGTGTGGACACATGGTCAAGGCACATTTCTCAGAAACAAAACAAAAGGAGGGCCCCTTCCGTTCTCTTGTGTGTGTGTGAGTGAGTGAGTGAGTGAGTGAGTGAGTGAGTGAGTGAGTGAGTGAGTGAGTGAGTGAGTGTGAGAGAGAGAGAGAGAGAGAGTGAGTGAGTGAGAGAGAGAGGTGGGACTCAAAACTATTGCTAGTGCACTAGTGGCGAGTGCCCCCCACCACCGCGGACCACCTCGATGCGTTCATCAGACAGGACTCGCAGTGAATGTGCAATACATTTTACGGACGAGGGAGAGGCGGGTAGGGGTTAGGGGGGGGGCGTCTCCCTCCAGGATGTAAACAGGTGGGGGGGGGGGGGGTGAACGGGGGCTCGACCACAGAGCCTTTCATCTGGGCGTACTGTAAACCGACACGGCGATGAAGAAGGGAGGACAGCACAGGGACAAGAGATAACATGATCTGTCGGCACGGCGGAACGCGCGGGCCGACGGCGTACGTGGCCGGCCCCGCGCGGCCCCGTTCACCGCAGTCGCCCTCCCCGTTATAATCCTGTTCAGTCCGGTTTTTGTATGATGTCATAACGCAAAGTCAGTTACTCTGGAAGACGTTTTACATATTCATTGCATTCAAGTGACAATCACAGCGAGGGGGATTTCAACACTCTCGAGTTTATTTTAATATTTCAGAACGGGGGGTTAACTCCTTCCGTGCCGAGCTCCTGAGGAGACCGACCAATCACAGGGCTGCTCCACAGTTCCCGCACTCTGTAAGAAGGTTCTGGAGAAGTTCTCCCTAAACAGCTGGTTCCCTTCCATGCCAACGCCCACACACCTTCACCAGCACCACCATCCACACCCGGGTATCCTCCACCCCCACATCACCACCACACCCGTCATGGCGATGGGTTTACCAGTGGATGAGAGTGTATTGATAAGCCCCACCGTGACACATATATGAGGACAGATGACCCCTCCCCCCCCCCACACACACACACACGCCGTCTGGGCGCTAGGCAACCTGATGCTGTGATGGCGTTTGAAGAATGTCAACAACGTCTCGCATGCTGTTGGGTGGGGGGAGGGAGGGGAGAAACCTGATGCCCACCGGGGTCTCTCACTCTCCCTCTCTCACTCTGTGTCTCTCACTCTCCCTCTCTCGCTCTGTGTCTCTCACTCGCCCTCTCTCACTTTGTGTCTCTCACTCGCTCTCTCTCACTCTGTGTCTCTCACTCGCCCTCTCTCACTCTCGTGTCTCTCGTGCTCTCCCTATCCATCGCTCACCATCTCTCTGGGTCTCACTCTCACTCTCCGTCTCTCACCATCACTGTCTCTCGGTCTCTCCCGCTTGGTTGCGCGCTCTGCCTCTCACGATGTGTATCTCTCAGTTATTCTCTCTCTTTCAATTACACTCTCAGAGGGAAGACAGAGAGAGAGAGTGCTTAATACAGAGAGAGAGAGAGAGAGCGGAGCCTCTGTGTGTTGTGTGTTGGGTATGTTGTGTGTGTGTGTGTGTGTGTGTGTGTGTGTGTGTGTGTGTGTGTGTGTGTGTGTGTGTGTGTGTGTGTTTGGCCTGTTGTTCTGTGGAGTGTGTTGCATGCTGTGGATATTGACTGTCGTGTTGCGTGTTGTGTTCATGGTGCGTGTTGCAGCGATGTTTGCCTGGTCTTCCTCTGGTAACCCGGCTTCAGGTCCTCATTAAACCCCCTCTGATTGGTGGACTGAACCGGGCTCATGGAGCCACGGATCAGCCAGACATGAAGAAACTGAGCCGACAGGCCGGCAAGTCTCAGTCCGGCTCCAGTCTCCTGAGTAGAATAGCCGGTGTGGGTCTCTATGCCAGTGCTTGAATTCGTCCTTCTGCAAGCCCTCTAAAGTCACCATTTCAGTGACGTCTGGTGGCCGTTATAACGTGAAGCTCATGTGTCATACAGACAAGTGAACGAATGAACAAATGTACCGGAAAGCGCTAACGGAGAACACAAAGAGGGCCGTCTGTCGCCCTGACGAGTGGGTTTAGATTCACGAGGAACTGCGTGCAGCCGTGGCACCAACCTCTGCAGGCTCCAACTCTCTGACTCTCTCAGGTTTGTAGCCTCTAACCTGGCCTCGCCGGCCCCAGTCCATCTACTGGGACTTCAGTACCGTGATCACAACAGCGGCCGGGCGGGTCGATACATCTGTGTACAGCGTGCTGTAGAGTCTGCTCTTACTGGGTCAGCCCGGACCCGTCAATAACAAGCCCTCTGGGGCGATAAACCGGAATGAACCTGTCGGCTTTCCAGCATCTGAGGTGAGGTCACAGACTTTGAATCGTGTTATTTCTACCATCTCTCTCCCGCCTGCTCGACGCTGTTCGCCTGAAATGGATGTGGCTGCGGTGACGTGCGCGCCTCAGAAGCCCTCTCCTCAGCCGCGATGCAAAAAAAAAAAACGTGACCTCCGCGGCGACGACAAAGCAAAAGCCCCGCGGTGAGAACGCCCTGACGCGGCGACAGGGCGAGATGTTTCTACAGGGTGGGAACTCGATGTTGTGTTTGGACAAGAGAGAGGGCCAGAGAGACGTCCACACAGGCCGTTCCTCGATGGCCTCAGGAACCCAGAGCGCGCCTGCCGGCGTCAAAGGGAACCCGGGGGTTTCCGCCGGAAGGAGGGCCAGGAGAGACCAAAGGTTGGACGCAGGCCAAAGTACATGAACATCCCCTCCTTCCACCGCCTCTTGATTATACACCGTGAGGACCACGGAGGAGGGGGGGGGGGGGGGGGGGGGTGGGTCGGCTGACTCTTTCAACACCACGCCAGGCCGGGGGACGGGTCACAGCGGTTACAGACAAAAACAAAGCAATGTGGGACGGCCTCTCAGGCCCAGGCAACCCGGGGTAGAGTTTCATCAATAGTTCTTGATTTTATTCCATTGAAGTTGTGTTTAGCCGGGAGGGGTGTGTTTAGAGGGGTTATCGTCAAGTGAAATCTGGTTAGTTCTGGTTGGGCCTTGTGTTTCTGGTCAGGTTTGGTTTCTGAAACGTTTAGAGCTAGCTAGAGTTTAGATTTAGCTAGAGTTCTAATTCTAACTACGGTCAGATTGAAAAACATGAATGTCCGTCAACAACAGGACGTCAATAAAGCTTTCTGAATCTGAACCCGGGACAGAAAATCATCTTTGGTGTGGCCCATGTTAAACCATCGAAACACGAACAATATACAATACCCAAGAACTCCACAAAGAGCCTCGTATATTGCCAGTGTTCACTGCTGCCAGCATTCAACCCTGCTGCCTGCCAGTGAACACTGCAGGCAGGATTCCAGGATTCCAGTTTTGACTGACAATGGCGGAAAAGGCGAAGCTACCGATTCCAGGGCCCCCAGGAACGTCTTACACAACCAAACACGGCTGAAGAAAAGAACGTGCTAACCGCAACATCGGACAGGAAGTTAGCCAAAACAACCACGTCGCTTCCAGCGCCTTCGACGGCGACGGGTATGAAGGAGTTCATCTAAGTTCCAAGGGTGACTTGTAGGTCTAGAAAGTCTGCATGATCCGGGTACCTTCTCAGTATCGGACACACCTGGACCACATTACTCGATGGGTTTCAGAGGAGCTACCTCAAGCTCCATTAGCTGTCCTCGCGTTTCCTTGTCAGTTTGCTCAACGGTCACGTGTGCCGGTCGGGGTTTCGGATGCTAAAAGGCAACCCATCGCTTCACCTTAAAGTCTCAAATTAGATTTTCTCACTTAAGGCACATTAGGCTTTTCCCACACTCGCGACAGTTAGTGCGGGGCCTATGGACAGTACAGTCAGTATTACAACACTGCTGAAATATTAAACACCAGCACAATATTGGTATTGTAAGATAACTGTACTCACTGTGATTACAGGCAAGACTACACAACTACGATGTATTCCATCGACTAATGATTTAGAATCATCTATAATACAAGAAGGTATTGTGATGGAAGCAGCTATGCCTAGCATACCGTAGCCTAGCCTAGCAGCACTAGGAACAGGGCTGCTTGAGGTCCGGTGCTCTGTGCTGATTGACCAGTGCTTGTCGTGTATGAGGCTTAACATGCTCGCACGCCCTCTCACTCCGGTCCAGAACAGAGTCCCGCACTCGGCACGTGCACCGAGTCCCTGACGCGGTCCATAGCCCTCTGGCTAACAGGCTAACCCCTCCCTGGACGGGGCTTTTACTTTGACGCCTGTCAGAGCCGTCTCATCACTGAGGCTAAAGGAGTCCAGTTAACGGCGCCGGAGCCTGGGATGCGGACACAGGCTGTCTGAGTGCTTAACGCTAATTTATGAGCCTTGAAATGGAGTTCAGTGGAGCTCGACAAGCCTGAACTAAATGCATTCTCTCAGGGTTTTTTCTTTCACATAAAAAAGCCTTCAAAGGCCACAAAGATCATCTCTCCCCGCGGACCCGGAAGACCCCCGCTGAGAGTGGCGTTTCGTTTCGCGGTCCCTGCTCAGGAGGAACAGCAGCGCTCGGCAAACGCGCTTTCTCACGGACCACCAGACGCTGCCACTGTGGCTCACAACCCCTTACCGGCCCCCAAGTGTTCCGGTCAGACAAAATTCTTGGGAGCCCAACATCTTTTTTTTTATCACATACACAATGTGTGTGTGTGTGTGTACAATGTTGTTTACACACTGTTTAACCAAATCAACATCTGCCCTTAATGCCTTAACCTGAACTCAACCCCTGACCCGTAACCCTTTCTAATCCAATAACTCAACATAACTATGCCCAATCTAATAGCTCAACATTACAATCTAATCTCACAACTCAACGTTAAGATCTCTAATCTAATACTCACATTTAGCCATGTCTAATCTAATTCCAAAACGAAACCATGCTTCATCTAATATCCACGGTCCAAGTACACAACCTTGAAAGAAAGACAAGCCCTCAAAGTGCTCACGTTAGGAAACCTAACGAGAACTCAACGAACCGGGCAGTGGGACCGGTTCTCGGGATCCGGAGGTCCCCGTGCGTTCGGCGGCGAGGGGGGAGCCCGGCCCGACGCTGGCCTGCTTCACGACGGGCCGCACGATGGAGACCAGCGCCAGAACCCGCCCGACCAAGGGTGCGGAGACGAAGACAAGAGGAAGAGCAGAAGTTTGCACATCACAGGCCGCGTCCGGGCCGCAGGGCGCGGGGCTCTCCAAACAGGAGTCTGTTTGTTTGAGGAGGATGCAGACGTCCTTCCCCGGCGACACTCGTCGTTCCAGGAGGAGCCCCCTACGAGCCGCGAGCCTCACGCTCTCGCTGCTCCGCGGAACGAAAACAAGAGCAGGGAACGGAGAGCCCGCGGCCGCGGGGCTCCGGAGTCTGAGACCGAAAAAAGAAACGGCCGTAATTTCCTCAACCGCGTCTTATTTTTGTCCCCAACCGCAAGCCCTCAAAAAAAAAAAAAAAAGAAGAAAAAAGAAAAAATCGAGCCGAGTAACCCCCCAAACATCTGCGCGGACAAGATGTCTGTCATGCACTCTCGAGTGCAACACATCACATGTGTGTGTTCTTTTTTTCTTTTTTTTTTTTACTTCCACATGGGAAATATTTCACCCAAAGAGAAAAAAAAAAAAAAAAGCGACAGAAAGACAAATTTCACAAACAAAGCCTGTGTGAAAACCAGACAGAATCTGAAATCTGTGGCTCATGCGCTCATTCATCTGGCCGCTGTGTGGCACCGTGCCTTCTCCATTCAAGACACTGAGCGGGCTAGTTAAACCCGTGTTCAGCACCAGACAGACGCTGCTAATGGCTACGCTAAGGTGACGGCCCCGGGCCCTCTGCTCCGTCTCTGAGGATAATCCCCGCCCCCCCCCCCCCCCCCCCCCCCCCCCCCCCCCAACTCCTTGGCTCCCTGCTGGGGGGGCTCTGGTACCCCTGTTATCTCCCAGGCCAGACGCCCTAGAGAGGGGGGTTCTGGGACAGACCTAAGCTCCTGGTTCTGGAGCACTGGGCAGTCCGGTGAAACCCTAGGACCGAGAGCTATAAACGTTACGACCGTTTTAGAGCCATGACCTCAGTTTTATTTCGTGACACCGTTTGTCATGGTTAAGTCTCAGCGCCATCACGTGCTTATATTCAAAAATAGGATTTCATTACATCTTCTAAAACTAAGATATTCAAATGGGCAGAAACTCCCAGGGCCCCAGAGGGAAATGGAAGAGGTGTTGATAAGTAAAACACTTCTAGGACCAGCTTGTGACCCACGAGAATACACTCCAACTCCTTCCACACAGAGCAGAAAGTTGAGAATCTCAGAGAAATGTCCCCTCCATTACCTCCTCAGTAGGACTTGGTCACAAAGTGGAGATGCAAGCAAATGTGCGTGACACTTTGGGTGGGTTTTACAATATTGTGTTTATGAGTGCTTATCTTCACCATAACTCTGCCAGTGTTAACGCCATGCAAGGGTACAAGCAATTGTACACAACACACTGATTGATAGTGAGCAGTCAGCCCCGCAGACATGAAACAATTCAAAAACTGAGCGGGGTCTCACACAAAGGCAGAGCACAAAGTACCAGAACACAGATCATCTACATCACGATGACGCACACAAAACGCCCCCCCCCCCCCTCTTCTCTCTCTATCTAGAAACACAGTACAGTCTTGTCATCAGCGCCATTTACTTGACAACGCATGTCCCCCAACAGGCCAACAATGGGCACTGGAAGACGTCCACACAGAGGGGGGGGAAGCGGGGGTGGGGGTGGGGGGGGGGGGACTTCCAGAGACTAATGGACCTGACAGAGAGCCTGGACACGGCCTTTCATCCCCAGGCCAGACGCTTCCTGGGGTGGAAGGATGGAGGGCCCCCTCCTCCGCCCTCACCAGTACTCCACCCAAGACGAGTGCGAGTGAGTGGGGGTGGGCGAGTGAAGGATGGAGAGGGAGGGTGGGAGAGGTGGGTGGAAGGCTGCCGTGGAGCAGATATGGGGAGGGGAGGAGAGGAGGAGGGAGAGACGGCAGCCAGGGATGAAGAGACGGTTGGGGGCGGGGGCGGGGCGGGGGGGGGGGGGGGGGGTGGGGGGGGGGATTTTGTGAGTTGGCAAACGTAATAGAGATATGGTTACAATGCGCCCCTCCTCCTGTAGAGACAGCTGACACCAGACTGTGCCAGGTATGTAAATGACGTCTTGCGGAGTGCCCGGCTGGCCTGCAGCCAAGCATGACACCAGACACGCCATTTTCATACCAGATACCCCCACCAGACACCACCACCACCGCCCACCATACGCTACCCACACCATCAAACCTACCACAACCAAACCCATGCCAGCATACAGTACCATCACTTCCTTGTATTCATTTGGCGAAGACTCCGTTTGGGGGTGGGGCTCTTCTGTTTTAAGTATGTCATGCACGCTATTATTGACGAGAACTGCAAGGCTACACTGCAACACTGAAATGTTTTCAATGAGGCACAAGGTAGTCTTCTGTGCGTTTCGTGTTCGGTAGCGATGAGTTTGGTAATGAGTTAGCTGGTGATGAGTTTGTGTGTGTTTGGTACACATAATGGTCAGTCAGCCTTTTACGACAGGAGCAAGAGTCAACACACAATATATGAGAGAGAGATAGAGAGAGAGAGAGAGAGAGAGAGAGCTGTTGACTGAGCTGAAAGGCTATGATTCACACTGACCTGTCAGACAGACAGACAGACAGACAGGGTCTATGAACCGCGTTCACCTGGCGGCCGTATTGGTAAGATGGGTGGGTAAACCTCCTAGCATCTTTGGGGAAACCATGACAACTCAATGCACTACTTTCCGTTCTGCATTCCATCTTCCCTGCCAGGTAGCGGTCGGAAGTCATCTCCATGGAGTTGTTGCCATGGTTCCCCCAAAAGATTCTAGGTTTCCCCGTCCAGCTGACCCAATGGGGACAGGCTGGTGTCGGGGGTCCTGTAGAGCTGGCCCGTGTCTGCTACCAAGCTGCTAATGAATGCCCTTGTTTTCCCAGCATGCATTCTGGCTCAACCAAACCAAAAAACAAATAAACAAATAAATGCAACAAGCACAGGCATTGTTTAGTTTTTTAAGAGCGATGAGGAGGGGGGCACTCTACACTTATTGTTCACACACACGATGTCATCTCACCCCCCAGACCTTAGGCTTTAACGGACATTTCCTTACATCCTCTCTCTCTCTCTCTCTCTCTCTCTCTCTCTCTCTCTCTCTCTCTCTCTCTCTCTCTCTCTCTCTCTCTCTCTCTCTCTCTCTCTCTCTCTCTCTCTCTCTCTCTCTCTCTCTCTCTCTCTCTCTCTCTCTCTCTCTCTCTCTCTCTCTCTCTCTCTCTCTCTCTCTCTCTCTCTCTCTCTCTCTCTCTCTCTCTCTCGTCGCTTGCTGTTTTTCCTGCACCAGAGCTTACAGTCCTCGACACATCATCACTGACTG